>JAYDZK010000113.1:73514159-73536431 GCA_034509185.1 Euphonia xanthogaster
TCTCTTGGTTCATGTAGCTCGGTGCTTAAACACCTGTTGCTTACTTCAGTGCAAATGTACATCTCATAAAGAAACATTTGAAAGATAACTCCCTTTAATGAAAGACAGATACCTGCAACTACTGTACTAGTTGACTAAAATACAGATGATGTAGAAGAATGATAAAACCTCAACAGTACTAATATAATGTCAATTGGAAATATAAAATTGCTTTGAAGTCCTGGCAGAAGAAAGAGAACAAAATCTGACCACCTCACTTAAAGAAAAAAACCCAAACTTCCAAGTAGACCTCAAAGTTTACTTCTACAGGAAGATTTGTACATTTGGTAAAACTTGGTGTGACCTTATGAGTGATCTCAGGTGTCAAAATTTGATATGGAGAGAGAAGCAGTTGTCCCATATCAAAGAGGAAGATGGGGGACTTGACAATGTTCAGATACCTGAAGTATCTCTAAAAAAAGGACAGCATAGTCTTCCAAATATGACATAGGCTAGGTTCTTGATCTGCTATCTCAGTAAAAGGGTGCAATATGCTGTACAAACATCTTCTATTTGAAAAATAAAGGTGACCAAGCTCTTTCTCTTGGATTCTATTTCCAGACTGTCTCAAAATGCCTGTATTACAAAAAATAAGCCAAATAATTCTTTAATCTTAAAGTTTCTTGGTTAAAGTTTCTTGGTTAAAGTAAGTATAGAATTAACAAGTTGGTTTAGAGAGATATACAACAGTGACCTGAAAGAGAGATAAATTCTTTGCAGCCACGACAAAAACCACAAAAAAACCAACCCTCCACCCTGCCCCCCCCCCACCCCAAATTCTCTTACTGCAGTGCTGAGTGGAAATGTTAGGTAGACTACATAATAATGCTGACTAATATCCAGGAAATACCCTAGTTTCTGCAGACCAAGAATCTTCAGTCTAATCAAAGTTCCCATCTTCTGAGGAATAAAGGAATTAAAGAAGTTAAACCAAAGCATCTAGCTACATTATTGCACTAGGGAACATTTAGAAACACCATTACAGGATCCTACAAAGAAGATGCTGTGTTTAAATTTTTAGCCCCGTTTCTCCATCATCCAGTGTTTTCCCTGTCACTAATTTGACTAGGCCCATTTGTCATGCAAACACAGGGAAAGAGAAGCACTGCCTTCCACCTTCACTGCGAACACTAGTCTAGTCATGTCAAGTGTCAGTGCCTGTTAGGTATCCACACACTGATCCTGTCCTGACTGAAGTCTGCTAAGAGCAGAATCCTTGTCCTCTATGGTTTTTTGTTTTTTTTTTTGTTTGCTTGTTTGGGTTTTTTTGTCGAATGAGGAGTTACATCTCTTTTCTTGACTGTAGGTGTGCAGGCCAAATTTCATGACAGAATGTCTACTTTCATGTTTTTTTTCCTATCTTGTCCTCCCTGTCTCTCTTCTTTTTATCAGTCTCAGTGTGGTTAAAAGGTAACTTAATGTACATGATTGTTAATGTTTTAAAAGATTAGAAAGTTGCTTTCAGCATTGAGATATTTTTCATATGAAGTGATAAATAAAATCAACATGAACCTTTCCTTTCTATCTGCTGTGCAAAACTGGGAAAAATTCTGTCCTGCTGTATTAATGTCAAAAGAAATGCCTAAAGAAGTTATCCGGCAGCATATTTGTTCTCTTCACACTTTTGCCTTAAAGTTCATGAGTACCAGTATAGCTCAACACTGTTAGCCTAGAAACATAAAACCTGAAAAGAAATAGGAATTTTATCATGACCTAAGAACTTTGGATGAAGGAAACCAGAGAGCATTTATAGAACAAATGTGATCTGCAGTTACCATGTTGCCAAAAAACATATTATTTTTCTTATTCAGCTCAGCTGAAATTAAAGTATTGACAGAAACAATTTCTCCCATGAAAGCAGAAAAGTTAATAAGGGGTGATATTGAGTCTGTTTTGCTGTTTTTTGTTTTTTGTTTTTTTTTCTCCTGGGTAATCAAGAACTTACATTCTGCAAAATGTAGTTGAAACTAAATAAATAAATTAAACCAACAGAAATTGCCAGATTTTTTTCCTGCTTGCTTTTAGTTCTGTATACACAGAATAAAGCTAGAACTAGAAGCTGAGCTGCTGAGCACTGTATTTTTTCACCATAAATTTTAAGTGTGTTGCACAGCCTGAGGGGAACACAAAAGCATTAAGATGTATTTAGATTGAAAAAAGAGTGGGTTTTGTAAGGATGAGAAAGAAATCAATCATGGTCTTCACATTGCTTTAAAGGGTGGTTATTGCATTACTGGGCTGAAGTCCCCTAGAGGTGCATCACAGACAGCTGACATTTGCCATAGTGTCATTATTTGTCAGTCCAGGTAGTAGCAACTTTTTCCTCTATACAGACAAAACCACCCAAAAAAACCCCAAAACAAAACAATAAACACCCCCCTTCCTCACCCACCCTCAAAAAAAAAAAAAAAAGCAGAAAAATACTTTGTTTCTTACAAAAGAGAACAAGGAAAAAGTAGAACACCCTGGAAGGGTGATATGCTAGGACTCTTTCCTCTGCTAGCACAAGCAGTCAGCCAAATTTTCTGCAAGGAATATACAAGCAATATCTAAAAGTCTTGCCATATTATACAACATGAAGATGTATTTGTGCTGCCGCACTTTAAAAGTGCCAAGTGTTATGCTTTTAACCATCGGGACAATGCTGAGCTTTAGTAAACTAAATAGCTAATAGTTAGTTACCTAGGTCAATAAAAAAGCAACCTACAAGTAAATTTGGCTTTTTACTCCCACAGCAGTGTCAGAAAAGTTATCTGTCCTAAATAAATCTATTTCTACATATATTAGATTACCAGAATAAAATGTATCTTACTAGAACTTATAAAGCTTATTTTTTTAACAAAAGAAATACTTCTCATCCCTTTTTTTATGGGTCAAAAAATGTATGAGTAATACCACCTTCATGAAAAAAGAGCAGGAGGACAAAAGGCAAGGATGGAAAAAAATACGACAAAAAAGAAAATTAATTTATTACAAATCTGTGGCTCTTCATATTAGTGTCTTCCCTTGATTTGCTTACCTCACTTTTAAAATAGCAAATACAGTATAGTTTATACATAAAATAAATTATGAATAACAATAAATAAACATCCTTCATTTATCTGAAAAAGATACAAATAATATTGACAGCTTTTTAAGAGAAAAAGAAGTAGAATCTTACACAGGAATACCTTGCTTAAAATCCTGACTAATCTCTACACTTTTCACTGTCAGTACTCTACTTAGAAATGTCTCATTGGACATAAGTTGATAAGAAGAGCTATTTTTCAATTACTTTTCTGTTGGATTTACAGTATTTTCAGTGAAAATACTGGAATCCATATTTTAGCTAGAACAGCCTATTTCCAAGACTTGTATATTGAGGACATTTTTTAAAAATTAAGCAATATTGAAAGACCACAGTTTTACATTGTTGGAATTTTTTGGGGAAAAATTGAATGCCTCTACTCGGTTTTTCTTGTAGTTATGTTCATACATAGTAATTATTTCCTAGCCATTTCAGGCAGGTCCAAGCACATATAAATTAACTCAGGTCCATTTTACTAGTGAACCAAAGCCAATTCACTGGCCTTCACTGAAGGGGAAAAAATAGTATTACTCAGTTCTGGCAATAGAAATAGAAAGATGATATAAAGAAGCATAGTTTCAAATGGAAATCACAAGAAAGATAAAGTGGCGTTGGCAAAGATTTCAGCTGAAATTAGAAGATTTAAGAAAAAAATTCAGAATATTAAAAGTAGTGCAAGATGAGAAAATAAACACTTAAAAAATAAAAGCTCTAGAAAAATCCAAGTTACAGAAAAATGCAAGAGATTTTGTTTCAAACAATTTTTTAAATATTTTTTTTGCCATTCTTCAACTTGAAGCCAAAATTTAAATTAGCTGACTAAAAAATAATTTTTACTTGCCAGCAAAAAACCATACATTCAGAGTCTTTAGAGCTTTATTTTAGCCTTGAAAATCCCACTAGAACTCTTTCTTCAGAAAGGAATCCTGAGGAGTTTGGGCTACAATTCCCTAGTTGTTTATCTTCAATGAAGTCCAATAGAGAGCTAGTCTTTCAGGAAAATACTTTTATTCATGAGTTGTGAAATATTTTTTTTTTGACAAAAAATTCAAAATAACTTAGATGCATAATAATGATGAACATAAGATCTCCTTATGGCTTTCCAAGGATAAAAGTCACTGATACCACCTACTATGGACACTCATAAATTATTGGAAAATTTGGTTCATAATCAGAAAACATTTTGCCAAAAGGCTACAATATTATACATGAATATACACATAATCTTGTATGTATATATACGTATATATATATATATATATATATATATATAAATAATATATATACAGATTTATACATATACACACACACATATGTATATATATACACACACTGATCTATATAAATTAAAAGTTTAGAGCTATTTAAATGGAGGCCTTGTAAGTAGACTTGTCAGTGAAGGTGGATTTGAATTTATACCTGTACCAATACAGTTATGTTCTTCTACAGTCTCCTTCTCCCCTCTGTCAGGTCTAGGAGGCCTGTGGCTGCATGGCAATTGTATCAATGTCTTGATCAGACCAAGAACTAATTATTTACTCTTCATGTTTCTCAGTAGGATCAATGACATTATGTTCTTTAGGCATGGCTGCACAATTGCTAGAACAGACTCAAGTGAATTCCTGAGAGGGTGGCCAAGGATGGCATGGAACCTCTCCCCTTGTCGGCATCCCAAGTTCTGATAGGCATAAGCCAAGGGTGGAATTGCATTTCAGAAACAGAAGATCCAATCAAAAGCTCTGCAATTTATATTGTAATAAAACAAATAAAAGAAGTATTATTATAATTTAGGATTTTTATTCTGACTCAGTGAGTCATTTGAGATAACCCAGTCAAAATGAAACTATTGCAAAACTAACAATCTGAAATAGCTCTGCATCCTTAATGTGGTGGTTTCTTCTCTTCACATTGGAGTTTTTCTCTTTCTCCTACTACTTCCTGTCTTTCAGTATATCCCTTTTCTTGCATCTAACAAAATTTTTATTTAGGGAGCATTACTTGTTAGGGAGCAACAGCAGTTATGAAGCAAAAACCAAGATATATATTTTTGAAATTGAAATGAAAAGTATAAGTCTGCTTTCAAATAAAAGCAAGTTTGAATTAGAAATTTGAGAAAAAAATGAAATTTAAAATTTAAAAAGTAAATTTAATGTGATAAATATAATGAAAATCCTTCTGCCAACTTTCATAAATCAACACTTGTCTATAAAATGTTAAGCCACATGTCCTAGAACAGGTGTTGTCCTTCAGCTAGAATTATTCTAATAAGGTTAGTTAATTCAAAGACACCACCATGCTTTTTTGGTTCAAACACGGCAAATGGTTTTCTTAGTCTACATTGACATAAATTCTACAGCTCTATAGCTTCTTGTTACATGTTGCTGACCATCACCATAAAAGTGTCATCCACATTAAATCAACAGCTTTCAACAAGCTGTTTCAGGACATTGTGACCATGTGTAAAGCATGTCCTCAGGGAGGTGTTTTGAAAAATATCTCCTGGAAAAAAGGTTGCTTAGAATAATTCTTCTTGCAGCAACTCATGGAGTTTACATACTTGTCAAAAATCATTGCAAGCTCAGAGATGCCTGCACCAATTTCTGAACTGACATCTCACAGATAGTCTGACAGCTTTGTATATGAAATGGGATGTCACGAACAACTTAGGAGGAATGAGAAAAACAAAACATATTTGTTTCTTATGTCTTCTGAATCATATTCAGGAGTTCTCTTTTGTTATACCAAACCGTTTACTTTCAAAACCTGATTTTTGTGTTCTTCAGCTCACTTGACGATGTTCAGCTGTTGATTTGATTTGACATTCCCAAGTTAAACAAAAAAAAATTAAAGTTAATAGTATGAGTAAAAAAATAATATCATAACTCTATTTTGTGTTTTGAATGGACATTTTTTCATTATTGACAACATTTCACCAACAATGATTAAATGAGTAAGAGAAGCAGTCTTCCCATCTTCTTGCATAAGGCAGAAATAATGGTGACAGGAGACAGATTGGAATTTCATAGTTTCTCATATCTAGCTCTTCTTTTGTCCTGAAAATATTATGCATAAGAAGTCCAATGGATATTATGAAGCTGTTCATTCTTCATGCCTCTGTTTAAAAACTCCAAAGCTTTCATTGAGGAATGACGTCATGTATAAGGTAAGGAAAGCAGTGTTTTTTACAGGCATATTACATCAAATTTTACTAAGGGCATCTAAGTCCTAGCATCTAGCAGCAGAGTTACTTCCAGCTCCTTCTCTGTTGATTATGCTGTGTGCATTGGTATAAAGACACTTCAGCTGCCTTGACAGATGTGTCACTTTCTTAGGGGAACACATCTTCATTCCTTTGTTGTATTTCTCTGGTGTTTATGTGGTCTCACTGGTTGCCTTACCTCAGGAGCCTCTAGCTCATCCCTGTAAGATTTCTCATGTGCTGCAGAGCCACAGGCTGAGGCCCCTTGCTAGCACAGGCAAGCCTGGGATTCTGCTCTGCTCCTTTCAGGTTGGTTTCAAGCTCTGTAAATAAGCCCTGGTAGCTCATGAGCAAAGACCCCCTTTCCCCTTCAGGAAGGTGAATCCTATCCAAGGCCTGGTACTATGTGATCACCTCCTAATTGAAAAATATAAAATTGTGCTGATGGCATCAACCACTGAATCACATATGAATAGTCTCAGTCCATCTGTTTTTTCCAATGTTGCTGCCCACCACTGGAATGATAGAGGAAGGAGACATGCGGTCACTACAGTGACTACTGTAAGATCAGACTTTGTTCTACTATTATTCCACAGCATAGGACTCCTTCACTCTCATAGTACATGAAGAATTAACCAGACAAATTTACCTGCACAAAATAAGAAGCAGACCCACTTTCTTCAAGTTTTAGATTCCAATCTTAAAATTGGTGAAAGATAACAGACTACAGATATTTACATATTGGGATAAAATCCAAAATTTAGTCATTCAAGGGACACATTACACATCTTCTAGATATCACCTTGTGATTATCAAAACTGCTGTGGTTGAAATATCTGTAAACCCTCAATGCATATAATTCTAAAATTATTTTTTAAAAAATATTTAGAAGATGTTTAAAAAGAAACCATAACAATTTAAGACTCCCAAAAGCTCTTCTGCTTTGTGTTAATCAATTAATTTACTGTCATTATTAACAAAAAAAAAAAGGGTGATTTTATTCCATTGCTCTTCTCAAGTCACATTTAATTAAACCACCTACATAACACAACATTGCATGAATGCATTGCAGTTTTACACCAGTTTCATTTAAAATTCAATCCATGTGAGCCACACCAGAGGCTATGCTAAGCAGAGCCTTTCTGGGTTCATTAGAGTGTCTGCTCATTCAACAATAAGGCTTTGCTTGCCAGTACTCAGTCTCTCCAAATCCTTGGAAGTCTACTGAGGACACAGCTCTGCTAATAAGCTGCAATGGGGCCTCGTGCTTACAAGCTATTCCTTTCATCGTGCATTATGTTCCTCAAACATTGCCAAGATATGTAGTTTTCAAGTGAAAAGCTGAGTAAATGAGATATTTTATATACTGAACATATCAGTACCCCAGATGGGAAAACTGAGTGCCATGTATATCCCAGGAAAAGACAATAACAAGATTGTCTATACAGCTACTTGCTATTCCTTCATCTTAGTGTTGATTTCTCTATTTTTCAGTGTAAAAGAAGATCCATCTCTTATCTGGTGCGCAACATAATCTTATCAGTTATGTTTGTGATGCTTTCAAGGCCTTTGCTATATGAAGCTATTGCAAATAAATTAATTACAGAGTTATTCCTGAATTAAACATCACACTGAAAGTATAACTGAAAAAGATATTTACTGAAAAAAAGGCAACCTCTATCCTTTCTCACTATGCCTGCATCAGAGAGATGAAAACCAAGTCCCACTGCTCTTTAAGTCTTACAGAGATGATGATAACATCTTCTCCATATTGACATCTAACTGGAAGGCAAATTCAGATGTTAAGTTCAATGCTTTCCTGAAGAAGCAAAAGCTTGAGAAACTACTTCCCCAGTTGTATCCACAAAAGTCATTAGTTTGGATCCTCTAAATACTGAATGATTGGCGTTGTCCCTCAGAAAACAGATGTTATTTCCTGAATAACAAGTTTGATAGAATAATCAATGATTGTACTTGCAGTAAATCAAATAATCTGAGGATCACACACCAGCCTGATTTTTGAGGTAGATCTGCATTCTTATTCTTAAAACAAAGATAACTAGAAAAGCTGAAAAACACAAAGAAAAAGTCTAAAACAAGAATATTTTTTAAAAGTAAAATCACACATTTTATGGACAAAAAGAACAGATTAACACAAGTATTCTTTCACACCTTTTATCGCTTTATACTAATGTGGGCCTTTTTATTCAGTCTGTCTTAGTATAGTGACATTTAACCTTTTCCTCAGCAGCAGGGAACCTTTCCCAACCCCATCTAAGAAATGTCATTTTATTACACTGTGAATCCTGCTTTCCCACTTCTCTTTGAAGGTTTTAAGGCTTTCTGAATTGCAGGCTCCCATGTTTGCCACATCAGTCCTGTTCTTGTCCTCACAGTTAAACAAATACTCTCAGTACATAAACTCCATCATCCTGTCATTGCACTTGTGTGATAGATTAATCAGCTCCTTATCGGAAATAATATTCTCATTTATATGCATGTAAACTATGATGAAGCCTACTAAAATTTATATTTTATAAGATTGAGATAGTTCTTTTCTTTTAAAATATTATTTTAATTTCATTAATTTTTTCAGCTTTGATATTTTCAGCTTAAAAAATTTCAAATAGAGTTTTTTAACTTAATATGGTGCTTGGGGGTGAAACCAACCTGCCTTACCAGTATGCACAGGAACTGCTGTATCTCTTCTTGGATTACTAAGACAGCTTTATCTCAAACAACAATTTCATTAGAAGGTTAAAGTGGTTATTTATAGTTATTAAATATAAATAACTATAGCTATAGTAATAGTTACTTATATTTATAGTGGTTATTTCAGCATCATTGCTTCCAACTACACAGCTTCACACAGGGTAATTATTACAAATGCTACACTTTTCCTACAGCAAGCTTTTGGATTTTTGCTGCATTTATGTTAATTTTTGCCACTGGAACAATTATACATCATATGAGAACCTTATTAGCAATTTTTTTCCCAAAACACACCAAACTACTGATAAACATATTAAACTGTACTGACCTAAGAACAAATCATCTCTGGCTGACACTTCCTATTTAAATTGACTTTTGATAACTAAGAGCTAGAATGGCTTTAAATCTCTCTATATGTAATATAGAGATTTTACATAATATTTTAGAGAGAGGAAAGGAGAGAGAGAAAGAGTAATGAAGAAGTTGAAGAATATAGGATCAGATATGAGTAAAGTATTTTTTGTGCTGTTTAAATGGATGGACTTACTCTTAAGCAACTACCTTAGTTGATGTTACTAGTTTCTTTATTTCCTTGTTATTATTTTTTCCATGCAATCTCAGATGAACTTAAACTGTTCATTTTATCACCTCTTTGAACTGATTAAAATATTTTCACTCTTTTTATTATGTCAAACCAAATGTCTATATAATTCCAAAATATCTGTGGTAAGAAAAACGTACCAAATTATCTATAGTAGGAAAAGCTTATGAAAATACATTTTAGGAACCCTTAAAAAAGAAAGAAAAAACATTAAAGCCTAGAAAGGAAGATGATTTCTCCTTCTTTCTCTCCACATATATATTTACAGTTTTCTATCTGAATTCTTCCTATAACACTGACGTTACATAAACATCGATTCTTGTTTTTTAGAATCTTGTTTTATTAGTATTCCTTTTTTTTCCTTCATGTACATACATATAGAACACAAAAGGTGTGAATTTTAAATTCATTTCAGCTATTGTGGCTTCATATCTTTTGTAACAATTTTCCATTAAGATACAAATTCAAGGAACTTATTATTATCTTCCACTTTTTTTTTGCACTTCTTTGCATAAGTGGTAAGAGTCTTCAGATATTCTACTTCCAGATATGCTTCCACTTTTTACAATTCAGGGAAAGTTTCTTAATGTCTTCTCCACTGTGTTTGTTTTTTCACCTCAATGCCATATTTTTACCACTTTCTCCTGAATGTGTCTCCTGTATCAGTAAGGTAGTTGAGCTTGGGGGGAGTTTAATAAAGATGGCATCCACTGCTGCCCCTGTAATTTGTCTATGCTTCACTGGATCACATCTCAAGTTAGGAAAATAATCTATATACCTTTATTGTTAGACTTTTCGTCACTCAGTTTATACTCAATCTCTGCTCACGCCAAAGAATATTATTGTGTCTTTGTAAACTTGAAAAGATTCTTGACTGGATATGAGTTTAGAAGTCTATCATGATTTTCTCCAGTGCAAAGCAGCAAACAGTCATAAGACAAAGGTACAAAAGGGCTGGAAATGAACTTTTCTGCAGATGATGTTCAATACGCTTCCATGATCCAATTAATTGTACATGACTTTTCTCACAACAGAAAAGATATTTGGTGTTAGTTTCCTTGATACATAGATGGTAAGAAAGCATACTTCTTCAACCCATCCTAAAAACATAAAAGAGTGGGTAAATCTGGATATCATATATATATACACAGTAACAGAGACATATTTTAGGGAGACAAGGAATGACAGAGTTGCATGAATCTCGATGGTTTACACAGGCAAAATGGAAAATCTAAGAGTCTGTCATGTTTCTAATAAAGTAATTTGTATTCTCTGATATTAAACAAAGAAATCCTTGCTTCATTTTTTCCAATGCCATATCAGCTGAAATAATTTATATATTTTAACTCTGTGTCAGAACTGACCTAGACTTCTACATGTCTTCTCTCTGTAGGAATGCTATGTATTTCCTATTAATTGCTGTTTTTTCTTACCATATCAAAAGAGAAAAAAGGACTGCAAAATATTCAGCCCAATTCACAGGAAACAAGTTGCTGAGCTAAGTTCTCTTATTTGGTATTTCTTCCAGAAAATGCAATAATATGATATTGCAATGCTGCAGACACTGTGATTTAATCTTTATATCACAGAATTTATATCACACAACTTTTGAGTTCTATTTGAGTAAACAAGTTTTTGTAATTATTCTTTCCTGCTTGATTGAATTTTTGTTCCACACCTTCCATTTTTTCTCATAAAGAAGCAGCAGAATTTCTCCTTACCTCCCAAATACAGTCATAACATAGCAAAGTGAAACAATGATATAAAATAAAATCCTGATTATAATGATGTCATAACTGCTAAAATTAAACAATGCTACGCATTCTCAATCAGCTCTTGATCACAAGAATGACTGTTTATTATTTGATTATAACAGCTAAAATATATAAGCACTTGAAGCTACAAAAAACTTTTAGATTTAGGGGAAAAAAGAAATTGACTCAAATGACATCACACAAGATGTCTAAACAGAGGTCAGGATAACAATGAGGGTGTAGCATAGAATCATTCAAGATTACAAGAATGGGCAAAGTCTTACACATCTCACTGTTTCTGTTTATTTACTTGGGTGATTTTAGGTGTGTTTTTCTTTAAATTAGGTTTCATTTGACCATTTTTTATTAAGTGGGGAACTAAAGAGTGATTCTGACAGAAACAACTATCACCATTTATTTTTTAAGATACGTATCAATCCACAACAGATTTAGAAAACCAACTGTGTACAGCATTTACCAAATCCTGGATAGATGACAAGGACTAAATTATTGAAATGTTACATTAGAAAATCTAAGGTTAAGAATTTGAAAAATACTGTGTTTAGCAAATCTTTTATGATTTATTTCTTGTTCTTCAGTAGAAGACAGTCTCCATTTTTCTGCTCATTATATTACATATATACACACACATATATGCACATGTACATGTATATGTAATTATACAGACACAATAAATACGATCAAGAATTCCTATACTAGAAGATAATTTTATGCTTCTGTTTGAAGAAATGGGCTGGTTTAAAGGCTGAATTAACATAATTACTTAGTGATGGTTTATACAATAGACAACCTCCTACTTATTCATTTTTGCTTATACATCAGAATGTTTTCAGAAATTATTTGGGTTTGCACAGCTGGGTTTTCTAGTGAGGGTTGTATTGTAGAGAGGCTACAAGGTGGCTGCTGTAAAAAATTACTGGAAGCTTCATTTATGTCTGCAGTAGCCAGTGCCAACTGACTTCAAAATGAACTTTTCACCAGCCAAGGCTGACCCCATCAGCAATTGTGGTAGCTGGGATAACATATTTAAGAAGGGGGAAAACATGAAACAACTTCTGCTTGAGAAAGGGGAAAGGAGAAAGGAGCATGAACACATTAGTGAAACACCCACCTCACAGCAGATGAATGCCCAAAGGATGCTGTACACTCATGCTGAAGTGGGCTTCTGGCAGGACTTGTGGGCTTATGTAGAGAGGAGTCCATGCTAGAGCAGGTTTTCTGGCAGGTCTTGTTATCCTTTAGGGAACCCACCCTTGAGCAGCCTGTTCCTAAAGGACTGCTCCCCATGGAAGGGACTCATGCTTGGGCAGTTAATGAAGAACTGCAGCCTGTAGGAAGGACCCAGAAGTTCATGGAGAGCTCCTGTGAGGGGGGACCCTACAGTGGAGCAGGGAAAGTGTGAGGAGTCCTTCACACGAGGACGAAGAAGCAGCAGAGACATGATGTGATGATTTGATCACAATCCTCATTCCCTGTGTCCCTACACTGCTGCAAGGAGGGAAGTAGAGATCAAAAGAGCAAAATTAAATTCAGGAAGAAGAGAGGAGTGAAGGGAAGGTATTTTAAAGATTTTACTTTATTTCTCATTTTTCCACTCTGATCTAACTTGCAATAAATTAAGTGATTTCCCAAAGTGAGCCTGTTTTTACCAGGAGGGTAATTGGTGACCGATTTCTCCCCATGCTTATCTTGACCCATAAGTCTTTTGTGTTATTTTCTCTCCATTGTCCAGATGAAGAAAGGGAATTATAGAGAGGCTTTGGTGAGCACCTGGCACACAGCCAGGGTTAACACACCACAAAACATGTTAAAGACTTTATTGTTGTTTTATACAAAAAACCTCAAGATCTATATGCAGCCTTGCCTTTTTACTGTCTGATCTCTCAAGCAATGTCAATGTTAGAATATTATTTGAAATACCTCCAGCATGCCTCAAATCTGAAAAGTCATTAGCAGATGCTTAGTACCTATTTAATTCTAAATTACATGTTCACAAAATATCTCCCATAACATTTGAAAAGTCCATTAATTCCTACTTCCTTGATTTTATATTCACAGTAGGTAATGTTTTTCCTTCTTCCTGGTTTAGCAAGAGCCATAACTTCTGGAGTCACAACCTTACATGAAAACCTTCCTTATTTATCAGTAATGGAGTAGAAAAATGTATTTTCACTTCCTTTGATATAGAGGGAAACTTGAAATTTGAGAAGCAAATACTCATAAATCTCTATATTTGAATGCTTGAAATGAATAGCAGAAACTTTTCAAGCTTAAGTTATGATTTTAGCTTCTATCCGTAAAGTGTCACAAATCTCTAAAAAAATCAAAAGATTAAATTGGCCATTTTATGAGCAACTGCTAGCTGTTTCAGAAGTTGTAAGGTGTTATTTTGTTCAGTTTAGATCAGGGAAATACACCCAGATATGTATTGCATTTCAGACCTATCTCTCCACTAGAACCTTCATTCTTATTCTGTTTATAAGAGGAAATCATCCTACATCCATAAAGGGGGAAGGTCACTGATTTATCTAGATATTTAAGACCACTGTATGGTACTGTACATGTGTATTAGACAAACCCCAGCGCACCAAACAAAACTTTTGTCTAATAGTTGGAATCAATAATTAACACATCTTAGGGAGTGCACACTATGGAGAGTTAATGCAGAGATAAAATTTGGCATGCTTACAAAGACATTGTGGAGATGATTTTTAAGGATGTAGTTTTTGGAGACATGTTGTTTGTGCAACATTAGAGTACAGAAAAAATTGGTTTTAAAGATAATCACAAGTCACATATCCTGGTGTTTGGAACAACAAGGTTTTTCTGGAACAACAGGTTTTCTTCTGGATTTTGCCAGTAAAGGTAATGATATGAAGAACTTCAAACTTGAGCCTGAAGCCTGAAAGAGCATTAGAATACTGTATCTATACTTGGAACTCAAGAGCTGAATATTGCCATTTGAGTCCACTACTAAATTGGAAAATGAGAAATAAGACTGTTCTTAAATCCTGCATTTCTAAAGATTCTTAATTGCTCGACTCCTGAAATAAAATAATAGTAATAACATCTCCCACATACCTCCCCCCACACAAAACCAACCAACCAAAAAAAAAAAAAAACCCTAAACTGTCCAAAAAAAACCCCCTTGTATTTCATTACAGTAGTACCTTGGGAAGTCTTTAAAGAAAACCAAATTTCTATAATTGGAAATACTCCTCTCTACATTGAAATGTTTTATGACAATGATAACTTCTGTGGATTTTAAGGAGAAGTTTCCATATTAGAACTAATATGCCTGAGGTTGATTCCTATTTGACTTAATTTTATTTCTTTCAACCAGAAGGCTCTAAGCAGTATCATCGATTCTCAGATTGGCGACAGTAGTAAAAAGTGAGGTTGCAGAGCTTAAAATACACAGTGAGGAAAATAGAGAGGGGAAAAGAGAAGACAGACACAAATGTCCTAATCATAAGGGCGCTGTGGGGAATGTTCCATGGGCCAGGAATCTAAAGCAGGGTCTAGCAGCTGTGGTCTGCATGTCCTGTACTTGACTATGTATTTCGATACAGTGACTCATATAGATCAAAGTGGCAAGTTTGTTTATAATGGAAGCTAGTGCCCAAATGTTTACATGTTTGGAGTATATTAGGATAAGACCTTCAGCAGTGAAGATCTTATTTTGAGACAGATATTTGTCTAGAAACTCTATTAGCAATAAGCAGCCTGAAAGGTTGATTTCATGGCTCAGATTAAGTGACTGCTCATACTTTTGTTTATAGACAATAATTTCCTTTGGTAATTGCATTCAAGCATATTTACACCTGGGTGCATTCAGAATGTTTTTAATTGTCTTTGGTATATTTCACTTTAAGATTGGAAAGCAAATGGGCTGAACTGTGAGGTTGTTTTATGCATTAAAATTTGATAGCAACTTATTCTTTCATTCTTCACCTCAAGTGCCATACTCTTAATTGGTTCCTAATCACTGAATTGCAATCATGGTTTATGGCTTAGGCAGCAGTCTTTAAAGGTTCAGTGCAACTTCGTGTGCAACTTTCAGAGTACAACACTACTTGAGTGAATATCATGAGCAGGCAAGGAATGTGTCCTTTCACTTTTACCATTTGTTCATGCTGCAGCAAGACATAACAATTTCCTTTCACCTTAGGATTTACTCAGTCACTGCTGATACTTAATTTGTCATAAGAATCCTGTGCTTTTTGAAGTAAAAAAATTTCTAAAGCTTGGTGTGGAGAAAAATTGAGGAGAGCTTTGATGTCATGACATTCCAGAATGGAACAATGAATCCGCATATTTATGTCTTTTATTTCCTTTGTTTAATAATCTTCATATTATTTCCTCACGTTTTATATGATAATAAAAGAGAAATGTTTCTCTGACATAAATTTTCCATACAAAAAATGATAACAACATTCAGGAACAGATAAATCCATAAACTAACCTATTTATAATACTGCAAATTACACAGCCATTTAATTTTCATTACTGAGATTCATATGCTTCCTTATCTTTGATATACTGATTTATTCTATTCTATGACCCACTAAAACAAGTACTTTTAAAATAGCAGCAGGACTGCAGGTCATTAATGT
The DNA here is from genome assembly GCA_034509185.1 of Euphonia xanthogaster. Classification (NCBI taxonomy): domain Eukaryota; kingdom Metazoa; phylum Chordata; class Aves; order Passeriformes; family Fringillidae; genus Euphonia; species Euphonia xanthogaster. The sequence goes on from JAYDZK010000113.1 coordinate 73,530,169, forward strand.
GTCTTAGCAAGTAGTATTTTGCTGGTTGAAAATTTTACCTAGTTTAGCAAAACAAAAGCAAAAGCATGTTAGGTCTCATCAGAATCTAGACTTGGTTCTATTAGATAATCAACATGTACATTTCCCATTTACAGTCAACAGGACTTCAGTTTGTGTTGAGGTATTTTCTCAAAGCAGAGCCTTATCAGGTCAATTTTTGACACATACACTAAAGGAGATGAAAAGAAACTATCTTTTCAATGACACACTTTAAAACTTTTTCTGAAGGAACTTCAGCCAAGGTTTGAAGACCAAGCTTGTAGTAATTATATTTAATTGTATTTAGGTGCATCCAATTTCTTCCGCTAAAGGGCAAATAAACTCCTCCATTACATCCAAGGAAATACTATTTTAGTAAGTTCCATAATTTCTTCTAGAAGGTTTTATTTCCTTTGAAGTTGTCTAAGGATAGGATAGATCTTCCACCTAACTATCAAGACAATATCCAATTCCACCCAGGAAGGTAGGAGCTAAGCTTCAGTGTTGCCCAAGCAAACTTCAAGGAGAGATTAAAAATGTCTCACTCTGACCATAGTAGTTTTGTGCTCCATAAATGAAGCTTTCCTTTCCTTCTAGACAGCTTGTTTAGTTATCGTTATCCCTCCCACTCAGAAACTTATTTCTTAGTATATGAAGAATAATAATCTTTCACTTGCAGTAATACAGGGGGAAAATGTGGGGATGAAGTGAGGGGTCTTCTCAATGCAATCTATGAAATTGTGTATCTTTAATTAAATTTAAAAAGAAGGAAAAACACTACAGATGAGCAGTCAGGGCTCCACATAATTTTTGAAGGCAACTTTTAGAAACTAGGAAACATTTTTATCACTTCTATCTTTTCCATTCATAAACTACAATTATTCAACCTTTCCTTTGGTCAAATAGTAAGGTAAGAGCTTTCATACTGTGCATAATGGCAGTACTAATGACTTGATCATTGTATACAAACATTTAGATTGAAGCATACTAATTCCCTCATTTAATCTTATCACTCCTATTTTTTTCCTTTTTACAGCTAATAATATTTGTGCCAAAACAGTGTGTTCAGGGAATTAACTGACATGAGAAATTATTTGAAAAGTGTTTTCAAAACTATCTATGATAATTTTAAGTCTAAGAGAGTAGTTGCAATACATATACTGAACCAGTAGCCATGTACTCTATACTATGGAAATCATTTCTATTACTGACCATAGTCATAATCAGTCAGCAGTTTATTTTTTTCAAAGGGGCTGAATTTTCCATCTGAAATTTTTTATTATAACATTGCTGTTCTTCCTAGTAACTGCCTTCAGAATCTATTTTTTAGGGAAAATTCATTTAAAAAAATCTAAAAGCTTCTTGAACTACTCTAATTTAACCAATTAGAGTTTCCTTCTTAACCTAAGAGGTTCATTTTTAACCTCAACTGATTTCTCTTTCAAAGATGTGACTAACCCCCTCAGTGATTAGTTTTCTTGTTTATGAACTGACATGTACAGATTCCAGCATCTGTCAAAGGGCTGATCTGGAGATAGAAAGTAAACAGATGAACTGAAGTGTTAAAACCAATGAACATGATAAGAATGCTGTTCCTGACTTCTATTTCAGAAAATGACAGAAAGCTTCAAAATGTGTCCTATGCCACAAATTTCTTGGGAAAAATGACAGTGAAATACATATTACAATTTGAAGTATCTCAGCTGGTTCAGGGTGTACAGCAGTGAATACAGCACATCAAAAATACATTCTGATATCCAGCTACTTGTTCAAAACAGATTCAGATCCTCTTGAATTTGGGGGAATATCATAGCCAACTATCTTTCATATAATAGAGTTGTTATATCTTAAAAAATCCACCTGACACAGAGAAAAAATACTGTATTTTTGAAAAGCATACAGAATTTTTACTTTTACTACAGAAAATTCAGTTTATGAGGTGTGATTAACAAATAGATGTTCATTACTTTTAAAATTAATTGATGATACAAAATATCATATGATCTAAACTGGTTCCAAAGATGAAAATCTCAATTTAATCTTTGGTGGAAAAAAGATATTTTCTTGCCTGGGATAGGTTAACGTTAGAGACGAGGATCAATTATGAACGTTGACTCAGAAATAAATTAAATTAAATAATTAAAAATTCAGTATTTACTAATATTAGAATAAAAGATAATTAAAAATGCATATATAAATGTCTTTTATGATTTTCAGATAAAAGATAAATAATATATTTTAATCATCACAACTTCTGTATTTACTTTCTTCAAAAATCACAGGTAAAAAAAAAAAAAATTGCCCCAAAAATTATTGCTAAGCTCAAACTATAGCTTACAAATTTTGTAACCAGCTTACTGTTTCAGGCACTGCTGAAGTTTAAACATTTTTATTAATCATTGTGCACACAGAAAACTTTGAAAAGTGAGGACTCAATAAAATGCAAATAGATAAACTGCTCTGAAAATTAGTTTTCTGACCATCACTTCAAATTTTGAGGATAGCTAAAATCCAGCCTTTAAAGTAAAAATTGATTTGATTGAATTGGAACAGGACCAAACTTCAGAAGTATGTAGAAGTTTCAGTGTCAGCAAATATGATTGGGGTAATTATTTGAGCCAATATTTCTGAAGAAACTGGAACAAAAATATTTATAAGAATCAGTCCTATAAGTACTTTTTCAAGACATAGAATTTTTAGATACTGATTGACAAAGCATTTTCCTTTTTATTGCATACCTTGTCTGGAATTCCCTACAGTTCTACGGAAAACATTTTATGAAGCATATGTAACTCTTTCAGCAGAAAATAAAATATGGCAAAATTTTGATGTCATCATATATAGTGACTTTTAGATAAATCCAGGTGAAACACAGTATTGGATTAAAAAAATTCAGTTTACAATATGTGACAATGGAACAGGTCAAAGGCACTCAAAGCTGAGTCAGAAATACTAAATTACTTTCTGGTAATTTTCTTAACAGGTTTGGATGTGGAAGAAACTTACATACTATCAAAATAAATTACACAGCATGATATTAGAAGGAGGAGAAGTGAAAATAGTATTTTTAGAACAGTTCGGATTTCTTTGGTGGAATATCTCATACATGAAGGATAAGTCTGTAGATCATACAGTATCAACATCTATAGATATTTTAAAGACACCTTCAGCTTGTGCATTATTAGTTATTTACCACAAATGGCACTGTAAGACTTTAAGTAACTAGAATTTTTAATATATGTTACAAAGGTGGAACTGCTGCAGCCTTTAGCTATACATAAACAGAGAGCTCTTGCAAAACAGTTACATTTATATAGGTTTATACACATAAACATCATAATTTGAAATGGAAGTAGAATATCAAACACATTTGTTCTGCAGGTGTATCCCAAGAACTAGTGTTAGCCTGGTATTCCAAGTACTAGTATAGCAGAGGTCTGTATGCCAGCCTTTTTCAAAAAATGTGCTCTGTGCACAGGTATTCTTGCTGTACACTTTCTTTGGTATGTAACCACACACAGACTATGCATACACCTAGCAACAATTACAAAAATTTACATTAAAATGAGGCTAGTACTCTAGTTCTCTAACCTGCATGGATATGAATGTCAAATTGCCAACAATTAAAAATTTTAGTTATGCAACATTTTTCCTTGTTTTATACATCTCACTGAACACAAGGACTGCATTTAACTGAAGGCAATCTCATTAATGCCTCTTACAAGATGGACTTAGCATGTTGCCCGTAATCAGAATAGATTCCCTAAGAGATTTCAAGAAGCAATATATTTCAAAGCAGCAAATTTCTAGTTCAAACAAATATAACAGCAAAAGATGAAAGTCATACATTATTTGTACATCAAAGTGTTTATCATTGTTTGAAAAGAGACCACAATTCTTGTAATTTTTTTTCCTGCAAGTCTATCTTTCCAAACTTTATTAAATTTATAAAGCTGAATTGGAATCTATTTTAATTCAATTGTGCTGTGCAACCAGTACATTACTCAGTATTTTCTCAAAATAATAATTAAAACAAATAATTTCTAAAAGAAAATATTAACAAAATATGAAGGGGAATGGCTTCATTGAAATTTCAAAAAGGACAGAGTTTATTGATATATCTGAAATATGGTAATGGGACAGATATTTTAGTCCAATAAGGTTTAAAAAAGCAAAATAATTGTTAGTTTTTAATTCTTTCCCCCCCCATAAAATAGGCAGCACATCTGTGGGACCTTTTGTTAAGAGAAAATGTTGGATGGATGAAAGAAGTTTATACAGGTTCTGGAAGTGATTCAGAAACACTGGAAGTGATGTCACAAACACATAGAACATAGAATATATAGCAAATCCATGGAACATTTTTCTAAAGTTTGCTGTCATGCACACCCACATCCAATATGAAGAACACAAGGACAATGGACCAAGACTAGTTATTACTTTAGCAATTCACCTATTTTGTCCTAAAACTCCTAGAAAGCCTGTTGACCTATAGGTGTCCAGGTGAATGCTGCCTAGTCATAGTGGCAGGGTGGTGCTTACTCTATTTATCTATAACTCTCTTGAGTTTGTTTCTTCAATTTCAAATTTTCCAGCAAGTCTCCATCCTGAAAAAGTTCCTGTATGGCAATCTCTCCATCTTCTTCATAGCGAATATTCCTGTAAAAAATTAATTTACCTTGTCTACAATATAATTATATTTTCCAGGAATTTCTTTTATGCTTACTGTCCACAGATCTTCCAGGTAATGGGAGGTTTCTTTTCCCTCATGTCTTAGGAAGCTAGTACTAGTTTTGACTCCTTTACATAGTCACTCATTAATCTGTTTTCTGGCCCAGCTATGTTTACATTTTTGTCAGATTTTGTAATATTTTTCTTTGTTTAAATGCTTCTTACTATTATTAACTTTTGCCTTTGGTGTTTGGCCATGCTGGGCTTCCTTTTAGACTTTCTCAAAGATTTCATAAATGGGTGTGAACTAGCAATGTGCTACCAGTATGTTCTTCCATGCTTTTTGGACTTCCTGCAAGCATGCAATTCTCTGAAGCAGATGTGACATTTAGCTTGCTTTTAGCAAGGGTTCTCATTTTCACCTAGCTCTTATTAAAATTTAACAGTGAATTCTTTGGCCGTTGATACTTCAGTAGGGTTCTGAATGTAAGTACCTTATAGTATAATTACTGATATCACCTGTTGTGATTTGGCTTTTTTTCCATAGAATAATTGAGGTCATCTATGTATTTCTCTCAGGGTCTCCTGGAACTGTTTCAGGACATACCAGTCCATTTCACCTCTCTAGTTGTTTGGGTATCAGTGTAGGCAGACTACAATACTCCTATTGTTTAGGCCTAAGAGTTTCAATTAATGAAGCTTCTGGTACTTGAGATAGAGAGTTTACTAATTTGGTTTAATTCCAAGAACTCTTTAATTTACACCTCTAATTCACCTCCACAGTGTTTCATGCTCTAATTTCTATATATTTTGTAGCATAATTTTATACTGTTCTGATACTATTATTGTTCTCTCATCAAGTTTCTAATTCAACATTGCCTTCATTTAAGGCATAACATACCAACTTTTTTATCGTAGTTCTTCACTTTCCAACACTTGTATAAAAGTGAGTGTACACACTACCTGTAAAATAAAAAGAGTTTGTAAATAACACATTCTAATTGTCTTTTTGATCACTGCTGTCCTCTGACATACCCTTCACCTGAAAATACAGAATTATTGACTTGCCACATCCCTTCAGCCATGTGTCATCTGACTGTACATTCCTCTGTGTAGAAATTCACTAGCAATTACTTAAATAGGCTGCTGCTTTGCTGGGAATTCCCTGGTTTCTGATGAAGATGACAGATTTCCTCTTTATGCTATGTTTTTTCCCAGCATTGAAACCTTCTCTCCCTCTACTTGGTTCTGTTTTGAACTATTTGGAGGCCTGTTTGGATCCTGGAGAGATGTTCTTTCCTGGTCTAAAAGGGGGAAAAATATGCTAGATGAGGAGTTGACAGGGCTGAGGCCTTTGAACTAGGTTTGAAGGGGGAAGGGGATGAAACCAGGTTCTCCAGAGAAGAGCCTAAGGGTGGTAAGCCAGAATCAGGGGTGAAATCAGCCCAGCTGAAATGCATATACACTAATGTTGCGCAGGCAACACACAAGAGGAGCTGAAGCCATGGTACAGAAGGAAAGCTGTGACACAGCAGCCATCACAGAAACATGGTGGGATGACTTGCATGACTGCA
>JAYDZK010000113.1:73542594-73603547 GCA_034509185.1 Euphonia xanthogaster
AAAAAACTAAAAACACAAAAAAAAAAAAAAAACACCTCTCAAACAAACATGAACAAAAAAAAAACAAAAACAAACAAACAAAAAAAAAAACACAAAAAAAAACAACAAAAAACCAAGAGTGAAAAAGAGCTACTCTGCACATCACACTTCTTGTTCTTGTTTTGGGGTTTTTTTGTTGGTTGGCTGGCTGGTCGGCTGGTTGGGGATTTTTGATCTGCTCAAGAGATCTTGCATTTGCAAGTATTTTCTGCTAGTCATAGGGTTCCAATTCCCATTTTCCTATAGGCTAATTCTTTCAATATTCTATATATATTATATTTCAATATTCTAATATACAGAATCACTGGGAAGACAAAGTCTGTTGGACTAAAGAAAACTTTGTGAGCTTTGAGCCAAAGACTTGTTGGTTCTAAACTAGAAAGGAAAGGATTTTTCTCCACATCTTCTATGAAATGCTATCTTATGCTTTTTTAAAATAATCAATTTCCTTCTGTATTTATCCAGTTTTATACTCACACAATTGTTCATGTCCTCTGATGTTATCTTAGGTGACATGTGTACTTTAGAAGAATACATTTTATTTTGGAAAAGATGTTAAATAAAGTAAATAAGTCACTAATTGTCTGTCCACATCAGTACAAAAATAGTTCATAAAATTTAGCTATTAGTTTGAATTATTGATTTCTTGCTTAGATTAACTAACTGCTCCATAATCACTTGTAAAACTAATATATTGTAATTAGAGGATGAGATATGTAATGTAGATTGGCCTCATCAAACAATCATGCTTCTCAGTTTGAAAGATATTTAAGTGTTTCTTGCCTAATGGGTGAAAATTTATAATAATATCTTTCTCATTTTCAATTGTTTCATTTCGTAATGAAAAATTATTTGCACATTCTCCTATGTGTGTGAAAGAAAAAAATATCTCCTGTTTGTTTAGAGTTTACCCAGATAGTCTGTAACTGAAGTATTCAATAGGAAGCCTGACACTATGAACCCTCTTATTCCCAAATTCCATTTTCCAGATGTTCATATTTTCCTATACTCTGTGTGCAATGCTATCCAGAGAAAGACTGATTTCTCCTTCCTTTTTTTTGTTTCACTACGCAGTGTTGGCTTTTTGATTTACTGTTCCATCAAAGCAAAGTGTCACTACTGGGAAAAAGACCAAATAGGAGAAACACTTTCAGTATGACTGAGATGGTGTAGCTGTAATTGTCAGAGCACCTTGGCCCTACTGGAAGATAAAGGGATCAATCCATATCCATGTAATCTAATCTTGATTTTTCCTATCAAGAAACTATTAACAGTGTTTCAGAATTTTAAGTTGAATTTACACGTGTAAAGCATGTATAAGACATAAAAATTTGTAGACAATGAAACTATGATAGAAGTCCTTATGCCCATATACAGCATCTTATAGTAATTTAATCAATTTTGAAAAAAAATCAACCACAATAAAAAATTGTCAAAGCACCGAGGAATTTATTGAAAATTTGAAAATTAAATCTAAATTAATTGTTCTTAACAGAGTATGGAATGTAGGATTCTGCATCAGCTTTAAAAAGGAAGCTTATAAGTCAAAAGCCAGAGCAATGTAGAAGCCAAAATTCCTTGATAAGTTAGTTAATGGATGGAAAACATGCATATGCAATACTAAAATTTAAAAGCCAGTCATTACTTTTCAAAAAGGATTCGTTACCATAATCCCACTATTTTTCCAGGGTTTTCATCATTTCTGTAACATTCTCAAATGGAAGAGACTGAAAAACTGAAGGTGAGGAATTAAAAGAAAATAGAAAAAAAAAAGTTGTGTTTAATTTCCAAATGTTTTGGGTTTGTCCTTGTATTTTTTTGCTATGAAACAAAAAGAAATTTCCTCAAAAATTTTTGAGAAATTAGAACATTAAGAATTTTTTTCCTGCCAATATTACATTTTTTTAATAGCCACTTGTTCTTTTTCTTTTTGGTTTTGTTTAAGTATCTTGGAGTTCATTTTCACTCTTTCATGAAAGACACTAGTAATTCAAGCTTAACCTGAATATAAGAATATGAGTTCACTTCTGAGAACCATATAAGTTCTTGAACAGAAAAGCATATAATAACTTCCTGCTGCATGGTACCAAACATGGATATATTATAGATATGCAGTATGATTAGACAGGCTGCATAGCAAAAAAATTAGATTTTTAGCTTTTTATACTTCTGTAAGGATACATTACATTTATAATTAAAATCTGAAATGGGTTAATTGGAAACTAACAAATTAATTATCATCTCAGGGTAATTATCAAAGAATTTACCCTGAGATGATGTGCTATTCATATTTTGAATCACATTACTATTGATAGCCTAGGTTTATTTATTTTTGCATGTGAATACAACAGTGTAGGGTAGCAGTATAAATCATATCTGTTGTGCTATATTTGAAAAAATAGTTCATTCAGTGTGGGAATGGAATCAGATCTGCTTTTTTACAACAGAGAGAAGAGAAATGTTGAAAAAATGAGTCTGTCTACAGATACTGACCACAAATTTTACAGCTCGCAATGCCATACAATAAAAATAACCCAAGGTACAAGTAATAGAAAGAGAAATAAAGACCAGCAAATTGATATTCTATATTAGCAATGTGACTAAAGTTAGTAAAGGTTCTCTAGTTAGTGGACTTTTAAAGCTAGCAAAAATGACTCTGAGAAAGGCCTAAGTGTTGAATGCTTCTTTGCATGCAAGTCTCTTCCAGTCTGAAGTGAAAAGGTCAGTTTAAATCAGACATCTAATGCCATAAAAATCAGAGAAAAAACGGCACTAACATAATATTAGAGACAAAGGATAAGATCTCAAATTTGATAGAAATAGAAAGGTTAGAGATTACTTCTGAAAGCCTCTAATTTAGTCAAGTACCCTGTAACTTGCTCTTTCATTATTGATGGGTTATCTTGCACTATTGTAGTTGCATTAATTGTGATTGTCATCTGAATATTTTATGAAACAAATCAGTGAAAAAATATTGAAGGTTTCTGCTGGACCCAACAAATTTTGTTCTGGAAACCTGCAGATCTGGCTGTAGTAATCTTAGATTTTCTAAAAGTTATCTTTAGTAGTCCATTGTATTGAAAGACATGACAAAGATAAATTTGGGTCTACAGGGAAGAAAAGATGGAAAGAAATGTAAATCAGCCAAATAATTTTGCCCCTCAGAGGAATAAGATTTGCAGGTATCTGCAAGAAAATAACAATCCCGTGGAAAGGAAAGAGCAAATAATTTAAATTTTTTCTTTTCTCTCTAATGTGATAATATGCATTGTGAATAGAAGCAACAGCTAAGATATCTGGGATGCAATAAACATTTTCATTTATTTGCATTATGTTTTCATAAGCAAATTTAAAAAAAACAATACCTAGGTTGATTCACTAAGAACTGGCCACAGAGGTGAATAAAGTGAAAATATTTCTTGTTTATCTTCAAAGAGGTAGGCAGAACAGCTTCTCTGTCATTTAAGGTGAATCTATCAGCATTTCAATTTCAATAAACAGTATTTATATTTTGGAAGTTAATACTGCATTCAGTGATATTCCAAGGCTAGATCTGATTTTTTCAAGTCAGAGATTGACAATGGACACTCACACTTTTATAGTAGTGCAAGTAGTGAGCAGTTGTGCAGAAAAGATCTGTGGTTATAACAAATCAGTAGATGGATATGAGCCAACAACATCATACTGTCACTCAGTATGAGTGTGTATCTCTGTATGTATATGAATGCACTAGTATGAAATAAAAAACATAATCAATAACGTTGACTGAAAAACTGTTATTTTTGTACACTGCAGCTCAAGAAATTAACGACCTGGTGAGTGCAAAAGAATAAGAAAATAAGAAAGAAGAATAAGAAAAGATAAGAATAAGAAAATAATAAGATTTAGATAAGAATAAGGTAAGCAGAAAAGAATTAGAGTAAGATTAGAATAAAGATAAGCAGAATAAAAGGTCTACAAGAAAGGACTGGAAAATATTCCAGTGCTTAGGTTAAAAAGGAGACAGGTGTTAAGGATTCAATAGCTGTTCTCAGATGCATAACAGACATCGAAGGGAATAATCTACAGTGAATGTGGGCAAGTAAAATTATAACAGGCTTGAGCTGCAAGAAGGAAGACTTAGGTTAGATATTAAAAGAAGCTTTCTAGTCATAACAGTAGTAAAACATTGGCACAAGCTGTCTGGGGAGTCACCATAATTTAAGATCTTGCAAGAATATACACATAGTTGAAACTATGTGAATATAATTAATCCTTATTTGAGTTATTCAGTAGGATGTAGGTGACTTCTTGAGGTGTCTTTACAGAGGCTTATTCTAAGATAGTGTCAAACAGGAATAAAATTCACAGTGAAAAATATAAGGAATCACAGAATCAACCTCAGTGTCAGAGCCATTTCTCTCTCATTTTTTATGAAAGTTTCTCTCACAATTTTTTACCCATTGTTTCATATAAAGTCACCGAGATGAAAAATCCTACTATTAAAAACTAGGTAGCTTGGTAGGCATTTTAAAGAGGAAACAACTGAACCATCAAAAAATAAGCAGATAACCATACAAGCATCAAGGACAATAATAATACTAAATTTTTATAACTCTAGTATAATTTAAAAGGAAATATAAACATCAGGTTAATGTATTCAGGGCACAAAAAAGCTTGATTTAGCCATTGTACAAGAAAAGCAGAAGATACACCAACATGATTCCCAACTAAGATTTTCCTCTCAGGGGCCGGTGGCCAGCTTCTGTCAGGTGCCTGTGGACTGCATCACTGTCCATGGAACCTTAAAGCTGAAGGCATTGCTTCAATCCTATTATACTTAGGAAAGAAAGTTAATGAAACACAGCTCTCAGAGTGTGGGAGTACCTCTTTCGAATGGGAAAAACCTTCACTGGAGAGACTCAGCATACAAACAATAGGAATATCTCACTGCATATACTTGATGGAGAGACAGGGAGACTGGGAAATAAATCATCTTCATCTGGAGAGTGATTTCTCAGGCCTGTTCTGCTAATTTGAGAAAAGATACAGCTAAACCCAACACAGTGACACATATTTCCCTTTCCTTTTGTGACCCCCACAGTGCTACAACTGCCACCTTTAATTTCTCTCAGTAAAGAAAAGAATGTTTTTGTCAAATACATACCTTTGATCTATTTACAGGAATTGTAAGAAATGATGCATGAATATAGGTGAATCCCTGAAAAAGAACAGGGAAATTCCTATTGAGAGTGATACCTCTTACCTGCAGTGAGTTTTCAGCAACAGGAAGCACAGGTTTGGTCACTCAATATTCAAAGCAGGACTCCTAGAGTGGTCTACCCAATTTCAAATGTCAGGTGTTAAACCAGAAACATACCTGCTGACTGGACAGACACAGGTGAAGCCGTTTCAAACTTTTAAGCTGTTAATCAAAGCCACTCAGCACTTTGTACAGATTTAGGAGACAGACTCACTGCACTTATTCAGCTAGCTTGTCTGGACTAGTTTGTCACTTGACTCTGTGTCAGCTTTGTCTAGAGGAAAAGGCTACTTCCAGTAATGGTGTACAGCAGTCTGGAGGTCTGCCATTAAGATCTGTGTCAGGAAAAACTCTTCATGCATACCTAAGGTACAGGGTTTCTTTTAACTCAGTTTTCAACATAACAGTTTCAGAAGAAAAGCTGCATCTTTGCTCACTGTTTTGCAGCAGAACAATGCTAGGAAAAGTCTAACCTACAATATTTTTCTTGCACATCCACGGACAACATTACTGAGGGTGAGAAGCTGGTCTATGTCAGAAAACATTCAAACCCATACCTTTCTTCCTATTGCATTTCATTTGGAAATGTTACAAGCTCATCTGTATAATGTTGCAGTAATTAAAGCATAATACATAACTAACTGTTTCAAAGTAATCAATCATGAAATATATATTCTATCTAGATCTACTAGGGATCTACTGGGAGTGATGATATTACATTTAAAGAGTAATAATCTTTTCATCATATTAGTAAAGACAACTCTCTCAGAACTGGAAAGGGAGATTGTCTCAGTGCCAAGCTGAAAAGAAATTAAATAAATCATGTTGAACTAGAGAGAATAAAGTGTAATATTCCTTTAAATCTCAAATCCTACAGCTTTCTACTGCACATAGACATCAAAATAACCTTCATTTCAAATATTAAAAATGGAAAAAATAAATTGCCTTATTCCTTTTTTAAATAAACTTACTACTATGGCAAGATACCATAGAGTCCTATGGTATATGTAAATAAACATCTACTACTTCTGAGAAATCAGCTTATAGAAACATATAGAAAATGCAGCTGCACTTTCTACGTGATGATGAATAAAACAGTAAACCTTTTGCCACAAATGAACACTAAATTGACAAAATGTTAGTTTTGGGGTAGAAACATATTTTGAAAAAGAAAAAAAAAAAGATAAAAATGTGTGAGTAAGAAGTTTGAGTTTTTTCCTAGTAAATTAATTAGTAATAAAAATTAAGTTATAAATTGCTTTTTGCAGAATTTAATGGTTGTAATTGAGACAGAGCCTGGCTATTTTTAATCTCTGAAAAACTCCCAACCAAAACTGCAGAAAGGAATTTAAAAAAAAAAAGTTTCACTCACATCTGTTTATTTATTTTTAGCTTATGCTCTAAACTCCATTATATATTGAAGTTGATATTCACCCATCTGTTTTAACATGAATGATTCAGTTCTTTCTAACATATGTATGCAAATGGAAACACATAAATTCCTAAGCATATTGGCAATTAAAACACTATGCTATATGCTGATAAAACTATTTTGAATTTCTTTTATTGACTCTTCTAGAAATGTGCATAATTTATCAAGTAAAATTTTAAAAATCAATAGAATAGAGCAGAAAAAAATAATTGTCTGAACTATATGTTGGTTTAAGGCAATATGCAGACAAAACTGTAAAAGTAAATTATTTTTAGATTGAAACAGAAAATCAACTTTTACCATCACATTCCTACCTATGAACACAGGTAATACTTTATAGTCTCATACGGCTTTTAAGTAGAACTCTTAAGAAGCCATTTCACTATTTTTTTGAGGTTGTTTATAAATTAATTCCCGCTTTAGTCACTTAATCATTGGACTTTGGTGTTGTCATGATGAAAAAAAGAGCATGTCAAGCTGTGGATTCGACAATTACTGACTCTGGAAGAGCTTTGATTTAAAATAATTTAGTATCAAATACCAGGCACCTTGTTAGAATGGAAACAACTTTTAAACTGTTTGTTTTCTAATGCTAAAGCAGGAAGTTGATGAATAAAGTGGTTCTGTTAACACATTATGACTTGGTGTTTAGAAATTAATGTTAAAGCAATGCAGATAGAAGTTCTATAGTTTATTTCCACAATTAGGTGGGAAAGTATGTTTTCTAACAGTTTAGTATTTGAGCATTTTGAAATTTGTTGACCATTTTTTTTTGTCTTGGGTATACAGAAAAGCAGGTATCTCATTTACTCTCACTGCTTATGTGTTTAGAATTTGTTATACATTTACAGCAAAATATCACATGCTCTGGAAAACCAAAGAGAGGTATTGCTCTAGAAAAGTCTAGAATTAATAGCTGGCTGAAGAAGGCTCATTTCCAAACTAGGATGAGGGTTTACTTGGTTTGGGGCTTTTATATGTTTCTGCGGGTTCTTTACATCTTTTGGATTTTTTTTGGTTGGTTGTTTTTTGGTTATTGTTCTGTTTTCTTTTTTTTTTCTTTTTCTTTTTGCTTAACAATGCCCCAGTTTCCCTAGAAATAAATTCTTCCATCCAATAGCTCGTCAAATAAAGGAATTTTTTCAGTCTTGCAGTGTGAATTCTGGGGGAAATTGAGGCATGTAGTATGTATATTTATAAATCAGTGCAAGTTCATAAATCTGTGCAGGTTCATAAGTGATTCTCAGCAAAGCAATGCTGAAGTCTAGTTTACATCAAGAGTAATATAAATTTATTGAACTAAAAAATGAGCCATTAATTTTTGATAGTTTCAATAGTTTCAATGAAAAATATTTTCTTTCCCACTTTGTATAACATCTTTTTTATTACAGACAAGTTTTCTATCCTATAATAAGTTCTGATATGACAATTTTGACCTGTCAATATTTAAATATTTAAGATTATTCCTCGAGTGTAATTTGAATACTATGATACAACCAGCTTAATTATAGTTTTATCTGCTATTACTTTAGTTGGTGATTTATTTGGAAAAGAGTACATGATACTGAAAAATATCGATGCACGTGGCTTTTACAGATAAAGTAGTTTACTCTCAGATTCTAAATGTTTCTTTTTAAATGTTGCTTTTAAACTGCCCATTACGATTTTAGTTTTAAAACTTTAACTTCTTTGACTTGAAGTGCTGTACTTCAAGCAATCACATAGAGCTGTGTAATCTGAAATAAGAAGAAAAATAACAAAATCCTGAGTAATAGAAGTGGTCTAGGCAAAGAAAGAACCAAAAATGAAGCTTCATAAATGTGAAGGACAAAAGAGGGAATCTTAAATACTAAACTATATATCTTCAATTTTAAAATACTGCAGTTTAAAAAAAAAAAGGAAAATCTCATAACCTAAGCCAAGGAGTCGCTGCTGAAAGTTATGACAGCACTGAGAATAGCAATATTACTTGTGGTAAATACCATACAAGTGCTGTTAAGTATGAAGGAGGAAGTTTTCCAGTCTATTTAAACATTATATGGAACTGAAATTCCAGTTTGACAGTCTGCAACCAGTGGAGGTAATAGCTTACTCAAAAGTGATTTTGTTCTGGCTGGCATCATGGTCCTTAAATGTAGAACAATGAAAAGCAAACAATTCCAGGATTAAGTCCTGTCAAAGCAATTAGAATTCACTATGAAAAGGATGCTATCTTGTCCAAAATGAAAGATACAGGAAGGAGATACTGGAAAGGTGTTTTGATAATAATTCAAAATAATAGGAGTAGTACAGGAGAGAGAAAGTGTCATATACTGTTGAAGCAGTACCCAAAATTCAAATCAATGGACATCATTCAGAGCTCATCTTGCTGGGACAACCGTCATGAGTATCAGAAGAATAGATCAATTTGGTCAAGTATCAGAAGAAAAGATGAATTAAGAAGACTATAATTCAAAAGAATTAGCAGTCTTGCTAATTTTGTACCAGGAAAAAAAGAAATGGGGGAGGAGGGAAGATTATGTTAACTTCCCTTGAATCTAACACATCACATAACACGGGCTTGAAATGTAGATATCAAGGAAAACTTTTTTGACTCTACATACATGAGAATTTTCTACACAGACCCTACCTCTAGAGTTGCCTAGGAAAATATAATGAATTCAGTATCTTTCAGCTTTACAGAGATAGAAATGCATGTCTGCATTTTTTATATCTATTTGGGAGTACAAAACACTGGGAAATAGTTCAGTCATAGGAAATGAAGTTATGTGACCTCAGACCAAGTCACTTCATACAGAAAAAGACTGCAGAAATATGTGTGTTTCAGCAGAAATTATACAATAGTGATTCCATTTGACATCATGTGAACATGAGTATTTTTAAAATTGCCTAAGTAACTTATTCATACAAGTTTTAAAAGTTGCTTCAAATGAGGCTTTGGAACTGCAAATCCTACACTGCTTCTAGTTGAGCTCTTATTATCTCAGTAGCATGTTCACCTTGTTGACTTTTGGAGGCAGAAGTTTTTAGTAATATAAAAGTTCTTATTGAGCTTGTTAAGTACTAAGCCATTTAGCAGTTGTTCACCTTATCTTCATTATATCCTAATATCAAATGCATTGACACAAAATAAGCATTTTTGACTGAAATTAATACTGATCTTTTTGATTGAGCTTTTAATTAAATGAAACTTAATTAGGTGAGTACTGTGCTGCACTGTGGGGTACTTGTATGTTGGTAGCTGTGTAAGTGTGATCTGTTTTTTTAATACTGAATTTTATTAGATTAGGCCTGTAATTCATTACTAGTAATGAATCAGTACAGACAGTAGAATATATGAGCTAAGGCTGTACACTCATCTGAAAAAGCAGAAATTGGCTTTATTGTTGTGCCATGGAAAGTGGGAATCCTTTTGTTTTTAATTTACACCTTTATGTTAGCATTTATTTAAACAGCTTTTTATGTTGTGTCTGCAATAGTTACTTTTTATTTAATTCTAAAACAACTTGATTTATTCTGAAAGTTACATATTCTTAGGCATTAATTCAATCATTATAGCAGCTCTACTCATTCCTACAATTTGGGAAAAAGCATAGGTTTACATTCATGTCCTTTTCAAGAAAGCCCTTAGATTTATTTTTTTTTTTTAATTTAGATGTGCACATAACCCTCACTTATGAGACATAATCTTTGTTTCAGTGTGTGAATGGATATGGCTTCCTAAATTGCTGCCTTTAATTCTCAAGAATTCCCCACTCTGATTATTGAAGTGAGAGGCAAAAGAAAGCAGTACCTTCTTTCACCTGAAGAAAAAAAATTCTAGAATTAAAAAGTTTTCATTTTATTATATTGGGCATTTACCTAATTATACTCTCTTTTCAGTGGTGCCTGGTGTCAAGACAAGAGGCATCAGGACACATATAGAAAGACAGATTGGGGAGTCTCCATCTTTGGAGATACTGAAAACCTCTCTGGACATTTCTCTGTGCTCTTGTTGGCCCTACTTGAGCAGAGGGATTGGACTAGATGACCTTCAGTGATCCCTTCCAACTTCCACCATTCTAAGATCCTATGAAATGCTAGATTTTGGAGGAATAAAGCACTTCTGTTGATGAATTGGACTCATTTAGATGTGCTGTTCTAGCTCTAAGACAGATAAAGTGAAAAATAAAACCCTAAAAATATAAACCATGCCTTATAAAAATATGCACTTTTACAGAAATTAGTACAGCCATACAAAATAGGTTGCAAGTCAGTAGATATTGTTCCTCTAATATGCTCCCCGTTTGACAAAAATACAGTCACAGACACTATGGGAAAAATGAGGAAATAAAAATTAGAGTTAATTATATTCATCTACAACAGGATTTTGAGAAACTCTAAAATATTGGGACTCTCACTTTCTTACAGGGTCCCTTTTCTAGTTTAATTCAAAGGTTTGGTAAAATAGCAGCCATTTTCATAGTTTTTGAGATATAGACTGGATTTAAGAGTAAGGAAGGGAAATGCCAAAAATTAGCATTTTGGGTTCTAAAGCCAAACGCCACATAACAAAACAGCTTTCCTTCTTCAACCTCTTCCCTGATTGTTTGGGATTGTTTAACCTGAAGATCTGTTCTGTAAAAGTGATTAAAACACTATTTCTGGCTAGAAGTAGAAAGAAAATTAACACTGTAAATACTGTGAAAGATATAATTCAAAGTTAAAATTTAAAAAAAAAAAATGAAAAAACCTCCAGATGTGTGAATTCTTTTAACTTTAACTGATTTGGATAGATTGATCTTAGTTTTGTAGCTGTGTGTAAGTATTTATGATTGTAACTTCATATAAAAGTATCAACAATGTATTCATGCTCTTTATCCTAAATTCTCATAAGCAGAGGATATAATTCTTATTCAATTGAAGCACAGTGCTTTAAGTCTCTAGGTGACTATGACCAGTCGTTAAATATTAAGCAAGAAGATATGAGGATAATTGTAGACTTCTTGCACAAACAGCAATGGTGTTCCATTGACCAAATCACAGAGGGTTGTCAAAAAGTTTATACTGAAAGAAAGTAATTGGTTTTAAATGGGAGGAGAAATAATAATATCTCAGGAAGACATCTGCAAGGTAGTGAAATAAAAATTATGTTTAATTATCAAAGTTGAAGTCAAAATATCACAACATTATTAAAGAAATTACTAGATGTAGGGAAAAAAAAGTACACAATATTCCAGAAATGCCCTAATCTTGAAAATACACACTTTCTAATACAATAATTCCATGTTCTCTTTTTCTAGTTTCTTACTGTTTCCTCACTTCTAATTTCTTTCATTTTTTACTAAATATTTTCTCCTTCCTTTTCTTCACTTCATTCTTCATGGTATTTATTAAAGATTTTTTTTATAGTTTTAAACATTCTCAGTCATATGCAAGTAAAAAGCTTCCTAAAATTCTTTGCGCCTCCAGTCAAATTCATTTTTTTAGGGGTGTTATGAGTTCTTGAAGGAATTTTCAGACTATTTAGCAATAAATAGAGGCAAAAATTGTTATAAACTTTTTTGAGCTCACTCGTCTGTCCTAATTATTGCTTACTCTTATGGAGAATGCGACTGCTGTTAAAGTCTTAACTTTTACAGATGAGTCTTGAAAAATATTATTGTCCCTAGGACCTTCATATATGAAAAGCAAGAAAATCCTTCACTGTAACAATAACTGAAGAATCAAAGTGCCATTCTTCAAAGTCTGACATCATAAAAAAATATTTGTTAGCAAACTTCCTGAAAACAAAATGTACAAATTAAAACAAAACCTTCTATCTTTCAGGCTACTTAAACTTCTAAACTCATTACATTAACAAGGTGTTCATGAGCTTCCTAGAAGAGACTCGTGTAAACATGCTATAATTAAAATTTTAACGAGCAAAAAAAAACCAACCAAACAAAACCAAGCAAATTGAGGAAAATCTCGAAAAATCTTCTGAACTTGACAGGTGACACACAAAAGGATTAAAACCACCTGCATAATACCAGAAATGAAAACACATTTAAACCATTTAAATACCGAATCTAAGAGTGATTCACTCTTGAAATAATATGTCTTCATTTCCATGTGTCTTTCTATAGGTGTAAATGACCTAAGAATAAAAGCATTTGTTCATCAAAGAATAGAAGTGTTCATTCATTGCAGAGAAGTAGAAGATTGGAACTCTGGAGTATCTAGCAGGTAGTCTAACAACATCTGCTTTTTTTTCTTTTTTGTTCATCATACCATTTCTGGTTTCCTTCTTGAAAGTAAGGCTTGTGTATTTTATCCATTAGTACTCACCCTTTGTTCCTCAGCTAAGATTTCCTAGAGTTCAACAGGCTCTTCAGTATGTTTTACCGCAATTCCTTTCTCCTTCAAATCCTCCTTTTGTTACTACCCTGTTTTCTTTTATTCTTGCTTTTCTTTCAAGTAGATTTTCCCCATGCTTCTCTATTAGTGCTTCTTTTATCAAAGCCTTTTTATTTTCCCTGTCTGCTGAAAAATTTATTATTCTTGACAAGTTTAAATACTTGTCAGTAAGTACAGGCATCTTTACATTTTCTACTTGACCTGTCGCTGCAGGCTTATCTCCAGACTGGTTAAAATTGTCCCATTGTCATGTATGGTTTCTTCTGTCAAGAGAGAAGAAAAAAATATAACTTGTTCTGCATGCTACTTGTCACACATCCCATATGCAAATAACAGAATTATTTAACAAAATTACTTTGTAAGAAGATCTAAGAAAAACCTGATTTTTCTGCAATTCTGTCTAGTTCAGGAAACAGTTTGATAACCATTCAAGTTTAGATGATAGAGTTAACTGCACAGAAGCAAACCTTTAGAGCCACTGATGATATAAACCTTTTCTCCAGAAAGGTGTTGTACTGAAGGCCAACAGTTTGCAAAACAGGAGAAAACATTCAGTCAATGTATAGTAAAAACGTGAGAATTCTTCTTTAACTTTAGGTTAGACTTTCAATCTGTTCATCAGTACTTTCTGATCATAACAAACAAACACTATACTGAAAAAATATATGTCATGGTTTAGTTCCAGCTGGCAACCAAGTACTACCACGCAGCCATTCACTTACTCCCCATTCCCCCTCCCCCCTGAGGATGGGATGAGGAGAAGGACCAGAAAAAGTGAAATTCCTGGGCTGACATAAGAACAGCTTAATAATTGGAACAACAACAAAAAAAAATTATAATAAAACTAAAAATACTAAAACCAGTAATACAAATACCAATAATTTTAACAATAATAATTGTGGTGAAGAGACAGAGACACAGAGATAGAGAGGAATGAAGCCAGGTGATGCACAATACAATTGCTTACCATCCACTACCCAATGCCCAGACCATCCCCAAGCAGCAATTGGCAGTTCCTGGCTGGGGGGTGCATTTCCCCCCATCCTCCTCAAGCCTTCTCCAGGGTCTCAGGAGCTCCTGATAAGCCTTGACTGAACCAACTGAGCAGTGAAGCACCTCTTTACTGTACCAGTTGGGTGGTGAAGCATCCCTTGACTATAGCAGGAGTTCTTGCATGGTAAAGATAAGAATGCCTCAGACGGGAAAAGGAACATCATCTGCCCAGGCAAGGTGAGGAACTAAGGATAAGACCTTATCCTTGTTAACCTTGGTAAATCATTAACCTGAATGATAGCTTGAGTGAAGCACCACCCTTATCAGTGGACTTTTTGGAAATCAAGTCCACTTAAGTAATTAGCAGCATGGGTTATGGCCAGGATGGAAACTTCAAATGTCTAAAGCAAATCATCTTGTGACCCTATAAACAGAGTCCCAAGTGAGGCCCTCACAGATTTCCTGGAATGTAGTGGGCTGTGCCAGCACCTCCTTAATTTGCGGTTTAATTAAAATCCGTATTTTAAGGCATGAACCACTGTGCTTTGCTTCAGCTTCTATATATTAAGAAGTGAGAGTATTGCAAGTAGGAGCTTAGAAGTCCTGAAAAAGAAAGAACTAATGAAAAAGCTGTGGGGAAACACAACCACATTCCAAATATAACAGTCACTGTCACCACTGAGTCAAATAAAAAATACTTTGAGTGAGTATTCAAAGTCTAGATGATGACATCAGCCATATTGAGTCAAATATTGGAATATATTGAGTAGCACGTATTATGGATGACTTTTTAGTTTCTTTTTCAATTGGCTCAAACTGTGTTAATTCCTTGTCACAACTGGTAGGTGTTGAGCCCAACTGAGAGTAGCAGTAGGATATTAATCAGCCATGTAGGACAAAGTAGTAGCTTCATCATAACAATAAATCTGTTCTTTGAGCTTAAAGAATGTCAATCAATCATTGCCGAAGTTGTGGTGGTAACGAGAACCTTTGAGTGAGACAGATATTTTCCTCCAGCAACAGCGAGCACCAACTGCTGGGAGAGAGATTTATTTGAATAGGTCAGTCAGGAATTAGATATTCACTACCCAATCCCATAACCCCCAGGATCCAGAGTGGAGAGAGAGAATCAAAAGACATCTTGGGGACTCCACAGGCCCTGGTGCCCTGCATGGCTCAAAAACATGCGCTCATTCACTCAATGTTCCTCCTGACCCACGCTGATCTTCCTGAACATTGTCTTCTGGAAGTGTGCAAGAGGCATCTGGATGTGTACCTTGGGGATATGGTTGGGCGTAAGTGTGCTAGATTGTCAGTTGCTCTAGGTGATCTTGAAGGTAACTTCCAAGCTTGATGACTGTGATTTTGTGTTTCAGTGACTTGTGCTTGCAGGAAGTAAATTCTTAAAACTTCAGACTTCTGGAATTAGTGTTTTGGTATCTCAATCCACTTAGCCTTGGTCTTAAATATTGACACCACTTTGAAGAGATGTAAAAATGTCCCTATTTTCATGACTAATTTATAAAAATAAACAGTAATGTAATTTACTAAAAGATACTATTTGTAAGCCTTCTGCCAGAGAAAAGCACTCCAGCCTTTTGAGATAGATTGGTCTTCTGTTATTGATGCTCATTCCTGGAAATCTCCTCCTAATACAAATAAAAAAAAAACACTTCTGCCTCTCTCTCCAAACTTCCAAACTTTCATGCACACACATAATAAAAAAAAGGGGAAGAAAGGCAAATGTGAATAACAGGCCTCACAAATCCAGATCAGAACCTAGACTCTTATCCATAGCCAAGAAACTTATTTGTGTATTTCTGAAGTAACTGAACTCTGAGGGATACAGCCCATAACAGGAGATATGGCCCATAAGAAGCTGGTCTTAGTTACTACTGTTCTGTAAGCACCTATTTTCTTTCTTCTCTTTCAGAAATTTCTGAAGGTCATTAGACCACTTGTTTATGAAAAACTTTGCCTAGGTAAACTGTTTTTCCTACTTAGTACTCAGCATTGCCTTAACAACCAGTCCTTTAAGCAATTTCAATAGAAAGTAACTGACTTGAGCTTGTTTCTAGATTCACCACAGATAAGAGAAGTAAACTTGCAAATTTACCAGAAGGAAGTACAATTAATGTGGTGGTAAAAATCTCTGCGTGCAGATAAAAAAAGGGAAAATTTAGTTCAATATAGAAAAGATTCAAGATTTTTTTCTTCATGCATTAATGAAGGTTTTAGTTGTTTAAGAAAACCAACAATACAGAAAGCTATAGGGAGACATCAATTTTTTTTTTTTTATTAATAATGTATTTCAAGATAAAACCCAAAATTTCAGTGTCAAAAACACGTCTGCAGTTAAGTATTACATGCAGGAAAACCAGTGAAATACAAGAAACTCCAGGAGGCTAGCAGATCAATGATGTGCATAGTAATTATGCTGAAGTGTTTTTCAAAACACTCCAAGCAGCTTGGTATTCATGCTAGGCAGAGAAACTGAACCAGGTAAACAAATCAGCCAATTCACCGTATCCTTGATCAGACAAAACTCTTTGAAGATTGAAAAGTGACTACTGTGACATTTTCTTAATAATCATTTATTAGAGAGCAACACTGGCCTGCTCCTCTGCATGTCTCCTAGAAAAAATACCGCAATCAGATGTGGTAAAATGAATTTATACACTTTTGATGTTATACAGCATGTTTTGCCTTCCCATTAGAATGTCAGAAATTAAGCAACAGGGAGAGCTATAGTTTATTATGTGCCGAGGAATAGAAGAAAAAATAAATTGCTCCACTCAGAGAGTTTTGTGGTCAAACATTCCCAATAAGTGAAGCAAGATTATGTGAGAAAACAGCAAGTTTATTAGACTGATTTTTCTCCTCATCTTTCCAGATTTCTAATTTTCTTTCCCATGACAATTCATCCAAGATACCTTCAAATTATTTTCTAAGTGAAAGGCCCTCACACTTTGCTTTTTTATGTTCTTTTTTCTTTATCTTCTTCTATTAATGTTTTCAGATGAAGCCCCCAAAATTGCTCAAAGAACTTACTCCATTCTCTACATTCTCCCTTTAAAAAACTTGAACAAACAAACAAACAATCAAAAAACACAACAAAACCCACCAAAAAACAAAACCAAGCAAAACAAAAAATTAAGAACACTATTATTTGCTAGCTACTAAGAAGTAATAACTGTACCATAACTGGAGGTGGTGTATCTGCTCTGTAACACATTAACACTATGCTGTGTAGGTGGTTGTTATGCTACTAAGATTTTTTTACTTGGACTTAGTAAGTGAATATTAATAAAACCAAATGGGAAATAAAAATGTTTGCATATAATGATGAGACCCTGATTGACAAGATGATCTAGCGGAATTCGAAATTCTTTCTACAATCTCCTTCTAAATTCTAAGAAAATTTCCATTAGGTACCTGAGGTTTTCCCCATCTTCCCTCTCTTCTCACTCCAAAAAACCAAAACCAAAACCCAAACCACTATCACCACCACCATCAAAAAAAAACAAAACAACAAACCCACTTAAAAACAAAAGCAACAACAATATTATAACTTCAAAATATGGCGATGACCCACTTTGTGCCTTGACATACATGTACAAGTGTTGTTTCCCAATAGGTGGGATGCACAGACTGTGCAAATTTTTGCCTCAAACTGTTTTGTGCATTGAAATAATATGCCTTATGTACAGCAATTAACAAATCTCAGTTTGACCTTAATCAGAAATGTAGTGTAACTTTCTACTCTATGTAGAATCACATATCTTTATTATCATGATGTAATGTAACCTTATTGTAAGAAAATATTTACTCTCAAAAATCAGTCTGCCTTATAATATAAAACGTATTTCAGACTGACTTATCTTTTACCATAGTTTCTTCTTCTAGGTTTTCTACCACCTTGAATACACGCTTTCCGTCCTCAGAGCCTAGTCAACAATAGACAAATACAAGGCTTGTTTGATTTTATCTTCTATGCCACATAATCATACAAACCTTGGAGAAATTAATCAATTGCAAGTAAAAGTAGCAAGTAGCATCATTTCCCTCCTACATTACATATATTGTGTACATGTTTAAGCAATTATGAAGTTACTGGGCAATGAAGAATGTGGTTGTTACTCTTTAAAATCAATATTTTTATCAAAATAATTTGTAGTAATCACTTCTGAGGATGTGGAAATCATCTCACCTACCCAAGATGTGTGAATATTTAATATTTAATATGAGATAGCAAAGAACCTATAATTAAGGTAAAGGTCAGCTCTGTATAAAGTCTAAATTCTCTTTAGCATCTGGAATGAGAAATAAAGTACAGAAAAACATAGTGAAAATTTCAACTCCAAGACATCATAACAGATCAATGTATGATAGGTATTGAAGGGTTTACCAATGAGTTCAGAATAAGAAATTTGAACAGTACATAAAGAGCACTGTTTGCATAGGCCTTGGATAGAGCCTAGAGGCTGGTGGATACATTCATTTCAGCACTGTGACACTTCAGCGGTATTTGGGGACAATTTAGGAGAAAGAGATTTTCAGTCAGTAATGAAGTTTCATGTCTTTTTCTACAGTCACTATTTTTTAACACAAAGACATCTGTGCTTGCAATATGCACTGATTAATCTGTGACTCTTGAGATTTAAACTGCCATTCTCAGAGTTGCCTTTTCACGATGAAATCAACCTAAAAAAGGACATTTCCCTTACACTGAAAAAAAAAATAAAAATGCACTCTATTTCATACTGCTGCAGGCAATAAAATAAAGCCCCATGAACATTTTCAGAAGATGACAATTTGATAAAACTGACGATGAGAAGTTCACAAAGTGGATCCACAAAGAAACTTCTTATTCTGAACTACTTCTCTTTCAATTGTATTGAATCTTAATCTCTGTTGAAATTTGTCTTGAAAAATACACTTTCAAATAGAGACTGGCTTACTGGAACCTTCATGTAACATATACATAGCATAAACTATTTTATCTCTGTCATTTAGCATTGTCCTCGATGTTAATCCATCTGTGGTGCATAAAAACGCCTCTTTTTCTACAAGCACCCAGCAGTTTCAGTAAAAGGATTCACAGACTCTTCCAATCACCCAAGATCTGGAAATGGATGTATAAATCTGAGCTTTTCATTTTATCCAATGACTTCTTAACTTCAAATTAACAGTCAACCCCTGAAGCAACTCTTAGAAACTCCAACCCCTACGCATCTTGATCACTCCAATACAGGCATCTTCCCTCTGACTCAATGATATTTTCCATGAAAGCACAGCTGCAACAAGATAGCAATTATAAAGGTACTGACAAAAGGTACTATTTATTACATTAATAAATTATTACTCGTTATATTATTAAATTATTAAATTATAAAGGTACTAACAATCTAGCAAGCAAGACAAGACAATATCTTGTGCAGTTGACATACAAGTTGAGAGACGCAGTGTAAAGGAAGCATTTAAGCTAGATCTTATGCTTACTGGCAAAACCTAATCACTGACCTACCAGACTATGACATTTTTTATCACCTTAAATCCTTGAGGTTTTTTTAAGAGAAAAGCTCTCTGAAGGGTTATAGGTTTCAAATCAATGCAAGTACCCAAACAGTAGACTTGGTTTGATGTTTCCTGACAGCCTCAGAGAAAGCATCTTTTTCAGATATATTCTTCTTCAACCTCTATAGCAAGGCAGTAAACTTGCAGTCTCTGTTATGTGCACAGAGTTTAGGTACTGTACTCAGGACTTCTAATTCCACTTCCTAATGATCAGTCCTTGCTGATCTGTTTGAAACTAGCCTGTACACAACAGGCACAGAAGAGGGTCTAGGATTCAATGCCAGGCTATTATTTAGTATATTGCTCTTCCTCCTACTTAAGGTTTTTGTTTGATAAAATTCATTATGGAGAGATTAGAGAGTCAAGTTTTTGGTGCAGCATTCCTTTAATATGCACTGTCACCATAAAAGCAGGTAAAACTACCATTAAGGAAAGATTCTTATAAATGTCACTTCCACAAGTTTTTCACAGAAAGGTTTTCAGTGTTCAAACTGAATTTATAATGTTTCATTTTGTATGTCAATGGATACACAGCTACATTAGTAACCCTTGAACTTCCTAAATACCTCACTGTGATTTCCATTCATATGTAAAATCTGTAACTTGCATCAGAATCCAGGAGGCTGAGCTCTGTGAGCATTTCACCGCTAGAAAAGTCTCTGAAAAACATTTATTACTCAATTTCTGTACAGAAATATCCTCTAATTATGTGTTTCATGGGAATCAATCCAGTGATTAAACATAACTAAACAACTAGTCTATCAGTGCTGCAAATTTTCTTGTGTAAACTTATCAATAAACTGCCTGCCAACATTGCTTCCAGGAATTTCTTTTACAGTGTGCCAACAGATGTAAAACAAGAGAAGCAAGATTTTTTTTTTCTTTGTTTAGGAGAAAAACTCCATGAAGTGAAAAATGAAAAGGTTATTCACTTCCAAACCCTTCATTAAAAGAACAGACCCAAAGGTCTCGGATGATGAACAGCTCATTATTTGACCTCATTACCCTGGCATGTACATCCATGAAGTGACTGGAAACTAAGAAGGTGCACCTTCAAGCTTTACTGAGTGTCTGACAGAGATTGCCATATTCTCCAATACATCTACATAGTTGAGGGTCTATAACAAGGTAGTATGAAAATAACTGAGAAATAACCCTCACAGAACGAATTTCTTTAAAAGACAGCAAGGACCCTTTGCTTTCAAAGGAAATCCTTTCCCTAAGAACCCAAAATCACACCTTAGGGTTGGTCTCTGTGTGTGATATGCATACTGTGGAAGTTCATTAGTTGAGAAGTTGTTAGCGCTCTAAAAACGACCTCCCATGTGGACAGGTTCAGGACATAAACAACATGATAGAAGTGCAAAGTTAACCTGTGTGAAGGTGTAAAGCAAGCTTGACTATATAGCATATTCCAGAACACAGCCAAGTTGTAAACTTCTGTGCTTTAATTTCCTAAGGTCATTATTATCTTTAGGAATACATTTTAGCACTCAGAGTGCTAACAGCAAATAGTGTTCATTCTTCAGTTCTGTTTTGAAATATTTTATAGGGATATCCCTCTATCTTTTATATAATTTTCTTTTTTTTTTTTTTTCCTTCTTTAAATGTCAAGGGACTCCTTGTCATTTCTGGCCTCTTCTGCACATTAATTTTACTCTTAAGCTTCTCCTGTAACCAGTGGAACCCTTTGATATTTGTCAATCCAATACACAATAGTACAAAATCTTTGACCATGTAAATTGTCACTCCAGAACCCACATAGCGAATCAGTCCCTCCTAAACTTACCCTTACACATATCAAAGGGATCCTTATATTTAGCCAAACCTTAAGAAAAAAAGGAAAATTAAAAGTAGATGTGTTATTCCACATGAAACATAGCACAAAGATTCATTTACATTAGGCAAGTAAGCAGTGACATCACTATTATGAGGAAATAGTTTATATATCTGAAAGAAATAATTAACTAAATCTTCATTTTATTAGACTAAGAAAATAGAAGAGAATATACAAGTATTGAAATTGCATATGCTTGCACATAGAAAATGAAGAAATAGTATACAAGACCCAGAAAAAAAAGATAATTGTGACCACTGCACTTATATATGGCAGCAAATAGCAAACCTTTCCTGTTTTAATGTCTCTTTAGGTGTAGTAAAAAGTTCTGAAGATAATTGCTTTTTTTTTCTACCTCTGGCAAAATGACACTGATTTTCTACACATACATAAAATTGATGAGTCACAAATTATATCATATGAATAATTATAATAATTTATTTTAATATATTTTATAATTAATTATATTTTCAGTTATAAAGTGTCTATTTTCATAAGATATAAAAATGGTAATATCATTAAATATCTATTCATTAAATGAAAAATGTTTTTTTGTTATCGGTTAAAAATGAAAAAAAAAAAAAAGCCATTACTTACACTTTAGAGTTACCAAGCTCTTTATTAACAAATGGCCTTACAACAGCTAAACAAAATAATCCCTGAAACACTGCCATGGCAGCCCACTTTTGAGTCTCAATCCATGTCAGAACCTGGCTATACTGAAACAAAGGCAGTTCTGCACCTCTCTGTCTCCACAGCTCATTCACAGTGCTTCCTTGTCTTTCATATAATAATCACTCTGCCCATGCTTTGGAGAGTGGAACACTATCAAATTTGACATTGCTGCAGGCCCCCTTAACAAAGCAGAACATCAGCAAGAAAAAGATTTTGTCTTGGTCTGCAAATTGAATATATTCCTAGAGGCTTGATTCTGAAGTGAAATTATCATGTTTAACTCACTCCCTCCACCAACTAAAATGTAAGAGCTATTCTGAGTAGCTGGAGGGCCAGCTGAGAGCTCCACTTGGAAAGCAGCAGAGTATACATGCATACTCAAAACTGTGTCAGGATTACTAACAATATAAACATAAGTTTTAGTAATGAAAATACAGTCCTCAGGAAAGATTACAGTGCTTGCTTTGATAGGAGAAGAGTCACAAATATCAACTTGTACAGAAATTCAGTCCAAATCAGTGAAAGAAATATTTTCATTCTTTCAACAGAAAAGATAGTCCAGAGTACATACATCTAAAAGATCAACTACCATTGCATATCTTTTACGAACATGTCCATCCCTTTATTATCCCAAAAAAATAATCTAGAAGAACATTATCTGCCTTGGATTTGCTTGCTACCTATTCTCTGCCCCTTTTTGTTTTTTTGTAGCACAACAGAAACATTCGTTTCTTCAGCAAGCTTTATATGTGTCCTATAAAACCTTTTTGAATCTACTTTGAGATTGTCTGAAAAAAATGTTTGTGCTATACCATTTTAGTGAATGGCACCTAAAAGCATACTTGCATACCAAGAGATATGGAATGTGCAGATTTTTGCAGGCAAAAGGGTCTTAACTTGTGGAATTTTACTTTGTTTTATTACTGTTGGTTAACACAAAAATTCTGATAATCCATTCAGACATTAAGGAAAAAAACCCAAACAGTTCAGCAAATAGTTAAAGAAACAGTGTTTCTACCCCTTACCCAGGCTCCATTTCAGGCAAGCACCTCTCTTCTCCCCTTCTGAGTCTCAGCATCCCTTCACTTTTGCTGTATGTTCAGTCCCTCCCAGATCCTTCAGTGAAGCATTGGGTGGTGAAGAGGCTGAGGATCAGAGCACAATGGCTTCTGCATGATACTCCTTGCCTGTCACTCCTTCCCTGTGTTGCAGCAGGGGTAGCCCTCACTGCAGGATACACCTGTCCCACACAATGCTGCCTATGGTCTCCAGCCCCTCAGAGCAGCCCTCCCTCTGTCATCGAGCACGTCCTCCTGGAGCGTGTCACCAGACTTTGTCTGCCTCTTTTCCATCTTCTCCCCCCCTCCCAAATGTTTCTGTCTCTCACACAGGCCTGCTCAGAGATGCCAGATGACCTGGCTGTGGCTTTGGCAGGCAGCTCACAAACCACTGTGACCCCCAGGTGCAATGATGCTGGATGTGTGCAGCATACACACGAACCTGAAGAACCATTTTTCCAGTTACTTCACACAATACAGAAATCTGAACAAGAAGATTGACTACATCATCTCTGAAATG
The DNA here is from genome assembly GCA_034509185.1 of Euphonia xanthogaster. Lineage (NCBI taxonomy): Eukaryota > Metazoa > Chordata > Aves > Passeriformes > Fringillidae > Euphonia > Euphonia xanthogaster. Next base: position 73,566,346 of record JAYDZK010000113.1, read on the forward strand.
AGGACTATAGCAACATGTAAATTTTAAATCTGAGTATTAAACCTCAGCATATATATGCAGGAAAACCTGAAAAACAGAGACCAGGTCCCAAGGTCAAAGATAATCATATAAACTTTTTATTCACATCACAGCCTGAGAAAACTTTCTGAAAAACACATTTCCCCAAAATAAAATATCCATTGCAGAAAATATCTGTCATTTGAGTTGAAGCACTGGAGCATTGTAAGGAGTCATAAAAGCCATAAAAATGAATTGCAACAAAATAACTGCTTTAAAATAATCTAATGTGTATGATTTAATTTAGGAAAAATTCCCTCACCATTGATTGTTAGGTGTTTGTATGCTACAGTCGTATAAGAGTCCCGTGAAAACAGAAAAGTACAAAAATTACAGCAGGCAGCTAGAAGGGATTATAGAACACCATATGTTTTCCTTTTTCACCATTATAATAATCTTGCTGTATTGAATTCTGGATTTCTGGACAATTCAGAGTCCAGCAAGAAATTAAGCAAGTGGTCCTCATTCAGAACAAAAAGTTAAAATTCTTCTTTCTTATGCTCTTACTGATATTCTTATGTCTTACTAATATTCTCACTTTCTTGAAGTCCTGATCCAGGAAACATTAGAGTTTCCTGAATACCAGAGATAAGATTTTCTTCCACTTTGCTGTTTTTTTAATCTGTTTGTGCAACTGGGGAGTTGATATCAGCTGGACACAAAATGACAACCACATCATTTAGTGATACATAATATCTCTTATTTTGGTTTTGATTTGGGTTTAGGTTTTGTTTTTTTGTTTGTTTATTTGCTTTGTTTGTGTTTGTTTAATACTAGTAAGTATGGCTAGAGTAGGGGAGAGCCATGTCTCATCTGTGGCACCTACACACCTCCCACTACCATTTGTTTATGACACTTAGAGTTAATAGCTCTAGCCCAGACTCCTTGATTTTATGACAAATATTATAACAAATCAGGGGGTTTCACTCTGGATTTTTATCAACCTCTTGTTTTCCATCTTAAGTCTATTGTGAGGGAGTGAAGCCAGGAGCAGTTATGTAGCAAGTTTTGTCTAGGGTTTCTTTGCCCTTCCAGACCAGAACAGACTAAACCAGTCTGTTTGAGCCAGGCAGCTGTCATCAAGATCTGAGCTCTTTCACATCAACTTTTCCCTATGACAGCTTATGTACATCTTTCTTCCCAAATTATTAAATAATTAGGACAAATACTGGTAATGTTTCATCACCTTTTAGGATAATACATTACAGATCTGATAAATTACCTCACCTGAGTATGGGATCCAGATGAAAGATTAAACTACAGATAAACTAAGTTTTCTTGATAAACATTTGGAAGAATTGACTGGAATCAATTATGGAAGCACTTGAACAATTAAACAGGAAGCAGGAAATATTTCAAATAGTAAGGTAATTTATGACTTTTTATAAACCCAGGGAACAGAAACTAATACACACATCTGCAAATAAACATTGCAATAAAAATATCTTCCTGCATGACAATATGTTTATTAAAACAGCAAGTAAAAAATAGCAAAAATATGTAAAATAAAATTATCAAAGGTTCTCAAGTCAGGTTCCAAAATATATCCTTTCCTGCACCAAACAACTTAAGTCTAAGAAACTTCAGTGAACTACCATGATGCAGTATGTCATCTGATGCACAGCAACTCGTAAAACCCTTCTGCTGCCTGGGTAGAGATGTCTCCTATATCCTGTTGCTTCACAGGTGTCCTGGAAAAGCAGAGAGGAATAAAATTCCCGTGGATCATTTGATTCACAGTAACCAGTTACTTTCTGGTTGCATAGTACTGTGTTTGAGCCTTAAATGGGAAAATAATGGCTAATTCTGACATTTTTATCAGTCCAGTTAATATTACAATGTAGACATTAATAAATAATAATAAAAAAAAAGAATCAGTGAGAAAAAAAAAAACAGTAAAATAATACCAATGTCAATCATGTAACCATTTGCTCATTATTTTGAATATACTATAATGAATCTATAAAATAAATTTATTCCAAATATGGGATGTATGCTGTACCACATGGCATTCAACTCAAATTATAATAGCAAAACTGTAAAAATAATAATCTTTATATTAGTGCAAATTTTCAGCTGCCATAATTATTTCTGTCACAGTTCTTTCTTCCATGTTTTTTCTTCTGAAAAATGTCTCTGCGAAGTAGTATCTCCCTCAAACAAAAATAATCAACTCAATCAATTTAAAATCTTAATAGATACCATAAAAAAGGCAGTAATTTCCATAGCATTTAGCTGAAGTTAAAATATGAAAACTCATTCAGCATTTTCAAAGATATGTCTGAGACTCCACCAGAAGATGTACCTTGGTTCTGAACTGTGGGTTCTGGAACAATACCAAGTAAGAGGCAGAAAATAACTATAAATCTTGTAACAATAAATCGGTATTGCTTAGCAGAGAAATAACTCTGTCAAAGAACTTTAGTCATCACTTAGAACTCACATCTAATTATCTGCAGACTCTCTGCCCATTTACTGCTAGTACCAAAGAGACTGCTGTACTGTGTTTGGAATTTATTGACTGCTAAGTAGAAGATTCAGTTCCTGTATTTGCTTAATGCACTGAAGAGGCATACATCCCAATTATTTTTGTAAGCACTTTCTTACTTCCAAAGTAAAAGTAAGGCTTTTCCAATATATCAGAGATCCAACATGGTGATTTCAGGCTCACTTAGAGTTTCTTGGGATGAAATCTGTTTTGTTTGTGAGCTTTCATATTTGACACAAGGACTGACTGAAATGGATAGCCATTTATTTCCAAATTGTCTCTTCTACGCCAACCATGCCATATTGTAGTGTTAATAACGTAAAAAACAATTCTAGGTCAATGCATGCTTATAAGAACTGCAGCCTTCTTGAAAGGGCTGGCATTACTGTCCCCAACGCTGACTCTAGCATTGCTTTCTCCATTTTTTGAATGAATAATTCAACAGAGAGAAGAACATGTGAAAGAGCAAGTACAGATTTATGCATTTGCTTTCTAACTATAGTACTTTTTAAGTATATGTGCCAACTATCTTCAGTCTTGTGGTTTATGCCAGATAAGAAATTGCATGCACAGCACTGACTGAGGGGAGAAAAGCAACACGCTTTCCTCATTAAAAAGAATCAAGAAATTTCAAAATAGGAGGCTCAAATACAAAGTTTTAGAACCTCTATGAAGTGTTTGGTACACTGAAAAGGTTCCCACTACGTAGAAAAATAGTCAATTGTTTCCTGAAATGTATTTTTATTGAAAGTTATTTGACTCTGCTGTGTGTAGAGGTGAAAATTTTATCTTCTCAAGATAAACACCGATTTTGGACACTTATTGGAAGTGTTCCGCCAAGCTGGCTACAAGGAAATTAAAGAAAAGACTTTCATTTTTCTGGCTTTTAAAGGAATGGCATGGAACCTGTGGTGTCCAAAAAGCATGTGTAGCAATGATAGAATTCAGAAAAACACATATTAAAAAAAAGTTGCTTTGAATTTCATGTACTTTGCCTTCCATTTTTTTTTCATTTAGCCATCATGTATTTGGAAAATACACTTAATTGGGATGTCTCCAAAAGAACCAATTGAACCTCATGCTAGCGAATGGCAGCAATATCTTATCTGGGACAAAATTAACATAAATGTTGCTTAAAAGAAGTGCATTTGCACTAGAACAAGTGATTAAGCAGTCTTTAATTTGCTACAGAATCAAAGTGAAACTCTTAGGTCTGATCTAATTACAAAGTTGAAAAATTAAGGGGAGAGGAAAAATGACGGAATACAGATAAAATGTTGTAAATTCATTTATTTCCATATATATTTTTCTAGAAAAAACACACATATCTTTTCAGAACCTGGAAATAAACATTAACAAACAAAAATCAACTCTCATTTTAGCTTTAAAAGAAATTCATATGCTATAAACAGAGGTAGCATGCCTTTTAATTTGGAAATATTATTTGTATTCTGGTTAGGGAGACTAAAGAAAGCTGGAAAACTGTTGGGTTTAAATAGGCTATTGAAACACTGTAATAAAACAAAGAGAGGAGATGGTCTATGATCAAAACTCATACAAAATTTTAATAAAATACTCTCTTAATATACGAGGGTGGTATTGGCTCCTGAAAAAACAAAAACAAAAAAAAAAAAAAAAAAAAACACAAAAACAAATTTCTGCCCAGGTTAGATAGTTTCAAGCTTTATTTAATGAATCCAAGTAACAGAGAACTTTTTCTGTTGTTTGAAAAAAAAAAAAATAATCCTTTAGTCTTGAAGTAATCTCACTGATCTTAATTAAAGCGTGTAATGGGAAAACCCATGCATAAGATCAAATGTATCTTTTTCATATAATCTGATGTAAAATATATGTTCCCATTTTAGATATTAATAAATTGATGGTGTGATATCACATACCTCACAAATTAGAAAATGCCTCCCATCCAGCAAGACCAAAATAAAAGTAAACCATCTGAAATACCAAGGCTTCAGTGGCCACAGAGAGAAAGAAAAAGCAGTCAAGGATGTTGACAGTGCCCTAGGAAGAGAATAAACCAACCCATCTCTGAGGAATGTTTGAGAAAAGGGGAAGAAGTAGTATGAATTGTGCTGTGTACTTCAAGAATATATTCCTGCCAGACACTGGAGATATTTCTATTTTCTGTCAACACTCACTGCAGTGCACTGATTATCCCATGTCAACTTGGTAAAAAGTTAGGTCTTCTAAAGATAAAATAAACAGGTTTAAAAAAAAAAAAAAACCAAACAAATTCAAACAACCCCATGCAATCAAAAAACACAGCCAACAAAACACACCCCAAACAAATAAAAAGCATCTCCTCCCTAAACAACAATACCACCACCCTCAAAGAGCAAGATTATATAATTTTAATGACAAAAAAAAAATGATTGTAGCTATAAAGAGTTAACCAACCCTAGAAAGAATAAAATGCAGTGACACAAACACTTATAGCAAATTTCCTTGGGACTAGTATTCATCGATTTCCTCATTTGTGGGGATGAGGTAACACTGCTTTATAAATCTTAGTTACCTGTGACATGGACAATTACTTTCTGCCTATCAATGATCTGTGGCTTAGAAGTATAGTGTTCTATGAAGTCATGTTTGTTTTTTGTTTCAAATATTACTTCAGCAAAAAGCTTTGTGCTTCTGAGATATTCAGGCATGCATTCAGACACTAACCTGATCAAAAATTTTCTTTCTTAACATTATTACAATATTTCTAAAAGTTTAAGAATTATTTAGAAACACAGTAGCTATTTAAATACTTGAGATTCATGAACCTTGAGAGAGGTAAACATTTATTTTGAGAAGAAATTAAATTTTTTAGCAGTAGCCCCCAGTGTTCAATAGTATTTCAGATGAGATTTCATGGTTCTTGTTAGTTTTCTTTTTCAGGATTTAGGTAATACAAACACAATTTCATTATAACCACTGAGATTTTATTTTATTTTTACCCAAGTCCTCCTTTTCATATAATTAGATAATTAAGTATTTTATTCTTTCTTTGAACAAACTCTCTCCACTGTAAATCACAGAGTAAAAGCGGCTTTACTCTTTTATGTGACAAACATTTTTAAGAACAAATATTTAGAAACAGTAAGAATAATAACATTTTCTCCTTATTTCCTTGAGAAAATCCATCCTACTCCATTAGGTAATGTCTAAGGAACTGAACTAGTAAGCATTATGACATTGTACGAAAAAGCATTCAATTACATTGCCTTTGAACACTCAATAGCCTTGAATATAGTTAGCATCTTATTACAAATCAGATAAACATTTTCATTTAAAAATGTAGACTTTGGCTTTTTTTTTGGAAAATCTTAGAAGACTTTTGAAGTCTATAGATCTAAAGAAGATTTTTTCACACTTCTTTTAAGCCATCTTTAAGACGAACCAGAACTTTTTTTCTTAAAGAAATCACTGTGTTTGTTTTTGCTTTCTTACTATTATTTCTCTATGGAAATGCAAACCTCATTGTCTTAGTGACATCAATGAATATATTTCTAATAAATTGCTAATTAATGGAATATTCCATTGAAAATACCTAGAAGCTTTGCTAGATTTGTTGCTATACTCAATATACCAAGCTCAATGAAAAGCCAAATCAAATCTTAAGGCTAATATTTTCAAAGCCCTTAGAGAACAAAAGATTCCTTAAAATGTGATCTAAGCTTTAGAGGGTTAAAACTTCTGGTACCTCTGTAGTTTCTCATCTCTACTAAAGTAGAAATTACTTAGTTGTAATAAAACCATCTCAAAAATATAATACTCAGCCTCCACTGGACACTCCTTTGCTCTGTATAGGGAAAACATATAGTAGGCACACAATACTTTAAACCACCCCTAGTTAATGTCTTCCTCATGAGGGAAGAAACAAAGAATGGCACTAAAGGGTACTAAGTGGTACTAAATGTTGCTTATGTCTCTTTGTAAATCAGAAAGTCCCTCAGAGGTCAGCAGGTAAGAGCATTGTTTTAAAAACTAAAAGCACTGATAATTCAAGGAATTTAGTCAGTGATACCTGTCCATAGAATATGAAGCCACTGAAAAGTCTAGAGACTGTACAGAAAAAAAAAGACTTCAGAAGAACTGCAAAAATGATGAAGATTCCAATGAGGTAAGATGAACATTATCTGTGAGAAAATTAGCATGTCTGACTACAGTGTACTAGCAGGACCCCAGGAGAAAATACTGTAAAGTTAACAGACTTAGCTAACATCCAAGAAAAGCCAAACAATTGCAAATATTTCATAAGAGATTAATTTTCATTTTTGTGGTCAAAAAAACCAAAGTTTTGGTTTTTTGACCACAAGAGGAATGAAGACTGGTACATTTCTTGAAGTTTTTAAATAAAGAAAGGATACTTTTTGAAATGAAATAATTTGCTGCAAGTCTTTGGCCTTCAGATTCCAGGCAATGTTTAATATGCAGGCATAAAACCAATACCTCTGGTCTTAATGTAGATGAGTCTGTAAGTCTCTCATCCTTTTGATCACCTTTGTATCACCTGACTGCCTCTAAGGTTCATGACAGAAAATCATAAAGGCAGGGAAAATAATTCTCTTTGATTCTTAAGAAAGCAGTGTGGGACTGCAGATAAAGGGTAAACAATCCATGTGCTCTCCCAACCTATTTTGTTAAGAATACTAAGCATACTTTCTTTTTAACATATCATTTATTCACAAAGAACATAGGCTAAGCTGAAATTTTAGTAACAGCTGTCCATGAATATGGACTACTAATTTATATAATGGATTACTAACGTATTAAATTCAGCAACTGCAATTTACAAAATAGACTAAAACGTAGCACAGAACATTTCTTTTCTTTCCAAAACACAGTGTAATAATATGAATTTGTAATTTCCAAGCACTATCCATTGTACATTTGCATTATACAAGGGTATATTTTCTCTGGTATCCATGTCCTTGACTTTCTGTTTATTTTTTTACCCTATGATTTATGTGGCGTCTTTGAGGGAAGAGGTGGTGTATAAATCTATTGCATTCTCAGCCTCATTATTAGTAATGGATTAATTTTCAGTTTCATCACTAAAAACAGTTCATTATCTGCAAAGGCAAAATTATCTGCATATAGATTCTGAGGTAATTGATTCCTCTATTTATATACTGAAGGGAACGTTGCTCACACAAATTGCGAATGAAAAGTCTTTTTCTTCCCCTCCCCCTTTGTTCCATACAACAGTGACATGAAAAACTAGCATTTTCACTGATAATAATAAAAAAAATAAAAAGTGATAAACCAAGATTAGTTACTCCAAATGATTATAATCATTGCAGAAATTGTTTCTTAATGATATAGGTTGGCTAAAATATGGACAACATCTTACATCATAACGAAAACTCTCTTAAAACATTACTGAAAAGAGAAAATCTATTTATTAATACTTGCAAATATTAATAATTACCATTTTCATTTTTCTTTTTTATTATTCTCTAAGAATATTTTATATTGTAGCAGCACAGAACACAATTAAAGAATTATAATAGTATTACTCTATAATTGAGAATTATTTCTCACTCAAATGGTGAGAAGGGGAGGACTGAACAGGAGTGTTCTAAGAACTTTTAATAAAGCAGAAAACATTTTTTTTTGTTTCTAATTTTAATTTTGATCAATTTATTTAGTATCTGAAGTGGAAAAAGGGGCAAGCAGATTGACTATATGGGTTCCTTTAGATTTACTGATGGAATGATTTTGTCCTAGATCTATTGTGCTAAGTGGTTTAGATCTGGGTACTTCTGCATCTGTATTGGTAGACCTATGCGTTGCTTCATTTAAATTATAAGCATAATAAAATATCACTCCACAGAAAGCATGGTTAGAAATCAGATAAGCAAGAAAATTCAGTTCTTAACTTACTTAACAATAGTATAAACCAATTGTGGGGAAAGCAGAAGGTAAAATTAAAGAAAACTGAAAAATTACAAACACTGAGTCAACATGCTAAAGGGAAAGAAACAGAGAATCAAGCAGAGTGGAAAGTATGTGTTATAAGATTATGAAAAATTGTAAGAAAAAAATATGGTTGCTGCTCCCTGGATGGAATACAGTCAGTATGCCTGATTTCCCACATACAACACAAGCTAAGCGTGGAGTAGAGTGGAAACTCCCCAGGCAGGCTCTGTTGAAATCCTTGCGTGGAGGGAACCTGGTAGTACCTGGTAGCTGACGAGCTGCATAGCAGGTGTCAACCAAGGGAGAAAAAGGAAGATTTTTTGCTGTAGAGCCAGCAAGCATGGCAAACTAATAGACATACACCTCCATCCCAAAGGTTATCTCACATGTAACGCTGATGTTATCTAGCTGCAAGTTAAGACACCACCCACTGAACATCATGTATGACTCCACCTAATGTAAAAAAATATTGTGTTAAAAATGGGGAGAAGTTAGGGAAGACTCTATTGTAATTTCTGTGATCAGACAACAGCCTGAACTTGTCTTCATCCCCATAGGGGCACAAACTGTACTGTATGTGTCTAAACAATTGCTTCAAGCCAACTTTTATTAGGGATTAGAGTTCATTAGTATGTTGTTTTAAATGAGCTTTTGCAACAGCAAAAACAGCAATCCTTGAATCTTAACCTGTCACAATTTTCTATCATATTAGTAAAGAATGTTATTGTAGGGGTATAGAATATAAGAAAATAAAGATAGTGTAGAACGTAATCTTACCCCTAAGGAGTTGCAGCTGGGCCAATTATCAAAGATTAGGAACAGGCCTGACTTTAACAGGCCACAGCTGTAAGCAGTGAGGAGACGAGTTCTATAAAAGAGTGGGTTGGCTGGCTGAGAGGGGAATTGGAGTCTGTTTGTTTCTTTGTGAAGAAGAAAGAGTCAGTGTTTGGAGGAGCTGTCTATGGGAAAACACCAAGAAGGTACGGAACATTTGCGATAAGGAGACAACAATATGGCACCCCTGCAATAAGATGACAACATGTTATTCCATAAACTGTTAGTGTGAGGTTTTCAGTGGCACTAAACTTTCCACAGTAGGTAGCATACTTGACTGTGGAGGCCAGGGAGAAGGTCTCGCTGATGCTGATGTTGTTGATGTTTGTCCCTGGATCTTTCCTGGGGCACCACAGACCAGTTAATGGTGGAGACCCAGGAGGGGGCATTTCTGTTTGCATGTGACCCTGGACAAGTCAGGCAAATGGCCCTCCTGTCCAGAAGGCTGTTCAGTGAAGGATCCCCATTACAGGACATAATAAGGCAGGCACAAGGTTGCTGGCTTTCCTGAAGTGTTGACAGACTAATCAAACATAAAGAGTTTGAGAAAATCTCCTTTCTCATGTGACACCAGGAGAAAATTAGACTTCACTACAAATTTAAAACCATCTTAGAAATAGTCCTGAGTTCATTACTAAATCTACTGAGTAAAGTTCATTTCTACTTTTCCATTTCTCACATGAGTGCTCTTCATGGTCTTCTATACTTTCATTTGGTCATCCAAATTGAAACTGGGTTTTATCTTTTATTTTTCTTTGAAATTTTTGTGGACTTATTTACAAAATGAAACCACCATGTTCTCCTATATTTTCCTCAGAAAGAATGCAAATATGAAAAAAAATAAAGAATTTAGGCTCTATTGTAACAACAGGGCCTTTTAATAATGTACTTAAAGTTGTTTCTTGGTATTATGGTGTTTATTTTCATGATTTTATAAAATTACAGACCATATGAACTTAGAAATAATCTCCAAAGCCTTTTTTTTTTAGATTGCTCGCACAATGGGAATTTTGGAACATACCATGATTTCCTGCCCCAGTAAGATGACTTTCTCAAAAGGAGGGAAAACTAGGAACGCCTCCTTTTGAAAGACAATGACTGCAAGTCAGGGCTTGGTTAAGTAATAAACTGCGTTTTCAGACTTCAGTACAATTAAAAACTCAATGACTTGTAAGGCCAGCTGTAGGACTCTTCTATAGGCAGTGCCTTTAAAGGAGAAAATGACATGTACTATCAGAAAAACCCAAAGTCAGTACAGCAGCTGAGAAAGAGGTGTGAGGGGGAAAAAGGGGCTTGGCAACTCTACAAGAGCAAAGTCAGTAAAGTAAGAAGGGAAGGAGGTACTCCAGGAGTAGAGATTTCTCTGCAGTCTATGCAGATCACACTGAAATAAGCTGTCCCACAGCAGGCCATGCAAAGAACCATAGGAAAAAACATAGTTCCTGCAGCCCACAGAAAGGACCTGTACTAGAGCAATTATTGAGGGACTGCAATCAGTGAGAACAATGTTGGGGCAGGAGACAAGTGTGAGGCGCAAGAAGAAGCAGAAAGGAGTTGTTGTGGACTAATCACTACCCTGTGTTCCCCCAACCTGTACCACCTGGAGGGTAGAAGGTAGCAGACTCAGGAACAATGGAGTAAAGCTGTTCTGTGTGTGTGTATGTGAAGGTGTTTTAGTTGTATTTGGTTCTCACCTTCCAACTCTTTTTTTAATCAACAGTAAATTAATCTATCCCTACTTGAGTCTGTTTCACCTTTGTTGGTAAGTGACCCACAAACTCTTCCATCCAATTTTGTCCCACTGTGCTATTGGGGTCAGAGAGGAGCAAGGGAGTGACTGGATAGGAGGTCTGACTGCTAGTTAAGGTCAGCCCAGCAAAGTACCAGAAATGATTGCCTATTGGTACAAAGCTTATGTTCAGCTTTGAGTCTGTGTAAAGAATCTTTTTGAAGAAGCTATGTACTATGTAGGCTTACATATGTTCTGTGTGACATTTGGTATTTCAGCAATAATGTGTAACAATTACCATTCTAGCTCCCTTCAATTCCACATTCCTGCCCTTCTGGATCTATAACATTTTTCTATCTACTTATGTTAAAACAACAGAAAATTTAATTATATCACCAACTTCCAAAATGAATAAGACCAGCCTCCGTAAATATCGTATTGTATCACTGAGCAGCTTTTAAACACATTTTCCTGGCTAATTTTAATTTCAAGAATTTTAAATGCTTTTTGTAAATGTATTTATAAAGTAGTTGAATAATTTCAGATTGCTTATTATCAGTCATGAAAGTTTGCATTTGATATGAAAATGTTATGAGATACAGCATAATCTGAGGTAATTTAAATACGAAAGGCAAATCAGTCACGCTCACAAGCAGCCTGTGTCATTGTGAAACAATCACTGTCAGAATGTTCTTTTATTTTCTTCTGAGGAAACAAGGCCTTTGAAAATGCCTAGTTACAATCACTCGTTCCAGTTATTCTGAAGTAATTAACATTTTTTTTATTTCATATCCATGGCACTTTCTCAAGAGGAAGACCCATATCTAGAATTTCAAGAAGGAAACTCAGATGTTATTCTCCAGATAGACAAGCTATCTAAATAGTTCTTGAATAAATGTATATCTTGAATATATTGAATAAATATATATCAAAACAAAGAAAATAAACTTATTGACTGCAGACAGATAAACATAGAAAGAAATAATTTAAATTTAGTAAAAACCATACACATGAGCTTGTTTTTTTTTTCTTTCCTGTTGCCTGAAAACAGGCTCAGACCATTTCTGAATCAGTACCAGTAATATGGTTGGCAATAGTTCTGAAGATGATAGACAGCTGGGGATATAAAAAAGCTAAAAAAACACATTTCAGAAATTAGAGACAAAAATGTAAAAGTAGAAAACAGAAGCAAACAGAAACAACTTGAAACTAGAAGTGCAGGAAAAGAAGACAGATGAGGAAAGAAGAAAAGGTAGAAAAACAGAAGGAAAAGAAAATACTCATGATTTGAAGTATAAATGTATAATATTCAGCCCATTCCTGCATATTCACGAAGATACCAGTAATTTCCTTTATTTTTACTTCCCGTAGCAAATTTCTAGTTTCTAGAACCTAGAAATATAAAGAAAAGGTATAGTTACAATCAGAAACAAAGGTTTTTCTGGGAGATGTGTATTGTCTTATTCTAATAGTGTTAACTTTCTAATATTTAATTTTTTATTTTCTGAGATCTTAATTTCTTTTCCTTTCAAAGCATTAACACAACATCTTCATGCAGAAGTGTATCCTTTCAAAGAAAAGTTCACATTCCTGTGCATGTTTGGTGTTTAGGTACAATTGTCTAAAACATATATTATTGCCTTTGTCAAGCATCAAAGACAAATTAACATAAACTATGAGTAGAACATGACTCAAGGATACTAAAATGGGACAATTTGTGAACATGGGTAGGCAAAATAAATCAAATAAAAGCACTGAGAGAGCATAAAGAAATTGAGATAAACTCCATAATAGTCCAAATAAAGGAAAAGTATCAGAGTTTAAAATGTGAAGATGCAAATATTTTAGTATCAAAGGGATCGGTAAATCATTCAGAATTGCTAAAAGTCTACATGACCTTAAATTCTAGGACAAATAGGCACAGAGTTAGAATAATGTTTAGAAAACATGAATTCAAAATTTAGTCTCACAGCTGAATTCCCACAAGATAAATCAATGACTGGTGTTAAAACATGATTCATTTAATTTATGTGGAAAAGGGGAAGAAAACCTACATTTCTAAAGAAATATATAAGGCAGATTTGGAAATTACAGGTCAGTCTCATCTGTCTGTCTGCAAACATTGTGGAGCAGGCTTTTTCTATGTAAGCTTTTCAGGAGAAATGTGTTTTCCACAGAAAACTGCTTATCAGTTAACAGTAATTTTTCAGGATTATCCTGCGTCTTTACCAAGCATTAAAAGATACCCTCATTGGTCAAAAATTCAGCACAGTTCTTTTCTTATTCTCACACTCATTGATTTAACGTTGAATAATTAGGAACATGCATTTTTAGAAAAAAATGCATAGGAATTCCCCACAAATAATTGAAATACACAATAAACAGAGAGGAAAAAAAATAGGTATTTAATACAGGTTTTTTTTTGTGATTTTTTTTTTAAGGAAATAGATGGCTGCTACAAATCTGTGAATGATTTGCTTCATATTAGAATTAAAGCAAATAAAAAGGTAGAACTTCCTAACAACAGATTTTGGTTGAAAGTAATTACAATGCACTCTTGCAAAATATAATCCTGGTGAATTAATGTTCTTTATTAATGGGAAAAAAGAGGTTTTTTGCCATGGGCCATGTTCACTATTTGTTCCTGTAATATCAGTGAATATCAATTTATTCTGGAAATCTTAGGGCAAAATACTGGTCCAAATATCCTTAAAGACATTTGAATAGATTAGTGTACTTAAAATTAAAGGTTCTTCACAACACTTTAAATAAATAAAGAATATAATAATAAAATACCTGACTTTAACATGTATAATCCAATGTCTGGTGCCTGGTATAGATGAATTATATAAGTATCCTCATTCATTTTAATTTTACAATGAATAAATTACTATGTTTTTGCAAAAAATGAGCTTCCAAATAAACTTCAGAAAATCATTCAAATTGTATTGGTAAGTATGATTCTAATTAACTTCTCATAAGTAATTTTTTTACTCTCAGAAAACAATTTTTTTATAATCTCCCTTCTATGTCCTCTATAATTAAAACTATAAATAAATTAATATCAGAAATCATATGTTAAATATGTTTAGTACATTCACAGAAAAGTCCAGGATAGGAAAATTGCACAAAAATTCTTCGGAAATAAATCAGTTCTCTTAAACTCCACATGCAGCCATCACTTATAAACATAATCAGAACCAAAACTTATTAAGTATTTTGATCAGATACATAAAAATGGCATCTGTACAAGTCACACAATTACTGTCCCTGTATTACTTCAGCTTAAGCTAAACAATTTTCTTTGATTCATATGGAAGTATATATATAATTATGCATTTCCATTTTCCATATTAATTTGCCTCTATTATTTTATCCTACTTTTGGTGATGTCTTAATGGTAGTTATAGCCACATATTGATAAGTTTGGAGAGAACTTAAAGAAAAAAACCCAAATATAACAACCTGATTTTTGTTATTTTCTCGAGGAAGCATGCAACTCTGGGTATCAGTAAAAATGTAATGCCATTTTCTTCAAAGAAGGGATTTACCCACTGTAATAAATGATTATTATAGTTAACAGAAAATTGAGGTATGAAAAACTGAGAGTTCAAAATAGAAGATGAAGGAAAGATGCAATGAGTTTTAAAACAAACCAAAAACCGCCCAAGAACAAAACAAAAACAACCTGCATGGCACATGAGAATCAAAAGCAATTATCCAAAAATAACTATTTACAACTACACATTTGATTAAAATATTTCTTAAAATATATAATTTCTTATTTTCAATCCATTTCTGCTACATGCATTTTTTACGTACCTGTGAGGATGTGTTTTCCCCTCCCCCCTGTTTAATCATAACCACCAGTGGGGATGTGATGGCCGCATCCATCCAACTGTGGACCTTGGGGAACAACTAGCAACAGGGAAGCAAAGAGCTGTCTGGGACAGTGACCTAGATATACTGCTGATATACAGATATGACTATTTCATTTTATTCCATAAGTAGTGGGCAGCCAAGGGGCCATTGATCTCTTTAGTATGGCAGCTCTCTTCATGGCAGAATCTCCCTCTGAATAAGGATTCCTCTCAAGGGTACTCCTTGAAGATGAGAACTTCATTGCCACAACAGGTTCTTAGTAAATAAAAGTGTGATAAACTTAGAAATTTATCTAAGTGATAGAAAAGATTGATTGTGCACAAACAATCCTTAAGACATAAACCATTGACCAAGTCTGGGACTAGGAATAGATCCTGCAGCATCTAGATTCCTCTCTAAGAAGAACCTTAGAACACCATAGGTTCCTTTTTGAACTTCATGACTCAATGATGGGGTCTCCATGAGAGCTTCATCTGACCTTGTCTTCTATGTGGTACACAACCATGTGTGCCTCCCCATCAAATATTATTAAGCCACTGATGTATTTACCATTTAACTTGGCTAACTCACTGGTTTATATCAATGAAGGATATTGTTCCTTCTCCCTTACAAGTGACATGCATGCAAAGTACATCCCTCCATCCATGGAAATTGTAAAATAAGCATAAAGATACTTAAATTAATGTTTGGGACTTAATCTTACAAGAGGCTGAAAGAGTACCTTTATGTCTGTCAGTCTTTCTCAGAAAAGCACAGCTCAGTATTTTTGATGCTTGGGCAGAGCTCAGGCCCATCTTTGACATTCTTCACTATGTCAGGCAAAAAGTCACTTCCTGTTGTGGGATAGTAGGAAGGAAAAGGTTGACACTTGTCAGTGTGCATAAGATTCCTAAATTGTCTATTCCTTTCCATGTCATTTTTATGAAATGCAGTTCTAGACACTTAAACCAAACTTTATATAGGAACTTTTTTCACTGTGTATTTTAAAGGAAGAAATTGCAGATTAATTCAGATGCAATTGAAGGCAGAGGAGAGTTAGGTTCTTTGAGGTGGAAGACAGAATGCTTCAAATGCTAAAGGTGAAGGAGGAGAGAATTTGGTGGATGTTCTCAGACAAAAATTTCAGCACAGAACTCAGCTTTTCAGTTTTATATGGACAGCACATAATCTTGATCAAAAAACCCCAAAGTTATTGGCAAGTCTCCTTCAGAAAGTTTCAACATCCATGGGACAGATCTCTTTTTAACCTCAAGACATAAAATTCAAATCTAGTTTTCTCTGTAATGAAGACCGGAGTTGTTGGATTAAACAATTAATTTACTGCTTAAGCCTCCCTGACATTTCTTCACTATGCATCTTGACAACACTCTTTGTGAACTTAGCATCACCCTCACAAGTTTCCCTGGGAGACCACCATTTTCTGGATGGGAAACAAGAACTGAATATCAACAATGCAATAATTAAAGCTAAAATTTCCACTTGAACCAGCAAGTCCAAGCTACGACTCAGCTAGAAGCCAATCTGGTAAGCAATGCCTCAGCATTTCAGATCAAAGCACTCAAATAGTATGTTGCTGAGTCTTTGTTTTTTAATTTAGGGGTTTAACATTTTTTTTAAATTTATTAATGAAATAATCTTGGAATTTGTAAATTTAAAAAAAATTGCAAGGTCATATGTTTTCTTACCCCCTTTTTCTTTGGCCTTGCCTGTATGTTAGAAACAAAAGACATGGTAAAAATATGAAATACTGGTTAGAAAAGAAGATTGTTAAAGATACTCTATGACTTTTTCTGTGACTATTTCTCTCTCTTCCAACTGGTGTCCTAAATCAACCCCTTATTAAATAAAGTCTTTTATAACTTTTTTTACATATTCAAAAATGAAAAAAAAAAAACACCTAAAAGCTCATTATTAACGAATTACAAGCAACAGATTACCTGGTTCAATTCCTAGTAGAAAAATTGCAAAGGTATAAAATTGGAATTATATCTTCAACCTAACCCATCCTTTTGACACAGAAATAAATGGCAATTATTAAGGCTGAGTAAGACAACTAACTTGGTCTTTTTTCATCAGTGTTCAGCAACAGAACTTTCATTCCAATTGTTTATCAAAATCAAGGCTTATCAAACAGACATGCAAATATAAGATCTAAATTTAAAAGCACATGTTTAATATAGCTTAATATCTATTATCTTTTAGCAAAAAAACCCATGTTTATACATGAAAGCAGCTGTACAGTTTATCTGACCTGAAAAAAACAAGGCAAATATAGAGCTTTCATCAAAGGAAAATCAAGCAACAAAAAAGAAAAAAAAAAAGAAAAAAAAGAAAAAAAATTAAAATCCTCATGTTTAAAAGCAATTTCAATATAGGAGAGAAAAAGGTGAAAAAAAAGTGGAAAGTTTGTAGAAAATGAACCAGCAATTCTAAAGGTAGTAGATGGTATGTAGTATAAATGAAATGAAGAAACCAACTTGAGAAGATTGGGGAGAATAGCATCATTGTAATGAAAAAAAAAAAAAAAAAAAGGGAATGTAAATGTAAAATACTCATTAAAGTAATTTGCATACTGACTACTGAGTTATTAATTTCCAGATGCCTTGGTCTTTGTATTTTTCTTCACCAAGGCCTGGAAGCACGTAAAAGAATAAATATTTTTGATTCAATGATCTAGGGGAAGAGGGAAAAGTATCTCCTTAAATATTTTTGAATCCAAGGAATCCAAGAAGCCTTCTTAGTTGAATTGGTTTTCTAATGAGAATGAGTGTTTTCTTGAATGAATGGCTTAAGTTTGCTCGGGCACTACACTGATGAGCATGGTTTCTGTATGGCTATTCAGCTAAGCACTGAATGTTTCTGAAAGCTGAAAAACTCATCATTTTTGACTTTCATAAATCCCAAAAGCATTATTTGATTCTAATTTACCTTGTTTGATTTCCTATTTACCTTTCCTTTTCACTTTGCAAACTGTTTTGGAATGACTTACTTTGATCCTCAAATTTTATTTTTCTCTCTGGCATAAGTGAAATTATTCTGAAAGCCTACATACCATCTGAACAAAAACAACCAAAAAAAAATTTGAGTATTTTCCATTTTACCTTGATTTTCTGATATCTGATCTTTCTTAATGATTTTTTTTCCGCCATTTTAAAATGTACAACATCTAGAGTATTACATTCAAGGACATAAAAAATATTGCTAAGTGTGTTGTCTCTTATATTTTTCCAAGCAAATGTGGGTGTAAAGCAAATGTACACAGAAGAAAAAGTCGTACACCAGAAAGCTGAAAAAAGACTATTCCCATCAAAATAACTAGTTCCTAAAAAAAGGAGAAAAATTATATTTTTAAAAATCTTTAAATATTGTTAAAACCTCACCACCCAGAACTCAGCGACAAAACTCCTAAAGTCACTATGAACATAAATTTACCTTGGATAACAACTAAAATTTAATTATTTTCAAACAGAAAACTGTAAATGGTTGTGAAATGTTGCTTTAATACTATAAATGGCAGAACATTTTTCAATAAGATCTCTTTTTCATAATTTTATAGCTTAAATAAAATTTTAATTCCTTAAACATAGGTATACTAGCTGTAAGTAATCCTTCTCAAAAAATATAACACTGCCAGCTGACTAAAAAGATTAAATAGTATGTTAATTTCAAACATATTTTCAAGAACAGTTTGCTCTAAATACATAGTGTGAATATTTTCCTTTACTATAATGGGGAAGTGAAACGATTTTCAGCATCAGGAGAAAAGCAGTTTATGAAGAGAGGAGAGATGGAAAGTATAGGCTTAGAATTTGAAAAAAACTGAGGAAATGCAGATGAAATTTAAGATACCACATTATTTGTTCCTATATTGTTTCTGCAGCTGTGTCTGACCAGTAAATTTTTCCTCATCCTTGTTATAGATAGGGATAAAACTATTCAGACAATGGCTATTTACAATAGACCTTTATACATCTACTACATGTCTGAGCTAATAGGGATAGCATGGATGGTCTCTGCAGCCAGTCTCAGATCCTCAGGCAACTTGCCAGCACTCTTATCTGGTTACCTATATTTGTCTAGGACAGTTCTATTACTAAAAGAAAACAATTCTGTAATGACCAGTAAGGTTGAAGACAGAACATATGCCAAGGTAGAAATTTCTTTTGTTTTCTTTAGTAACAGAAGAGTGACATCTGACAATGCTTAACATAATTAACACACTGCCATGCAATTTACTACCTCTCTCAATCATATGGTCTCCCTGCCTGGTTTTTTTAGAGGGGGATTGTTTTTTTTTCCATTCAATCTATTCTGAATACAGGTCAGGTAATTCTGAAGTTGCTTGTGTACCACTGTTACTAATCTTCCTTCACAGCAGACACATGCATCAGTCTCCTTCAACTATCAAATGGCAGAGACGGTTTTATAATTTTTCTAGCTGTATGATTAAGTATAAACTGATGTGTTTCATTAATAAAGTCATACAACATCAAAGGCGAAAGCTTGCTCTTTCAGTTCTTATTTCTCATCTTAATAAACAAAAGCAATATGTATACTGCTTTTATGCTTTACTTTTATGCTTTTTTCAGGTGTAGTTTTACTGGAAAAAAAGGATGGGGTTTGCACTTCAGTGTCTTAAAGCATAAATCTTTTTTCTTTAAATCAAAGATTTTAAAGTCTAATATTCCTGAGAAAATGATAGTTAACATTTTAATAGATACATTACATTTTACATTATACAATATTACATTAATTATTATACTACAATAATTACTACAGTGTGTGTTCCTCAGAGTATGAAATGATGTATTATTAGACAGTTTTAAAATTTCTTATCAATACTATTAAAAACAATTTCGGATGTATGATGAAATCCTCAAAAAAAGAATGAATGACAAAGCAATGGCTGACAAAAAATTCAAAATGTATAGGTAAGCTACACTGACATGGACAACAATATTCAGTAGCCAACTGTCACCTTTGTCTCTAGGCAATCCCTTGAAAAAAAATGATAAAATAGTTTCCTAAAACATATCTTTTAAATGAGCAATGAAATTCCATATTTGGAAATAATTTCAAAATCCTTGATGAGTTATTACACTTGATGAGTTATTACATTGAGATACTTCAGTCCCCTATTGTACTTAATACAAACAATCATCCTTTACTCCACACAAATAGGCAAATAATTTTACCTTCTTCCAATGAAGAAGGTGGTTTTAGTGGAATTACTAGTTTAATATGAAAAAGTAAAGTGCATCAAAGAAGAAAACACACCATTTATTCAGTTGAATATTTATTGCTATTAAAATATAATCTTGTGAATATTTAATAATGTTCTTTGCAAATGAATGTGGCGTGAAACTCTCAGTCCATAACACAAGCCAGGATGAGGATGATGATCACTAAAGCATAGATACACAGTTATAAATAAATAATTAAAGATAGATATACACTCACTAAAGATAGATATACAGTTAAAATTATAGATGCACTATAATGCATTAGAGATCTAGGGTTTTTTGTTTTGACTCAATGAGCATCCAATTCCTATTTTGCAGTAAAATTGATGATGGGAAGTGAAAAGGAGAAAAAAACATAATCTGACCAAAATTAAGACTGGGCAAAAGCCTGAAGTTTGTGACCTAATGTATAGAGCATATCATCAGTTCTGTCTGCCCATTTTCCTAAGAACATTTAATAACAGGTAATTTTGATGACACATAAGTAGGCAACAGGACATCGCTTGTACTGCCCTAACCAGTGGAGATGGGAAGATCAAAGACAGAAGATCATTGATGAATTTCACAATATTTTCTGATGGCAGCTTTTCTATGGAAAAAAATATTATGGTACCAGCACTGATTTTCAGGTTGTCTGAAAAGTTTGAAAAGTACAGTGGTTTATTTATAAGCATTCGTGCTTTCATCTTGGAAATGTCTGAAAAACCCACCTTATCTGGTAACAGTTTTTATTTCCAAGGAGTTTTTATCAGCTAATAGGATGGTGTGTGGTACTTAGGACAAGAAATTTGACTAATGAAGAAAGGTAAACACATAATGAAAAGAATGGAGAGGCAGATTCAGATATGGATGCAGTGGTTATTTCGATATCAGTGCAATTGATTTAAAAAAAAAACCCAGATATAAGCAAAATCCAGAAAGACTAAACAAGGGCAAGGGAATTGATATAAAGTAAATGAATGGATCAGAAAACAAGCCATAAAAGACTTTTCTGGTTTAGATTTTAGAAAAAAAAAGGTTGATAAAAAGATATGTTTGAATAACAGATTTCAAACAAGGCATCGTATAGAGACACATTCTATATATAATAAACATTACATATTTCAAACTAAGTATTTTTAAATTATGAACTAAATTGCTCTCTGAATCTTCGTGAGACTTTGATATTTCAGGGATTTAATGTAGGCAGTTTACATCCATCAAGAATAAATACGTTGACAAAATTTGTGAAAAGAATGACAGAAGAACAAATTGCTATGGGATGGAAATCTCAGGGAGAGATCTTGTCTTTTGAGTAAAGAGGGCTGTTTTGAATGAGTATCTTAACACAGCCAAATGCCACATTATGAGCTTTGGTATAGCTTGTGTACAAAATGTAGCTTTGCAGACTAGGGATTAAATTTTGCAAAGCTGCAACAAAGTTATAAAGACCTGTTCTACAGTAGATTTCAAAATAATTCTCTGGATAAAGATGACCAAGATAATAGAGCTCAAAAATAATAAAGAAAAAATACTCTTTCAGAAATACCAATACTGGACAAGCAAACCACATTCTGTCTGTGATTTCCAGAACTGATGTTGAAAAATTGGAATGATTTCAGAAAAGTTCAAAATGCTGTTCCATCACCCAGAAGCGTGGCATAAAGAGATGACATATAAAATTCAGTGCTTATTCACTGTCAGTTTATAAACATACACATTACAGGCATAAAAATGTTTTTCAAATAATAATTTCAAATGAAGTGCATTGATGAAAAATAAGGATGTTCAACAGAGGTACATACAGATTATTCTACTCATCCAGATTTATATTACTAAACACAAAGCATTTAAAATATTCTAATATTTACTAATATCTACTCTGAACTTTGTTTCTCTTCTATGGGAAGACTCACTGTTTGACTTCCTAAAACTTTTGTTAATAGTTCCCTATTTATTCAGGGTGGAGAAATTTTTAAACTCTTCCAATGATCTGCATTGAAGTGGAACTTTGATTATGGAAACACATTTGTGTTGCAACTAAAAATAACTTCTAAATCTAAAAAAAAGAGCTAGAATATAAATGGAAAAGAAAGAAAAGCCAATATCTAAACTAAAGATGATTAAAAATTCAGTGAAACTACAGAGCATCAGAATTAATTCAACCAAGTATTTGGATTTCCACTGGAATTTAAAAAAAAAAAATAGACAAGAGACATCTGTGTACACAGGAATTCAATAGTGTAATTACTCCTACCTAGGAAAGGAAAGAATAAATAGAAATAGAACAGAAGAAACTAATGCAAAAGAGTGGCAAAGAGAAAGTAGAACTATAGAGTTGCTGAAGACGATTTAAATGGTAATTAGAAGTAATTTGGCCTTTAATATTAATACATATATACATACTGTAGTTATCTTTCTGGTCCATTAGTTTGATGATACCATTCCCTTGATGCTTCCTTTTGGATTTGAGATTTGTCTTTTTAGTATGATTCTGCTTTCCCTCCACTAGTCCTTTCCTTGTGGAACATTTCATTGATAGCAATCTTTTATCTTCTCTTAATGAGGACTGATAGTTCCCCACTGACAAATTTGCCAGATGGTCACAATCTGTAAATTCCATTTGAGGTTTTTGCTCATGGCTCAGAGATACTAATCTCACAAGGTCCCTTCCACATTGATGCTTCCCTGTTTCTCTCTGGTTGCAAGAGGAATGTTCAGAGCTGAACTACAGCAACGTGCTTCTGGGGTTACAGTTTACCTTTCATATATTCTCTCCTTAGAACAAAAGTACATTGCTAAAAGTAGAGCTCCTTTTTAACATAACTCAATTACAGAATCACAGAACAGCTGTGTTGGGAAAAAACCTCTGGAGATTGTCAGGTTCTGCCCCCCTTACCACAGTTCAAAGGATGGTCAGCTGGGGCTGTGTACAGCTGGGTTTGAGTATCTTCAAGAATGGAGATTGGAGCATATGTCTACACAACCTGTTTCAGGGTTTGGCCACTCTTAATTTTTTTTTTCTTTTTGTTTGTTTTGTTTTTTATTTAACTAAAATGCCCTGTCTTTCATTTTTTTACTGTCTTGTCACTGGATATCCCTGAGAAAAGACAGGGTCTATGTTCTTCACTCAGTTCCAAAAGACATTTATACAGTCTGGTAAGATTTGCCTGAGCTTTCTCTGCTCCAGGCTAAATGATTTTAGGTCTCAGACTCATGCATGTGGAAGATGGTCTGGTCCCTTAAACATCTTTGTGGCCTTGTGCTGGTTTTGTTTCACTAGCTCCATATCAATGACTCTATGATTCTTTGTCTCATCTGAGGTTCTGAAGAGCCCAAAGATGGACAAAGCACTCCAGCGTGCTGTATAGAGGGGAAGGATCTCCTCTCTTTATCTAACTTGTGATTGTCTTTCTAACAAGGTCCAGGATGCTGTTGGCCTTCTTTGCCACAGGATCACACTGCTGGCTCATGGTCAGCATGCTGACTACCAGTACCCTAAGGTCCTTCTTAAAAAAAAAAACTTGCTTTCCAGAAGCTTTTCAGGTAGTCAGCCTGCAGCATGTATTGGTGTGGGGTTATTTGTCCCCACCACAGGACTTGACATTTCCCTTCACTGAACTTCATGAGATTCCTGTTAGTCCATTTTTCAGTGTTGAGTGTTGATATCACTCTAAATGTCTTTGGGTTTATAAAGGAGTCTACATTCTTCAATACTGAAATAAATTTATTTTGTCTTAACTGCTTACATACTTTTTGAAAAATTCAATCAATCTGAGAATAAATTCATGTTCTCTGTAGCTCCTTTCTTTTTTAAACAATGAACTCTAGCAAGGTGCCTTTGAGATGCATCATAAGCTGAACACTGATTGATTTAATTCTAGAATTAATTTGTGAAAAAAGTTTGAAAGAAAAAAAAAAATCACATTCTAGGCCATGAAAATCTCAGCCAGTTTTTTGATTGTATGGTAGGATGAACAATCTTCTTTTAGAACTATCTGGTCAGAAACCTGCAAAGCTATTTTTATCTCTTAAATACTCCCTCCAGAGGAAACATTTACACAATAGATGTAATTGAATCATTTTTGTAAATGGCATTGAGAAAAGTCAGCAGATCTGTCAGGACCTCATCAACTTAACTTAGAGATGATAATGATGTTAAAGTAATGTTATGTTTCATTCCTCTAGCCACCACAGTAGTTATTATATTGTGATGAGAGAAGCTGCTGCTCACAGAAAATAGCCACATAGGGATGGGAGAATATGAAATGAGAAACAATTTTATTTGTGTTCTTCTATACAATGTGTGGAGCAAAACAAAACTGCAGAGAAGAACAGACGACAGTGGCCAGAAAGGGAGAAATACTAATCAGAAAATAGAGTGGGTTGCCATTAAACATCATTGGCCAACCATTTTCACATAGAAGAATGTAAAATATCCAGTGTTTTGCTTACAGTAGGTGACTGATACCTTTGATAATGATTATCACATAATCATTTCCTTTTTAATGCTTTTTACTTTATTATGGGCCACCAGTTATCTCTGCAATAATACAAAAAAACCTGTGAAAGTATTTACTTTTTTCTAATAATTTTCTTGGTAGAGCCTTCAGAAAATGTGCTGAACATTTCAGGAAACCCAAGCCTTCTCTTTTTTCAGAAAATGATTGATAGAGTGAAAAGCGTTTTCTACAAAATGGGAAAATTTTTCCTTCAATTTTTTTCTTGCTTGAAGGAAGCAGCCTGACAGAGAAGGTACAATTGTGTTCCTCATTTTACAGTAGAGACTCAACTGAAACAATTAAAAAAAAAAGTGCTCTAATATCTTTGGGGTCATTTCTGTTTAAAAGTGCTGTTCTTCTCTAAAAAAGTTAAAATTTAAGTAATCTCTTTTATCACCATAAGTTACTTTTTAAAAAATACCTAAATGCCATTATTGTGTGGTCAAAAGAAAAATAAGATATACTGGTGTATTGATCTATTTAAAGAACTGTTGAAAACATAATCTAGTAACAAACTAAAGTAAGAAGACAAATCACTCTTTAAAATTGTGTGTGACTCCTAAAATTAAAAAGAAATAAATCTAAGAATATCTAAAAAATTCAGATCTATACTTCAAGCAAATCAGCTAATTTTGGACTATGCATAAATTTAAAGATTCTTAAAAGAGAAAAACTATTTTTTTCTGAAAAATACAGGACAGTTTCTCAGCAAATACTACTTTACAAACCTCACTACTTCTAAAACTTGGAAGTAATTTTGTAGTGAATACTCTTTACCTGATATTCTTATATTTACACGGAAAAACTTTAGCCATTTCTGCTGTTATAAGGACTCCAATAAATATGACTGGCAACAATGCACAGTGGGACAAGTCTATAATACATGGATTTCATTGAGTGAACAGGCTTCCAGGCTGGGTCCTGAGGGTTAGGTGGGGTTGCAGTTGCCTCATGGCGTAATCCTTGTTTTACACCCAAAATGGGGCCCAAAGAGGCTGGAGGGCTGCCCTGCTGCTGTGGAAAGAGATCTGAGCATCTGGGGTGATGGTTGTAAGAAGTGTTAAAATAAGAAGTTAAATATTGAAAATTTGTAAGACACAGTCCAAGCCCTAGTATCATATTTGGATAAGATTCTTAAATGTTGAAAGCTTTTGCTGACTACCTATGACTCTACTCCAAAGCAGACAATTAAAGTTATAAGAGTCAAACATAAAATACTTTAGTTAAAATTAGTGGTGAGAATAGAAGTGCGAAGTGCAAACTGCATTGGAATACTGCTACTTGAGCTCATAAGCCAAACACTGTGAAATTAAAACTTTTGCCTCATTTGTG
Organism: Euphonia xanthogaster; assembly: GCA_034509185.1. Classification (NCBI taxonomy): domain Eukaryota; kingdom Metazoa; phylum Chordata; class Aves; order Passeriformes; family Fringillidae; genus Euphonia; species Euphonia xanthogaster. The sequence goes on from JAYDZK010000113.1 coordinate 73,592,320, forward strand.
CCATGTTTTCAACCATGTTAGCAGAAATTGGGAAAAAAATACATACTTATGTCCTCAAGCAAATTATTTTTTCCTGTAACATTGAAGGAATAATTAGTAATGTATCTTGACCCTTTTGTCATAACATCTTCCCTGCCTCTCTCAAAGATATTAGCCAATAAAATTTTCTTCTTTCTTAAAATTAGTCTATTCCATTTTTATAAGCTTTATGAAAAAAATCAAATGAATTATGGTCAAAAGCAAATTTGATGTGTCATTTCTCCTAAATATCATAAATGTCATGCTACCTTCTATTTTTTAAGCCTGTGTTTATTTTTGGGCAAATACATAGATTACTCAACATTCCTGTACTTGACTTCTTTACACTTTGGAAGAAATATTTAAGAAATGGGTTTTCTTGTTTGGTATGGTGTCTGTTTTAAATTTTAACTTCCTCAATATGCAGCTGTTTTAAAATATTTTTCTTCTCCATTTAATGAGAATAAAAGGACTTCAAATTTGCACGTGGGAAAAAATGAGAATCTTCTCCCTCTTTCTCCTGCCTATAGGTCTTACATGGTGACTAAGGGATGTGAGAAGGAAGAAATATATTAGGCATTCTACTTCAAGGAACTTATGCAAATCAGTGGGTCATTTGTCTGCACAGAAGTGGACCCAGATATTGCAGCACTTCAAATTAATTGAAGCAGGAACTTCAGCCTTTTGCTCATAGTTCATATAAATTCTTCAAAGTCATTAATTAATCTATTCCTTCATTTTCCAGGTTGAAGATGTAACATAAACTGTCATCTTATTTAGAACAATCAATATCCATTTTCTTTGGTTATGGTTTTATTGCCTGCATTATTGGAATCCAGATGATCCTTCATTAAATTGAGTGTTGTGTAATTTTTTATATTCATGACATAGGTCACACAAATAACTAGAAAGAGGAATATTTTCCAAGTGACAGTACCTAATATTTTTAACCTATAATTATCAAACTCAATTTATTGAGATAAAATTTAAAAGAACAAAAATTTTTAAAAAAAGAGAATTACATACTAAGTAGTTTCAGAAGGCTTAAATAAATTCATCTTTTTCAAAGTTATATTTGGAAATAAATTAAGTCACAATAATGAATTTGATTCATGTCTCTTTGACCTCAATTTTAGATTTTGACTTCAAACCGCATTAAAAGACACGTATAACAACTACTAGATTCACACTGTCATCTCCTGATGCTGCCATAAGTAATTATCAAATTAAATGCGTTGACTAGGCACTCAAAAGCTCCTTAGTTATGTACATAGATATGTTCCTATTAACTGAATAAAACTTTGGAAATAAAATAGGAGAGGAGAGAAAAATCATATTTTGATATTTTTCTTACCTACTGAGAGTTCAAAACTGATGAAACTCCATCTGGAAAAGTTTCAGAGCAGGTTACAAAGGATGATTATTTTTGGAGCTTTTTTCACACAGAAGACAATTAAACTAAAACCCTTCACCATAGGATGAGGTGATTAGAAGATACAACAAAGATCTACAAAATCATGACTGGCAAAATGATTAACAAAGGATTGCTTATTCACTGTTTCTTCCAGGACAAGAAATCAAATGCTCACAGGCTTCACCTTAAGTATCAGGTTGAATTAAGCCAAAAAAACCCCTTTCTATTAAGTGCAGACACAGATACGCATCCACATAGCAGTTAAAAAATGCCAATATCCTAGGAAAATTTTATTTTATTATTCTGTTACATCGTTCATCTCTGGACTACCACTCTCTGAGAGATCACAAGCTAAATGAAGTTTTGTCTGACCCTCTATTACCAGCTCTACACTTTTAGACCATATAAATGCATCTCTTTGTTTTTACCACAAGTCCTTTTCTTTGGACACCGTGTACATACATGCATATAATTATACACACATACATCTCCTAGATATGTCTATAAGCTGATAACAATGCTGTATCTTAAGAGGTAGCACATAATGCCTGACTTCAAAGCTGGTTCCATTAGGAGAAACAGTGAACCTGTAAGAAAACCTAGCAGAAATCAACCTTATTATAAATTTGGAGATGATAGATCTCCACATCTCAGACAGTCATTGCAGAATTTAATTTAAAACGTGTTTGAGTTGAAATAATTCAGATATTTAGTAAAATTCTTGCTTCTTTCCCCCCCCCCCCCCCCCATTTCTTAACAGCATTAATTTGGCGCACTCAACTTCATTTTACAATCAAAGGAATCACTACTTTGGGCAAACTGCAATTCCTTAAGCAAGAGAAAGCAAGAAAGGCAAAGATTGAAAAATAAGCCCTATTGTACTGGGGAGGAGAAAGTTTAGTCAGGTTACCCAGGGTTGCATAAAGCAAAAGCAGAACAAAGTTACAGAAAACAAAGAGAGTGGACAGATCTCTTCTTTGGTGCACTCTCTATATTTTGACAATGGGTAATTGTCCTAATTTTTGTCTTAGTCTTGAGAAAATTTCATATTTCAGTAAGCAAGAGACCATTCTTATCCAACAACAGCTTTTTGGGCAGAGAACTTTAAATGGCTTTTAAAATAAAAATGTTTACTGTAATATCATGATTTCTATTTTCATGCAATTAAAGCCCCTCATTTACAGGCTAATGTTATGAAAGGGTTAAGGAAAAATTCAATGAAAGTATCAATAAGGTAACTGATTTTTCAAGTCAGGTTGGTGTTAATTAGCAATAGTTAATGTTTTTAACTTTTTTTCCAAATGATATCCCAGATGTATATATAGGTAGATAGTATATGCAATTAAGTAAAAATTACTGACTTGTTACCATTTGTACTGCGGTGTCAGAAAAAAATCTGACCATTTGTTAAGCATCAAAAGTAATGTTAAATATATATTTTTCTCACCTCTCTTGAGCCTTCAACATAATTTCAATAGAATGGATTTGTATCCTAAATGTACTGGATTAAGAATTTTGAAAATTATTAGAATATTTGAATGTAACACTCAGAAGAGAATCCTTTTCCACTGGTTACTATCATTCTTCTTACAGATTTTGCTCAAATACAATGAAGACCTTTCCTTGTACTGATGCATATTTCTTAGTTACACTCGCAGTCATTATTTAACCTATGAAAACATTATTCTCTAACATTTTTCTTAATAAAACATTGAATACAGAGAGAAATAAAGAATTTGCTTATCCAGTAAACCCTTCTCTTGTTACATACATATTGATGTATCACAACTAAAAAACCCACTTGATTGCACTGCTATCTTTTAAAGGTTCTCTTTCCACTCTCACTGCACATTCTGACACAGAAATCAATGATGTAAACTCAGGTAACTACAATCATAACATATTGCATCTTCTGTCATTTCCAGTTTATTGAAGAAATTTCTTGAAAAGAGAAAGTGAAAATTTATTAGAATGATAGTTACTGGGTGTTTTCCATTTAATTGTCATATTCTTTCATTGTACAGAGGAGAAGTTTCATTCTGCAGTGAATTCTTTAGGTGGACTGATGCAAACAATATTTTTAGTTGGGCATGGTCTAAAATAATGAAGGGCCTTCAGACACACAAAAATAATATAGGAGAGCATCCATCATAGAAATTATGTCTGCCATTAAAAAGCACAGCTTTTTTTCAGCTTCCAGAGCAGCCAGTTTTGATGAAATATATGAATAGCTTTTTATAATTTCTTAGGAGTCCTTTATTTGCCACCCTCCAGTTAGCACTTTCTTAGTTTTCAAAATGGTGATTTAGAAAAAACTAATTAAGGAAAGTCATAGTAAATGTAATAAGCAAATAAAGACATACTTATTGTTGTTGCTATGGTTTGGTCCACTGCTTTCTCCACTGAACAAAATCAACTAAAAAAAATTGCACTCTGTGCTTTTGTGTTTTGTTCCCCCATCATTCCCAGTAGACAAGAACTTGAAGCACCCTGAACAGTTTTGCATCCTGTAATACATTACATCCTAAATGGAAACCGGACAGGATTCCCAGTCCCAAAAAACGTTTTCTCCAAAATCAGCTGATAGAGTTGCAGTGTGTTGACAATTCATACTAAATGCAGTCCCACAGTTCAGGAAATGTCCCGTTTTCTTATAAGAGGAGTTGAATTTCTAAAGCTCATCATTGAATTTAGTTCTTTCAGGTTTCAGCTACAATAATGTGCAACTTGACAAAGACCCTTATTGGATGAGCATGGCTCGATAGCTGTCACTTGCTATTTTCATTCCTTAAAATTTCAATGTGGGCAGTGATGCTCAGCACTCTTCACTGTTTTTCCTTCCTTTCTGCTCCATTTTTCCAATAGAGATGGAATCTAAAACAACAGCTAACTTTCTAAAGCAATAAAGAAACTGAACTTATTTATCATTATTTTTAAACTTCAGACTTCTTATTTTTTACCTTATTATCACAGTACTTCCAAAATTAATAATTAGGTCTGGCCAATGTTAATCATAAAATGCTTGAAGCTAAAACTGCTTAGGTTTTAAATAGGTGCAGACAATATAAATAACTCAAAAGAATATAGATTAAACTGCATCTTACAACACTCTTCACTGGAAAAGAACTCCTTGCAGGAAGCAATGGATGACTCATGTCAAAATGTGTGTATGTGCATCAGATATGACAAATGTAGTCATCAGAAAAAAACTAAGATCTCTAAAGGGAGCCAACACTGGGGAAAACTGTCCCTGAGTAAAGGCAGAATACATTCATCATGAAAGGCATTTTAAAAAAGCCTTTAAAGACAACTGCCATCTTCAGTGGGGTGTAGTGCTTTAAAACAATGTAGAATCAGTGTCTGATTGGAAGCAGCACTTTTTACCCTTTATCTAAGTGGAACTATTTTTCTCTAAGAATCTAATTTCAGAAGCTTTGTGATAAGGAACAGGCAGCACAAGTAGCAGCACTATTCCCAAGCACCACATGATGATACAAACTGACTTCAGTAAAAAATGAAGCAAAGGCAATGGGCCAGATTTTCTGCATGTATTAGAGCTGCTGATTGTTCTGCATACAGACAGTAAGTAAATTTCCTTTAGCATTAACAAAGATCATTTGGGGAAAACAATTTCTCCAGAATTTTACTAGATATTAAAATTTGTTTCTTTTTTCATTGTTGCTGTTTGGGTTTTTGGGTTTGTCTGTTTGTTTGTTTGAAATGAGTGTTCCTCACTCATTTCAAAAATGGTTGGTACCTCATTTCTGGAAGCCCATGGGCTCTAACATAAACAGAACCAGGTTAAAAAATTACAACTGACATATATATAAATTCCTAGCATATGGTAATGACACATACATAGTTTTAAGCTTCACAATATAAATGTGTAATGCAACTATTTCATTACGTGGTTTATTAGTCCTACTTTAACTGGATTTAACTAATAGTCACTTCACAAATAGCCACTTCACAAATAACATTGGAGCTTAGTATCAAAGTACTAATGGGGATCTATTCTATAATTTAGGCTTTTAAGCATATTCTAACATATAGTCTTTGTTCTCCCCCTCCCCAGAAAATATACTGAAGCATTATCAAGAACATATTAATGTTCAAAATACTAAAAAACTATATAGTAAGACAACTCAATAGGTGATTCATTTTGTGTATCTTCAGAATTAAATGTATACAGACAAAGGCAAGTGACTTAAACTTTCTGGGAAGTTATTCAAGCCCTAAATCACACATCTGTCTTTAAGGACTACTGTGGCAGAAGAAACCATTCCAGCTGAACATTATAGTTTTGTTGCCTTCTTCATGCACAACACCAAAATGTAATTTTGGTTGTAGAACTTAATTTTTTAATTAATAAAAGAGAATAAGAAAGCATAGAATAATTGTACATAAAACAAGATAGGCATACATCTGTGAACAGGACAAGCCAGTTCTGACAGAGAAGAACATGTTTTGTAAGCAACATAAGGTGAACAAAGCTGTAACAGGCTGTCAGACTACAGCTATGATGAAATGTACAATCTTATTTTATCCTATGATCAGAGACTGTCTCCCCTTGGGGCTAGTGACTATTGGATGCACTAGATACATGCCACTGGAAGGTATTTGAAAGAAGTTTCCAGTTTAAGCAGATGATTAGTCTCTATGGACTAAAAACCATCTAAAATTAATGTAAATCATTTTGACACTCAAGTACCTACTGGTTAGGTGTGGAAAATAAGTGTTGCTTCATAATCATATGCAAGCATTTTTTAAAACCTCCCAGCCAATAATAGAGAACTTTAGATTTCTTTTTTATTTTGTGCTCTATATGGTTTTCTATTATTTCATTTTTACCCAGGCTGGGCAGGTAAGGTGTTACCTTTGGTTCTCTTGTTCCAATGCATGTTTGATGTAATTATATTGAAGACTAGTCTTTCTGTCAGTAACTTCATTTGACATTTTTCTAATCTGGATGCTGCTACGCAAACTCAGTTTACTTTCACTTCCAAAAAAACCCCAGAGAAAGTTTAAGCCATCCAATTGCTTATGTGTTTACATAAAATAGAAGGTAATTTTAGGAATTAATTGATGGAGATGTCATTGTCTGAATGGTTGTTCAGAAAAAGTATTCTTCAGGTTTGGGGCTTTTTTCAAATTGATTTTTATTCCTTTCTCTTTTTACTTATATAGTGATAAGGAAAGGAATAACCAAGCGCCTAAAATTGTTAAGCAACTTTGAGTTTACTTACATACTAGATGTTTTCAATCTGTTATTCCTGTAAATGCCCTAAAACTTTTCAGAATTCTCTCACATGCTTCTGTAACATCCCTCCCTGAAGGGGAACTAAGCACCTAGGATTCATAAATGCTCTTAATTCAGGAACAATATAAATCAGAGGGCCTGCAAACAAGCAGAAAGCTTTGTAAGTAAATTACACAGTTGAAATGGAAATGGGTGTTTTAGTCCCTGACCAACTATATAAGAACAGGGCAGTGGGTTTGGGATAAAGGGAAAGGATGAAAGGGAAGAAAGAAAGGAAAAGACTGATTAAAGAGGAGAAGAGAAAAAGAAAGAGACAAAAAGTGTCAGAAAAAGAGATTGTCAGTCCTGGTTCCAGTGTTGGTTCAGCTGATAGGATGTTAATCCTTACTTCAGGGTTGATCCAATTGCCTCAGTCCAGCCGATGGGATGTCCATGGTCCTGGAGGGCAGTGCCCAGTCTTGGTTGGGGTACTTTTGTGTAGATAGGTTTTCCCCACCCTAAATATAGGTTTCTCACTTTCTATGCAAACTACTTACCATGCACAGTCCGTTCTTTCAGACCTTTCTGGAAATCGGTCAGAGGGCTTTGGGAGTCTTTGGTTGTCTTGATCCCTCCCTCCAGCCCCTGCTCACCTCTTGGCCTCATTCCTCTGCTTGCTCTCTACTGTGTTGTGCTTAGCTCCAGGAACTGCAACAAGGATGTTTGTCCCAGAAAAGTGGTGCACTACCTCTACATGGCCCTTTTCTCAAGACACAACTTGTTCTTTCTCACAGTGTGTTAATACTGACAGTCCTTGCTGGTTACCAGCAATCCTTGACTGTTATTACCAACAGTCCTTGTGTGGCTCCACAGCCATCCAGTTATTGGTGTTTGGCACATACACGTTTGCCCCATATCTTCTGAGTTTCTACAACCTATTGCTTATGCTGACACCAAAAAGTAACAAATGCAACTTGATACTAATGCATAAAACTGTTTGTCAGCACCTGTGCTGAAAATCTAGGGACATTTAAAAGCAAAACCTGAAGTTTTTCTTTTGGCATGGCAGGATTTAGAAATTTTAGGCACAAACGTGACGGAAAGAAAATAGCATGGAGGCTGCAAAATAAAACTAAATCCATTCTTTCTGCAACAAAATTTACTTCACTGAAAAACAAATATGAATTGGAGTCCACTAACACTCACTGATGAGTCTATTACTCTTCCTACCTATTCATGTAATGAAGTTTCAATTAACCTGAAATAGAATAATATTTTTTCACCTAACAGATAGATTTCAAATTTAGTAGATTCACCCTTTACAGCTTCAGCATTATGGAAATTTCTTCTTCTCAGTTATTTGCAAACAAATCAAGTGAGCAGTGAAATGACTGCCACTGCAATCCCTTAATCAAACCAGTTTTCTCACAACTTTGCCAAAGGGGTACTTCAGGTCAGGGATGGTATGTAGTAACCACTTTCACTGGCTTTCTTAGTCTGTAGTTATGACAGACAGAATTACTGTTTGCAAGTGTTACTCTAAAACAGTGAAAAAGCAGTAAGAGTTTTACTTGAAGCACCATTCCAATTCTCCTGTTTAGTGCTCTCAATTCCCATGTCCCCAGGGCAGTGCAGCAGGTACTGTCAGTTTTCCTAAGCCCCCTTGCCAAGTGCAGTGAGATGAACAGAAATGGTGACACTTGAGCTTCATTCAACTTCGAATTTACAGGACAAATATTTTCTCTTACCAGCTCCAATACTTAACCCTTTAGAGTTAACAGCGTGAAATGAGAAATTAGAGCGGACAGGGCAGGAAAATCAGAGATGTTCACAAATTTACAAATACCGTCACAAGTGGGATTAAAATCATTTCTCAGTCTAGCACTCATGTTTCACTTTTATTCAGATCTTTGCCATCTGTGAAGGGTTTGATCTTGTTCTTGAGTAATTAACTTCTTTAACATTTCCTGGAGATTTTGGATTAGTTTTCAAGGCACTTATTGTAATAGGGTATTGTCAGTCTTGTGGTAACAATCCACAGATTTGTGGAAAGTACCCATCTCAGTTCTCATGCACAAAATGTTAAGGCAAGTCACCAGTAGTCTTTATAAATCAGACAAGACACATACAAATATATGTTTAATTATTTACTGAGAAAGTGATTGGAGAAACTGGATGTCATGTGCTAAGCCAGGTGGCCGATAAAAATGGCTTATATACCTCTTCCTTTTGTTTATCAAGAAATCAATTGGTTTGCAAAACACTGAGTTAGAAACAATGCTTCTCTTGACAAGGACAAGCTTGTGCATGCACTACCCAATGTGCGTATTTATTTCAGTCCGTCCTTCAAATCTGTTACATCATACTGGGATTACCAGTTTACTCTATCCCATGGTACTCTTACTCAGGACAGAATTTTAAACATGCTGCTCCATTAAACACAAACAGTGATATTTTCTGACTTCATGAGGAAGATGACAAAATTCGTGGACCATGTCCTTGAAGGATTTAACGATTTATTTAGGCAACCTGTATTTTAACAGTTTTAGTCAGCCTAGGTACAATGAAGATACCATGGAACAAATACTTTTACACTTATTCCACAAAATGTATTAAAACAGTTTTGCTTTTATTTAAATTTCTTCATTGTTCTTAGATGTGCTTATTATGAAAACCACTGAATCAAGTGATTGTAATATATAAACATGTTCACAATGAGTAGTTTGACCTGTACTACTTACGGGTCAAACTATTTTTCAGAATTACATTTTAAAATTCAGTTAGCTTTAACTTAAACCAAACAAGCCTAGAAATGCTTTAGAAATTTATTTCACAATTACAAAGCAGAAAATATAAACATTTGAATACAGTTTTTAAAGTCCCTAATTGAAGTCAAGCTGCAAAAAAATACTTTGAAATTCTCAAAGGCTAAGACACTTGGTCTGATATTACTTTGCCCTTGTGTTCTCTCTGATATTCCTAAATTTTAGTGAAAAACTCAAGATACAGACACTCAAATGATAAACTTCTCTGGGTGCCTATCAGCACTCAAAAGATGTATAAAGTTATTTTGTTATTTTTCTCCTTTGAAGATGTGATATTACAATTTCACAGAAGGTGGAAATTCTAGAACAGAGCATCTGCTCCTTACAGTTTCATTTCACCCTGGTAAACAATTTATACCATGTTGTAATATTAAATTAGGACATAATTCCCCTGAGGTACACAGAATCAACTCCACACTGCTAAATGATAGTAGCACTGTCTTTTGAGGATAGCTCAGAACAGAAAAGCCTGATGGAGCATTCTAAATGTCAAGAACCATTGACACAAAATCATTTTTTGCTCAATGTTTTGGCAGAAAATGGTGCTTTACTCTAACAGAATATCAGTGAAGAGAGGTAGTGAATCCCCTGATTATTCCATATAATATTGTGTTGTTGAAACGCAGTATATAATTCAGTGTGTCTGTTTTCCCTGTACAAAAACAGGACTTAAGTCCATTCTTCCTTGAGAATTTGGTTATGATCTCACATCATCATTTGCAAGAAAGGTAACTTCATGTGTACACCGTCAGGATCCCTCAGCAGTGACTGCATAATTTTTGTAAAAAAATGTTTATGTCTCCAGTTTTAGCAGCTTTTCTTATATTCTTAGGTACATCAACAGTACCTGTAACTGGATGTTCACCACTGACAATGTCAAAAGGGAATAACCCTGTGATATCTGCCACTAATCAGTTTTGTGTAGTGCAGACTCTTGTTTAATGCAGAACATTCTTAACAGACACCTTTTATTTGTTTACACAGAGCACATCCCTTCCAATTTATTTAAGTTCCAGTTACAGTATAGAATACAGATATCATTGTTGTTACAAAGTTATCTAGAGTGAGATTTAAGAAATCCTCTTATTTGAGGCCATGGCACTATGTCAACAGTAGGCACTTTTGATGATAACATCTGTTAATGTGTGTAAGAGGATCCTACAATCAGTCCTTAGTGGACCGCAAGCCACACAGGGTAACCATGCGAATAAAACTGGGACAACCCAACAAGACATATCCTATATCATTCAGGATTCCTTGAGTTGAGAGATTGAAAATGCCTGTAGTCCTCTTGTGTTGAAACACCAGACTGAAGAAGTCAGCCAAGAGCCAAAGAAAAAGAAATCCAAATCTCCATCATATCAGCTTTTAGTGGGGAAAATGTATGATTCACTTTACTTTGAAAAATAATTTCTGGTACCTTCTTTTCATATGCTTCTCCTTTTAAAACCTTTAGTATTTTGGTTTCCTGACTCTAGCTTTCCTTTAGTTCAATAATGAATTATAATACATAATAAAACAAAGCATAGACAAACCAAAAATAAGCTCCTGACAAATAAGTAAAGAAAGAAATATAAATATTTTAAATAAAAGCCTAGGTAAACCTACTTAGCACACATTACAGAGAAACATCTATGTTCATTACAAAAAAAAGAAAATCTGAGCTATGGGGTTTCCAGAGGCTGACAAAAATAAAATAATTTAATAGATATTTAATATATACCTATTTTAT
>JAYDZK010000113.1:73603705-73642566 GCA_034509185.1 Euphonia xanthogaster
AAAATTTAATTTGTGTGTTTAAATTGCTTGGTGAAAAAAAAAAAAAAAAAAAAAAAAAAAAGACATTCTTATTAACAAACATTAGTTTTTGTGAGCCTGGTTATTTTGGTCTATTTTCTATGACTATTTCTTCTTTAACACAAATACAGCACATATTTTGAGAGGTACAATAATAAAATCCTTATATTCCAAGTCTTGGATCAATATTCTGCTTGAAAACCATTATGATTGACTGTTTTTTTCCCTCTTTCTCATGACCTGTCTGTTGTCAACTCTCCATTGGAAGTTCTCATACTTCTAACCTTTCTCAATTGCTCAAGAAAGACACCTAATGTAAATATTCTGATAAAAAAACCCCAAAACACACCAAAACAAATTAACAAAAGAAAACTAAAACCCCAAACCAAATAAATAAATAGAAAAACAACAGCAAGAAAACAGCAACAACAACAAAAAGCCCCTCAAAAAACAACCAACCAACCAACCAACCAACCAACCAACCAATCAAACAACAAAACCTAAGGTTTTTAAAAACCACCCTAAATTATAGTTTATGCAGATGGCATGGTTAAATTTGATTGAATTTTTATGAAACAGAATAGGGGAAGGTTTCACACAGGAAAAAAATGCAGGAACAGTAATCTTCAGTTGACGAGATACAATGAGCAACTGGAGATAGAAATGAAAAGATGGTAAAAATCTGCCTGCAGCCTCTACCCCAGCAGAAAATAAAAGTCTCTGTGCTTAGTGACAGAAGATCAATACTGGTTTCCACAGCTTAGCATCACTGTAGTGTGGCTCAGCTAAGTTATAGACATGATTACGATTTTATCTCTGCATGCAAAACAGTAATTTGACAGTGGTGACTGTTTTCCATACCTATTTTTGATATGGTGGCTTCCTTGCCACCTGCAGGAAGTCCTGCAGACCAATGATGAAGCACATTAATGTTTGAAAAACCATACAGTGCTGCTGTTCTTATGATCTCTTATGCAATCAAGTCAATTATTTTACTCTTTATGAGCACAATATTAACACTCCAATGAGGCCAAAAATCCTTACAAAGAAAACCTCAAACATTCAGGCTTGTTATCATTCTGTGCAATGTGCTTGTAAGAAAAGATGCCACTGCAGTAAGCTGGTAACCCTCACCTTTAATTCAGGAAGGGAACAGAGATGCATCAAGGCTTAAAGGGATGACTAAATTCCCTGGATTTTCTTTCTTTACAAACTTTACTGTAAAATTATTTCGTATTCGAACTGGGGACTCATACCTATGCATTTTTACAGACATTCTGAACCAGAATCAATTCAGAGTGCATGTTTATACCTTCAAACAAAGGAAACCCTAATCAGATATTTTCTTAATGACTTCATTTTGATACTATATTCAAATAATTTATTTCCCTTAGAAATGCAGCATCAGGTTACACGATCAACAATTAATGGGACACAGAGCAAATTTTTACCCCCTTAAAACTGCCCAAAGTGATTTTTAAAAATTAGGTCAACACTGAAAAAGATAAAATTACATGCCAAAACTTGACTAAAATTGCTGAAGCAAAATATTTTTCTAGACTAAAATGGAAAAAAGAAAAAAAAAATTCTGATTAAGACCAAAATGAGTTTCAAGCTATTAAGATCCTCTTTGAAAGAGACTCTTCCACAGAGCTCATCACCACCACAGCAAAAATCTAGAGAGAGGTCATGGCCATAGAAGAATAACTGGTTCCATCAGTTTTCATATAAGCAATATATTCTCACATTAATGGAAATTATATTTATTTTATAATATCACTTAACTTTTACTATACTGAGAACATCGGCAATCTTATTACTAAGCTGACTGAAGTCCTGAAGCTATGTTGCCAGATTTTCTACAATAAGATTAATCTTACAAACTTTTAAAAAATAAAAACTATATCTCAAAATTCCTGAGGTTACCTGCTGATGAAAAGTCATGATTACTTTGATGGTGATGCTGTGGTGGTACAGAGACAAAAAAAATTGTTGCCCATTGACTTTCACTGTTCAAACTCACTCTTCAAAAAATGAGAAATAAATATCAGAAGAATCAAAACTTGGTGTTTTAGGAGACAGATATCTGCCTCGTTACAGGAGGTCCATGAAGCATTTTTACACAGCCTAATCTCTCAGTACAGAATTTAATCAGTTCATAGATATCTGAGCATATTCTCTCACCTAGAGTGTGAGTCATAAGTTGACAGGACATATTTTCATGGTTTCATGAAAACATATTTCATGTTTTAAAATATATAATAAAAATATTTTATGTGCTAAATGCATTTATTAGTTTCTGAATATTCCAATATTTTTTAACAAAACACCATTATAAGTAAGCACATAACACAGTTGGGAAAAAGTTACTGTACACATATCCTATTGGGAGACAAAAATATCTTCTTAGGCTGTGATTTGGACAGTAATTCTAAAGGTGGAAGTTTCCATCTCAGCTACAGTCGGAGCTGGTGGGGGTGATTGAGGGTTAAAGGAACCCATCTTAAATACACCTGCAAGCTCTGAGCCACCAGCTGACAGTAGCTTGTGTAGACTGGGGTCTGAGGCATTCTGGCAGGGTGAAGAGGCACATCCAGAGGATAACACAGGGCAGGCCAAGCAAATTCTTGGATAAAGCGTGTGGGTGGACAGAGATCATTGGAAGAAAGGAAGGAAGGAAATTGCACTTTGTCCTTCCTTCATTCAACAATGCTTTTACGCATGTTGCCACAGTTCAAATAATGCTTCTCCACCCTGAAGTTTTCATAGATGCACTCTGGGTACGCATATTTACATTACATGTCTGGTTTGTACAAAAGTCAGCTGGAGTTCAGCTGATACAACATGAAGATAATATTCTGTTGTAGCTGCTTAGTTTTCAGAAAGGGAAAAACCAAACAAGCCCAAAACAAAACCATACAACGTGGTTTGTGAGTTTATTTCTATGACCCACAGCCCATATAACCATGACAGAAGTAGCAAGATGTCATTTCACCACCAGGAAGACTGTTCACTAATTTCAGATCATATTCATGCCCCCTCCACAAAACAAATGTGTCTCAGCATTTAGACAGCAGGTTGTTTGAAAAGGAAGCAACTGGAGGAGGGGAGAGGAAGACAAGGCATAGGAAAATAATAAAAACCATATTTTGACTTTAACACTGAAAACCACTACAGGAAAATATTTACAGAATAAAATATTATTAAAATAATTTCTGTTAAAATCACTGAACTTTGATTCAGACTTCTAAGACACATTTATATATTAATTATAATATGCCATATCTTTATTTTTAAACAGAACCAATGTGACAATTTTCAAGTGTCAAAGTCTTTATTTAGCTATCAACACATGAATTATATTTCGCTTTAATTTTTCACTCCATACTATGTGACAGTAACTTAAGAGAACAAAGTAGCTCACTTTCTTCTTATTCAACTCTAGCCTTACACAATGTAGTAGAAAAACTAGCCAATAAAAAAAAAAACCAAGTAAAAGAAATTATTTCAGTAATGATTCATAACTCTTACTGGCTACTAATGCAACAAAAATATCAGTAATGGTTTGTTTATAAAAATACAGTGATTAATTTTCAAATTTCAGTTTTATCTGCCAGAGAAAAAGTCTTCCAAGGTGAGTCTGTGTTGTGTGAAGCATCTGTAGATCTGAGTTCTGTGGCCTCCAGCAAGATAACTAGAATGATAGTCAGGAAGTCATGCAGAATAAGGCCCAGCAACAAAAGACCTGTGGTTTTTCGAAATACAATTTCAAGTGTAATGATCAATAATTTCCATAATTTCTCTATTAGCATGCAATTATCCTGCAAAGTTCTTTTATACGATAACATGGACACTAGGGATGTTCATGAGAAGTATTTCAGCCTGAATAAGTACAAAAAGCAAATCTTTTTGATTCTCTTTTCCACCAAAAGTCTGAAAAGGCAGGTTACCATATTTTGAAATGTCTGTGTGCATGTCCTTGTTTGGCACTTTTGTCTTCAGTTCTGTGGCCAAGAACATAAATTATGGAAAGGAGCACAATCAAATGACATACTGAGCTTAGAAATGTTTGGATGATGTCTACGTCTTACCAGCATACAATGACTTGCCAACATACAATTAGAACTTTAAGAATAAAATTGCACAAAAGCACATACGCTGTATGCATTTTAATTTTCTATTCTTATGCCACAAAGGCTGTGTTTTGTGGTCTCAGCAGAAGACTTAATTACAGCTTTTTCCTTACTCAAACACTATCACCAAAGAGAGCTGTAAAGGCATGCAACAGTATTTGAAAAGAGGAGAAGGTAAGAAGGTCTTCAGAGACAAAATGTGTTTGTAAGTAGGAGACAGGAATAACAACATTTAAGAAATGAGTTTAACTGCTCCCTCTATATGAGGGCACAGAGCCCTGTATTTTGCTGAGTTTTGACAGGAGCCATAGAGCAAGGTGGCCTGTGCTGTAGCAAGTGTCTTCTGAAATGACTGATATTGTCAACTTTATATGATATTCACTATTCAGCCATTTCCTTAAAATAAATTCTTCATGGTTTGGTTTGCTTTGACACATGCTGTTACATGCTGCTGCTGCTGCTGCTTGCTATGAAAAAAAGAGCTGGAGAGAGAATAGCACAACTCCTCTGCTTAAAGCATCTGCTTTTCTTTATATGTAGCTCTTAGACCTAGTGAAAAAGTGGCAATGACAAGTTATAGTATTTGAAACCTATCTCAGGAAAGTGAAAGGTCACAAGTAAGCTTAAACTATTCTTTATATATAGACACAAGTCAAAGAAGGAAAATTGGATTAATTTACAATGTTTTATTTTATAACTAAAAAATCAATTATATCCACCAAATTCTCTCCAGTATTGGCATTGTGTCAATTAGAATGAATCTGAATTTCAAACTAGGCTTTATTATTGTCAGATGTGTACCTGCACTTCTTCCATGATGACAACTCAGACTTAACTAAACATCTACAAGATAAAATGGACATAGTCCAGTGGATAAGTAGATTAAAAAAATATTTCCTGAGGAAACAGCAATCTTTACACAAGGAGCAGAGATGTATCTGGTCATTTTTTGTTTTTCCCTCTCTCATTCTCTTGAATAACTGATGAAATCATTGACTGCTGCTCACTTGTTGCCATGTCCCTGGCTAATCCAACAAAGAGGGTGAAGCAAAACATGCAACCAGTCAAAAGACACTTTCAGACAAGCAGAGCTACACTTGGACTGACTGCATTTTCACCAAACAAACAAACTACTAAAAAAGTGCAATTTGCATCTTTCAAGAAAACAAAAGGACACCATTTAGGTCTATATATATATATATATTTTTTTTTGTGATACTAAGGATGTTTCTTTAACAGGATTTTTGTTTATTGGTTTTCTTTTGTTAAATGCATAGTATCCATTTCATAATTGTGTCTTAGGATTAGCTGTGTTCTTACTATATTATCCTCTGCTACTTCAGTTGTCTTGCAGACATGGAATATGGCAGTTTCTTCAGTAGAATCAGATCCTTCATTACATTTAAAATGCCTTTCCAGTTTTTTCAGTAGAATGAAATTCTTTATCACATGCTAAAATCTCTCCCAGGTAACTAGATACCAGAGGCCATTACAAATTGATCAGCACATGAAACAGCCCAGGAGTCCCTTGAGAAGACTACAGTTAATAAAGTATAAAACCCCCAATATTTCTCAAGCATCTTATTTATTCATGTGTACTCCATGTCACAGGTTACATTTACTCAAAATAGGTTAAATATTAGCTGAGTTACTTACAAAGGTCCTTACAGACCTGGACCTGCCCCATACAAAATCACTCTAAGGAATATCTGAAAACATCATTTCTCAACAACTTCAACCCCTTCTATTTTGTTTGCTAAATAAAAGTATTCTGAACTTTGTAAAAAAATCATCTCTACCTCTCAGTTTTTGTTAATGAGCTATTCTACTATTCTAACAGATCTTACATACTTCCATTAATTTGATTTTTTAAAGATCTTTTGGTTAATCTGTAGCTGTAAAAATGCATATTATTTATATAAAATAAACAAGCAGACATCCCCCCCTCCATAAAGCCCTCCTAACCAAAATCTAAAACAAAAAAAAATTACAGGTAAACACAAAGCACCAAAACTAGGCAAGAGGGCATACACAGATGATAAATTGTACCTGTTTTGCATTCTACCTCATGGTTTTTTGAAGTATTGTTCTGTGTGCAAGATTATTTTCTGTCTTTCCCCAGTAGGGAAAAAAAAAAAAAAATCATCATACTCTTAGCAACACCTGTGCAGCTGTAAAACGATGCCTCCTAATCCTTAGGAACATTTCTTTAGACATCAATGCATTACTTTTAAGTGAGTCACTGTATTACTATGCTTTGTTTGTTCTCTCTGGAAAGGACAACATATATTGAATCTCAGTGTGTTTTGACATACTTTTTTAGTTGGTGTTATCTGGTACCAGTACATAAAGCGTGTATTAATGATTCACACAGCTCTGATATCTCTGAGAATCATACTGAAATATAGTAGTAACTCCTCAGTGTGAAACTCATATTGCAAGCACAAGGGTGGCAACATCTCTGTGTGCTGTATTCTCTATTTTGTGGAGGAAACAGGATATGCGATATTCTCTGGATTTTCATCCATGCTAAAAGGTTTAGGATTTTAAGACACTAATTTACCATCATTAATATTTGATTCCAAAATCATGTTTATTAAAAAAAAAAAGGCAAAATATCTATTCAGGAGGTAGAACTTATTTGCAAACTGAAATTTGCTCCTTTGTAAATATATACACAAAACCCTCTAAATTATGCATCTACAGAACTGCAGAAAGACTATTTATGCAATAAGCCCTCAACAAGATAAAAAGGTAAAGTTAACACAATACAGTATTATGAATGAATTCTCCTTGTAGTGACTTCTCCAAATAACAAGGTGTAATGTATATATATTGCATTACCACTGTACACTTCTGTAGCTGTGTCTATTTCTACAGTTTATTTTAAAAAGTATATTTTCCTTTTTTTTTCCTTTTGTATACACTGACTATGCCCAGCTACCATTAGACTTGATCATGGAAGTGAAACAGATGGCAAAATTCTGCTCCTGAACCCAGGATCATGTGGTCTTTAAGCTGGCTTTTAAAAGAGCAGAACTAGAGGAGTCTCCCACTGTGCTATAGTCAGACAGGAGGTTCCAGAAGTCTGAAGAAGTTACCAAGACCAAGGACTCAGAAACGTCTGACCAGCCCAACAGTGTGTCATCAGCAGGATTTTAACTTCATAAGGAGTTCTATGGTGTAAGCATTTGTTTCACTCAGAATCAAAATGATATATCACACATATTGATATTTTTTAATAGTTTATATAAACCACAATCATAATGAGGAAGAAAATGTGGCAGAAGAAAGCATCTGGAGATTGTTCTATCACCATGCTGATAGGCAAACATCAGTTATATCAACATTTGTGGCATATGTGTCACACTTTTTCTTAGATGCCTCCATTAGCAGGACACTGCAATGTCTCTGAGCAATCTATTCCAGTTCGTTACTTGTTTTGGTAATAGTAAATTATATATAATATATAATTATATATATTATATATATATAATTAATAGTAAAATAATTTGTATTTCCATATTGAACTCTAGATATAATTTGGAAGAAGGAAATGAATGTTATGCCTTGAGAAAGGTTGAAATATTAGACTTTTTTTCCTAAAGTAACCATAAAAAGTTTATGGAATGAGGCTTTCTAAACAAAAATATAAATCTGGAATTTTTAAGGTAATTTTGAATTCTACTTTGTAAAGATCTACTAACGATTGTACCATTTTAATTTCCAATTAATTACTCATACAAACTCAAGAATTTGTATTTTAAGCATTAGGAGATGAAAGAATTATTCATAATAATAGAAATTGTCTACAATTTTCATCTGATCTATTCTAGGATGGAGAATTATTTTTCTCCCCTGAAAGTTTCGTTTCTTTCCACCGATTGTATCTGAGAAACTAGTTCTGACCCCTGTGCTATAAGTACTTAAATTTTGCAGAGGCAAACTCTACTCAAGTCACCACTATTATTGCTGGACATTACTTCATGGAGTACCAACTCTACTATTTTTCAGGAACAACATCAGTGTCTCAGATGAACTCACTGACTGAACTAGTATTGCTGAACATCACCTGGGTATTTTGCCACCAACCTCAATGTGCCTCTTGCTGTGTGAAGTCCTTTCGAGCAGTAACTCCCCTGCCAGCTTGAGAAGTATTACAGAATAAAGAGTTCTCAGTGTCACAGCAGGTAAGGCAACTAACAGAGACTTCAGTCCTTAGTCTCTAGTTCTTACTGAATTTTAAAGGAGTTCTTTTTTTCAAACCTTTCTTTATAAAGTTATGAAAAGTTTCCTATATATAAGTACATATCCTGGAACAAAAAATATATGGTATACGGAAAATCAATTATTACACATTTGCTTCCTCTCTGTTTGAAGTCCATAAGGTGCTAGTCCATAAGGTGGCCAATTAAACAAACAAAAAGAAGGTTGCATGGCTTTTGCATGCACTGTGTTCTTAAAAGTATATGCTTTTTTTTTTTTTTTTCACATGCAATCTTTCTGAGAGCTCTGGACTTCCATACTTCTCTTTCCATGTGTGATTAAACAGGATTTTGTAGGACTTTGGCTGTATTTTCCATAAAAGTTCTGCACTGCAAAATGACTTTTCCTCCCTGTTTATTCTTCATTAAGTGGTCTCAAGAGGGTTTTCTTGGCATTTCCCAGCTGTGTCAAGTATACTTTGCTTAAGGATTCTGCACCTCTAGTTTAAACTGGCAGAACGGGACTGATAATTCTAAATTATTCAGTGCTTCTGCTACTGCTGAGTGATGATAGGTGTCAGGTATCTACCAGCATTAAACCTTGTGGCCTGGTGCTGTATTTTTCATGCATCCAGGACACCAGTGGCAGATATCTGTAAAAAATGGCTCTAACACACTACACATCACCAGGACCCCACTGATTTCCACAGAACATACAAGTGCTTTTTAGGCAGCTTCTTCTTTCTTGCCCACTGAAATACTTTTATTTTTTCTAGGTTTCTGCCAAGTGGAATTTTTTTTCTCAGTCCTGTTAACATAGTGTCTCCTGTTCTATCAAACAAACCAGGTATTAGAACCTGGTTAAAGAATATGGCCAGAAAAATTTTAGTTGGAAAGACTGTAATCTGCTTAGAATAAAAATATTATTTCTCAGAAAATGCTAGCACTTGGCATCATACAATCACTGTTGCAATTAAAAACAAGGGGGGCTCGGGAGGAGGATAGGATTTTGATTCTTGGAAACCTTGTTTGTTTTGAAAGACAGAGCAGAAAATTAAAACTGAGAAAAATTTATAGCAAAGAGAAAAAAATGAAATTACACTAAACAAAGTCAGAAGTAAACATTTTTAATTATTTTAATTGCAAACACTAAAGAACAAACATAATTCTCTGCAATTTGCAGTTTCCTTGGTTTGAAATATGATGTGATCTTCCAGCAGCTATAGTTAGAATGAAAATCAACAGATAAATCATCAAAAGACAAATGGTAAATACTATGTAAATGAATTTCTGAAATGTTTTTCCAACTTAGCAGTAACACATATATCAACTATAGCCCTATTGTTGCAGTCTATAAATAATACTACAAATATTTCACATAACTGAAACAAAGCCTAAAAGATTTTTGAAGTATTATTAAAATAGTTCATTTGCATATGTCTTTTGGGAAGGAATGCATAAAAAGAGTGCAAATAGTCTAAAATTTTGTATTACTTTCTCTCACTAGTACACAATTCTATCCACAATTTTACTTACTTCATTCAGACAATTTAATAACTAATGTAGTGAGCAAAGTCATAGAAATTAATGAGAAAGAAAATTTAAAGGACTCACACAGGTCTTTCCTAAGTCTGTACATGTTTGCCGCAACACAGTTCCCTGTAGTTTACCTATTCCAGTTTACATGATTCTCTATTTTACCAGTTCAATAAACTTAATTATCCCTTCCTTTCTCTTTCTGCATATTTTTACACATTTTTCTGATTACAGTTTGTCAAATTTTCAAGTAGAGATACATAAAGAGAAAAAAAAACAAAAAACAAAAAACATGGAAGCGGTACAAAGGCAGAAAAATCATATTTGAACAGGTGCACAACACAGAGGTTTTCCAGACAGCTGGTTGGACTCAATTGCACTCCAAGTCTATTAAGCCATGATGCCTCCTGATTTAACGAGAATACATTATAAATACCAACACATTTTTGTCTGCCTTGGCAGCAGTGTGTCTATTCTTCTGCCTTGGACCTGTCATATTCTGACTAGGATAAAAATTTCTTTTAATGCTCTTTAAATAAATCTGAGATTCTCTTAAAGCAATCTGCTTTCTCTTTAGCACAAAAATAATCTAGCCAGAGATTAATGCAATGGACAGTTAATTTTGTTACAATAGCTCTGGAGAGGAATTTTTGTAACTGAGAGCACACCTTAACTAAACAAGAGCACATAAAAAAGTGTATAAAATATCTTAAGGGTGCTAAGAGAATGGGGTCAGACTCTCCTTGGTGGCGACTGGCAACAGAATAAGAGGGACAGGAAGAAACTGGAACACTCAAAGTGCCATCTGAATAGGAGTAAAGTTATCTTTGTTTTTAGGATGACACAGCACTAGAACAGACTGACCAAAAGGTTTTGGAATCTCCTTCTTTGGAGATACTCAAAACCCACCCAGATACAATCATGTACAAATTGCTGGAGGTGGACCAGCTTTACTAAGGGGTTTAGATTGGAGTGTCTCCACAGGGTCCTTTCAACT
This sequence comes from Euphonia xanthogaster, assembly GCA_034509185.1. Taxonomy (NCBI): domain Eukaryota; kingdom Metazoa; phylum Chordata; class Aves; order Passeriformes; family Fringillidae; genus Euphonia; species Euphonia xanthogaster. The sequence goes on from JAYDZK010000113.1 coordinate 73,614,595, forward strand.
CCAAACACTCTGGGATTTTGTGTGATCTGATAATGGTATTGAAAATTTGCAAACAGTGGAAATTTTTACAAACACATTTATTCTTTTCATGAGGGACAATATAGAGGAGATAATTTATTAGGCTATGTGTATAGCCCCACAGCTAATTACCATGCTATCTGGGGGACTCAAATTAATGGTTCCCTATATGGAGATAGGAAACAAAGGAATCAGGTAGACTAACAAACCTGAGCTCACATACACATTAAGCTGAACCACAAAACCACTAATTCCCCAGAGATTGCTTTTTAGTCTTGTTTATGTACTACTGGATTATCTAATTATCCACTAATCTCAATTACTTTGTGTCCTTTACAACTCTCAGAGAATGTAATTGAAAAATAATACCTGAATTATAGTGGGTGAAAGATCAAATCCATCCATTTAAACAGAAAATGACACATTCAATTTCTATAGATCCTTTTACCTCAGATAATACTCCTGAGATGGATAGTTATGTACTACTATTTCTGTAACTTGGTTGAGTGGTTCTTAACATTTTGACAACATATCAACACTATTTCCCCTAGGCATCAGATGTCTATGCTAAGCTTCTCTTACACCACTTAAAGAAACAAGGCTGGAAGGGTTCAGTTATGTCTGTTAAAACCTATAAGCCTGAACATTTTACTAAATTATTTTCAATACACCGCATTAAGGCTTTTATATTTTATTTTTGGAATAAACAAAACATTTGCCCAAAACATCTGTACACCATGTCCAAAATTTCCATTTCATTACAATTTACATCATAGTCTGCTGTTTTATAGCAATTCAAAAACTTTTAAATTCAGTATTAAAAAAAGAAAAAAGCATTTTTGCAACAGATATGACATTCCAGATGTATTCTTGTTGAGGTTTTATGTTTTACAGAATTAGGTACTGGTATGATGAATTTGTATACATACATACTTCCTACTAGATCATTCTATCTTTGCTCACATTAACAGATGGTTTTCCATCTTTGCAGTTATCTGCTACCCCACATAGCATATATAAGATGATAATAATTATTATTGAATTTTTACCTAACTTAGAAGGAAATCTTAACAGAAAATCACAAAACTGGAAACTAACAGTTTCTAGCAACTTTTGGGAAAAAAAAAAAAAAAAAGAGTTGCTGCAGTCTCTGCAAAATCTTGTGATGTCTGAAGAATCAATGGACTTCATGTGCCTTGGCTGTGAGATTGGGAGTGCAGCAGATATGTAAAGATCATTCAGGTAAGAACTGAGCTGCTGAAGCTAAAAGGAATAGATTGTCACACACACGCAAAAAAAAAAAAAGGGGGCTTATGTCCAGATTTCGATCAGTAGCTACAAATTGATAGGAGAAAAAAACTCACATAATGGAGTGTTATGAAGCAGAAAATATATAAATGAAATAAACAAAGCACTGCCAGTATTTGGGGGACACAGGTAAGGAAGCATAGATTTTGGAGGCTTTCAATTTATCCCTTACCCATAAAGCCTTTGTAGAGAAATGTTGCCGTAGACATATATTTTTCCATTCATGGAATAAACCTGGTTTCCAACTGAGTACAGAGAAGATGCACTTCAAAGATGAATCCTTAAAGAACATAATTTGTAAAATATGATGCTCTTGTTATAAGTGAACTTCTCCTAAACTTAAAATTAAGCTTTTGCTTGAGAGCTACTATATGTTGAACAGAATAATTCAACACGACTTCAGAGACAAATCTACACATGATATTGACATAAGAATTCCTTTTTTTGTTGCCCCCTTTTACTTCCTAAAAATCAACCTGCCTTCAATTGATTATGACACTACTTATTTTAATGCTTCTCTATCCATATAATGAAAAACACACTGATGACAAAATCTACAAGTTCAGAAAAAAAAAGAACATATTTGAATGAATACTTGTGTGTGGTTAAAAACACTGGAGAAATTATCTTAGAAAACAAGAATTAACATAAGTTGCAGAGAGAAATAAAGATTGCACAAGAATCAAGTTCATGTAGGTTTCATTTCAATAGAAAATCTTCTCTGCTTTGGAATAGCATTTAAGAATCCAAGGTATGAAATTGAAAAATTTGAGTTTTTCATAGCTGATCACTTAGGCCCTACATTTACTTCCACCAATAACAACAGTAGAACTTTTTATAAAAATTTATTTTAAATATATAATTAGCTTGCACTCATATATCTTATAACACAATTATGGAATTCTACTTACAGCATAGAAATTTCCTATTTTATTGTAAACATGGTAATTTTATATAATATAAAAAATTAGCCTACACAGAATCATGTGTAATTAACGCAGAATTGTTTAGCTTAATAGAACTGCAGTAGCATTTAATTAGCATATTCAGATTCTTAAAAAGCTTCACATACATACCCTTGGGTATTTTTTCTTTGATAGGTTTTTCTAAGATTATCGATATTCATATGAGAATGAGATGTTTGCATAAGAATCAAAGGTATTAGTTCCCCACACAGTATTAAAACAACTATTGGTTTTACTTTACTACAGTTGCTAGCTTGAATATTACATTGCAGGGACATGCTTTAGTTTTCTGGTTTCGTTTTACTTATTTCTAGGAATCTGTTTAAAAATGAGTTTCAAATTATCTCTATTGTCCTCATGCCAGGAATTATTCAAAATGAATATACATTTAATTACAAAAACCAAAATATCTTTCCCACATCAGGGTTCAAAAATATTGTAGTACAGAATTGCAGGCTAAGAACACTTCATAGGTAGTTGCATTGTCTAAACACTGTAAAATGTTTACTATAAAAAAAAAAAAGATAGAAATAAAAGTGATTTCATTACTTCAAGGGGGAAAAGTCAAAAGTAAGTTTTAAAAATGAACTCTTCTGTTTGGAGATAAAAATATTTGTACCAGAAAGAATATGAAAAGCAAGTTTGAAAGCTTCCTCAGAAATGATTATCATATTTCTGCAAACACTTCATTGCAGAATTTTGACAGTCTGAGTGATTCATGGCTACCCTGGCAAGAGGTGTGTGAAGTCATTTAAATATGCCTAAGTATAATTTATGAAGCAATTGCGTGGAGAAACAGATTTCAGGTCTTATTAGACACCGAACACAGATCTTGTTTTTTTTTGTTACGTTTGATACCCACTGCCAACATTTCATCAGTAAATATTCCTCAAAGCCTCCAAAAACTGACATACAAAATAACAGATGTATCAGCATATCTTTGGTTAAATTTGTTATGCAGCCAAGGTGTTATCTCACTCTTCATTATTGTATTGTCACTTACTCATCCAGTTTCTTTCATGATTCAAAGAATTCATACCAATAAATATCATTACACGGTATGACTTTTACATTTAAAACTAACTAAATGGTTTCCTTACATTGCTGTCATGGTTTAACCCCAAACATCAACTAAGAACCAGAGAGCAACCAACCGACTCTTCCCTGGTGGGATGGGGCAGAGAATAATAAGAGTAAAAATGAGAAAGCTTGTGGATGGTGCAAAAGACAGTTTAATAAGCAAAGCAAAGCTAAGTAAAACCAGAATTCATTCACCACTTCCCATGGGCAGGCAGGTGTTTGATCATCTCTAGGAAACCAGGGCTTTCCATCATGTGTAATGTTGAGCAGGGAAGACAAACATCATCATTTCAAACATCCTCCCCTTTCCTTCTTTTTCTCCCAGCTCCATATGCTGAACATGATGACATGTGGTCCAGGATATTCCTTTGGTCAGTTTGGGTCAGCTGTCCTGGTTGAATCAACTTCCCCAGCCTCCTCACTGGAGGGATGGAGTGAGAAGGAGAAAAGGTTTTGACTCAATATAAGCATTCCTCAGCAGTAACAGAAACATCCTTCTCTTTAGCACAAGTCTATAATATATCCCTAAAGTAGCTACTGAAAAGAAAATTGTACCTAGCCAAAACTAGGTAAACTGTACCCTAGCCAAAATCAGCACTTCTGCATCTGTCTGTACTTGCATTTTTTACAGTACCTCAACTCTCCTTCCTTTTCTTTCTTTTCTTATGTATTGTATATAACTACCAAATCAGAACACTAGTTTTTAAAGCTCAGTGTCATTCACACACTTCAGAAACATGAGAAAAATGAGTAAGTTTTGTTTTATTAACATCTCTTTCTCTCCCATGAGACAGAGTCTGATTCAAAATTACAAAGTTACTTGGGGGAAAAATAACCATTTTGTAATTACACAAATATTTGTTTTGATCTCTGAAACTGAGATTATCTTCAAGATATTCTATATCCACTAGAATTAGTCAAAATTAATGATAATTTTACAAAGGAGTCAAAATGAAAGAATAAACTCCAAGCTTTCTCACCATAGCCACAATTCACAGGAAATGAAGACCTGTAAAACATAAAGGTAACATAAAAATGAGAGTCAATTTACAAATTATAATTTCACAGCAATGCCAATAAAAAAATTCTATCAAATAACTAATATATTTTTCTTTCTTACTTCAGATTCAGGTGGAAAAAATTCCTAATATTTTCTGCATAGAAGATGTCATTAACAAGACCAGAGCTTGACAGTATCAGGTTAGACAAATAAAAAGTCCACGTGGTTGAGTTCCCACAGCCAATAAAACATCTGTGTACACCACCCCCAATAATTTCGAAATTAATTGGAAATTCTCTTCAACATCTAAGTTCTCAAAAGGAAAATTTAGATACTTTCTTAGGATATCAAGGTAAGTGAATGAGCCAAGCATAGGAAAGGTCAAAGTATGCTAAGAACAGACCAGTTATAAAAGAACAGTTGGACAAATATGAAGTTGATGACAGACATTACAGCAGCTCCCTAAAATGACAGAAAATCAACTAAAATGCATTAACATTTTTGTTATATGATAATGTCAGATATTGCAACTATGGATAAATTTGAATAAAAGTTTATATAGAGGAGGTCATACAAAGACAAAAGAAAGGAAGCAAATAAATGATAACCAAAATTAGCTCTACAAATTTCATAAATAAAACAAACAAACAAAAACCTCTAAAGAAGCAACCAACAAAACCTAAATTTAAAAAAAAAAAAAAAATAAAACCAGCTAGTGCGAAAGGGTGAGTACTAGCATTCATAGGAGAAATCAAATTTTATTCCTCAAAGTTATACAAAAAAAAAAGAAGAGTCAAGGTGTCAAAGGCATTAGCAGTGAGGTTAGGTCTCCAGAGAGAATTTCCTGCTATAAAAGGAAAGCCAGAGCAGTAACAGGGAAACAAAATCTCACTATTGAAGGGTCAGTCAAGACTCATTAGCAAGGCATCCTCTTTCCTCCACTCCACAAAAAAAAAAAGTTCTTGAACACATAAACCATCTATAGAAACAGGTCTATAACAAGTCTGTTTATCTCTAGCCAATGTTTTTTTATCTCTAGTTCTCTTTTAAATGAGAAAGGATTTCAACATGAACTATAAAATTGTTACTCTTACATTTTATATCGTAATATGTATTTTAAAGGAATGCTGAAAACTAAGCTGTCTTGAGATATTTCATAGCCTAAGATTAGTATATAGATGAAGCTATGCACAGTGTACCAAACTTACACAAAAAAATTATTTGGGGGATTGGAAGAAGAGATGTTTGAAATTCTTGAGATTTCTGAGTACAAGTTACAATTTCAACAGCACTTAACTAATTTTTCTGTAATCCACTGAGCAAGCTCTATTTCCATTTTACTTTGGAAAATGTCAAGAATTAATATGCAGTATAAACCTATGAAAAGTGAGGAAAATTTATAGGAATACTAGACTAGATCAGTAATTGATAGTAAGCTCACAGATTCTAACAAAATATCGATAAATTTGCAAAGCTGCATTTCTTATCTTGTTATAGGCAATTTTGGAAGGCAGTCAATATTAAGTGCTGAATAAGGAGATTTCCATAATCTGATTAATGTTGATTTAAATATTTGGAAAGTAAGACCCCAGTTTTTCCTCCTTTCTTAGATCCTCAAGATCAGAAAGGACTGTAAACTTTACATTATGCTGGGAACAGGATCCAACTACATCTGTGTGCATTATTTTAACTGAATCACTTGAAAACATTGGCCTCTAACACATCATCATCACCTGTGTAACTTATGTAAAGAGTGAGTTTAATTGTTGCAAAGATCAGATGCCAAACACCAAGTTACAGTTGCTTACCGAACAGATGGGAAAGGTTATGGTATTTGAATATTTCATTATTAGTGAGACAGGTCACATAACAAGCCATAAATCATCTGTTTACAGGCACTTTGCTTGATGTAAAAAATGAGGGGGTTTTGTTTTTCCACCTTGAAAGTTTTCATCACTTACAAAGTCAGCAATTTTCATACTGAAAATATCATTAGTGTGCAAATTATTTTTCAGAGCAAACAGACATGGCACATGATGCCTCATGCCTAGGTTTTGTTAAAAGACATATGAAATAACGTATTTACTAATATTTCTCATACACCATATAACTAGATATGTAAAACAAAAAAAGCATGGGGTTTTTTTCAGAGTGCAAGGGCATGTGGGTATCCTACAGCACCTTGCCTCTGAGAGTTAAATGTCCCCTTATCAGAGCAATGAAGCATTGCACAAAAAATATGTATTTTAATTTTAAAAGAAAATTCAGTAAAACTGATTTCTATGAAACTTTGTAAGACTTTTGTACTAATTTAACAAAGAGTGACTCAGGTTACCAGCTAGTTATAGGCAAAATGTCTCTGGTTCTTTTAGTGGCTTGTAGCAAAAGACAGATACCAACTCTGAGCAATGAAACTCGACCACAAAGAAGATGTAAATTTTGCCGGAGGAGAAATTTTCCTTGCACCAAAGAGAGAGATTAGAAAAAAAACCAAAAAGTAATATGATCATGTATTCTCAAACAGAGCTCAATTCTGGGGGCCCCTTCAGCACCCTGACAATGACCAATTCTGCTGTAATCCCCATCTAGAAGGATAAAGCTAATTGCATTAGGGACTGACCATTTGATTTGTTTTTTCACTTCATGTGATTCCTCAACCTATCACCCTCAAGCTGAACAATCCTGTCATTTCTCATCCTAACTTACACTCACAGAAAAGATGGTAGTAGAGTAATATTGCATTATGTGTGGCTCACTCCCATAGAAAACATACATATCCATTTATACTTTTACTATTGCCTAGGGTTAACATTGAGAGAATGTATTAATACTTTTTATCCTATTACTTTTTTTTAAGCTTTTGAAAGAAAAATAATAATGTTAGTATATCACAGAAAACTTGTACCAAGAAAAATTTAACACACATATACTAGAAAATGAGAAAACTAATGCACAAAGGCTGTTATCCAAGTTTCAGCTATATATCACCAGAAAGCCGAAATGGGGAAGGATCTGAAACAGAGAATTTAAAATATAGAAAAGCTACAAGCTGTGGATAGTAAATTAAGGAACATAAAGATTTTCTGTCATCAGCTGAGAGAGATGAGATAAATCAGTTGAGCTCAATCTTTTATTAAACCAATGATTTATCCTTTGACATCTGATCTGTGCTTTCATTTCACTTTTTCATACTTATTCAGGGGGTTGTTTTTAATAATATAAAAATAAAGTAACTGTGGAAAAAGAAAAATTCTTTGACTCTGTAAAACCCCCAAATCCTGAGCAATAATCTTTCTTCCTAAACCAGACCTTTTCCTCCATAGCACAGCCAGAGATTCAATAACACAATGGACTGAAAGCAAGGAACTTTAAGAAGAAAATGTACCATCAACAATTTTGAATTATAAATACGAATGAGATACAGTGAGAAGAACACTGATAGAAAATAGAAGTTATTAAGTGGGCAATATGTTTCCACTTCAAAATAAATTAAACAACTAGATCTACTTTGGACTCCTACCAAGTTCTGTGTTGTGATAAGAACTACCAAGATCTGAATTATTAATTATTTAGCGTGATTGTTTAAAAAAACATTCACAAAATAACCTAGTTTTTTAAATAGGTAGACGAGATTTTGGATTTTCATTATATCTTTCCCTTCTTATGTTAATTTTATTATTGTCAATATTTTTTAAAAGTCTGACATAAAATTCTTCATATTATCTTAAAAATACTTTATGAAGTAAGTGGTGAGGAAAAGGTGAACTGAAGACTTAAAAGCAACTATTTTTTTTCAGATAATTTAAATATCCGCATCCTGAAAAAGCTTCAAACTCAATTTAGAAAGTGAAATCTTTTTTAGGACCTTAGGAAATCATGGCTAAGACCACACCTTTGATTTCCATAATCCTGTGAGTTATATGAAACCTATTGATTCTTTTTTTCTCTTCATGGCTGATGGATGAGACAACATAAAATCCCAATATAGAAGGAAAGACACGGGACTGCACACATAGCTCCCTTAGAATCCTTCAGCATGTTCAGAAGGCATTGCTTCAGGACAACCCTCTCTATTGACATGACTCAAACTATCATACTTATAACAATTTGACCTAATGTACAAGAAGTACAAAAGGCAAAACACTTGTGAAATAAATCAAGAGATGAGATTCACTTGACTTACTATATAAAACTTCTAGAATATTTTCCCCAATTATTTTAGTATTTTATTAGCCTGAGATTTCATCAAGGAAATGCATCCAATTATCAACTCAGATCTTAAAATATTTTCTCTTTTTTATATCTGACAGTCATATGAAAAGACTTCCATATCCTGGAGTCAGCAGAAATCTATTAATTTGTAGAAAAGTGAAAAGCATCTCACTTCCCATTTAAAAGTGCTCCACTAAACTAATGACAGAGAAGTCTATTTTGGATATGTTATTAAACATTTCTATGGGTTTTGGTTATTATCATCCTCTTTTAAATATGTATCTCCTGTAGTAGAGACAACTGAAGAGTTCCTTCACTCTAAGTATGATTTGAACGAATGTTTCACCCCATAGGATGCCAAAAGCATAATTTAACTAAAGAGAGAATGATTGTCTACATCTTCAGCAAAAGAGAGCACCACGATCTGTGCTCTGATATATTGCTTTTTTTTTTCCATTTTAGTAATATACAACATTTAATGCCAAAATCAGAGTGATCAAAACATGCTGTAAACATCAAATACTGTTCTAAAAAAAAGGCAGTGTAATATATTTGACCTTCCAACCTACAGGATGCTAAGATAAGAAAAACAAAAGTGATTAAAATGTTGGAAGCAACTGAAGGAGAATGGTTTTTCTACCCTCCTGCATGTGACAACATAGTTGCATCTCCTAGCATTAGACCTACTACATCTGTATAAAAGCACATATATCTTTAACCCCAGCAGTTTCTTGAAAGGTAACTTGGTTTTCATATTTTAAGAGGGACCATGGAAGAAGATACTGAATTTTAAAATCAAATGGACATACATTTAACTAAGTCTTGGTAAAGCTGTATTTAAACACAAGTTTATGGGACACTAGACATGGAATAATATTAAGTATTGGAGAGAAGGAGATACATTCTGCATGTGCATTTGAAAAAGTTGCCTGGTCAAGTGTAACAGAGACTTCAGTAGAACCTTTTTTTATAGCCATATCCAATTTCCTGAGCCTCATCTACTCACCTCTAGAACCATTTCTCGGAAATTGTGCTACAGCTGACAAGTCACACAATATGAACCAAACTGAGTTCTTAGTTTAAAGCTGTCGGTCAAAAGCCATAGTAATTTTATCAGATTATAAATAAGTATATGAATTAAAGAATGGAAGCAAGTCATCCTTAATTTCCTCATGACTATTTTACTCAAGAAATGGAAGAGGATTCGTAAAGTTATGATTCTATGCAGTTTAAAGATATTTACTCTTAGAGTGAAGACGTTTCTTGACAATAGTAAGCTTGAATTGAGATGACCATACAACAAACAGTTTTAAATTTTTCTGAACTACAAAATGTTATGGTTTTCCAAACTAATCCATCATCTAGAGAAAACTCAAGGGCAAAAAAGGAAAATGTAGTTAGAGTTTAAATTTAATTATTTTTGCTTTCATTTTTTATAAGTAGCTCAGGGTTTTTTTTTTATTTGAAAAAATAAAATATTTCTATAATTTTGATTAACATCCTAATATTTAACTCAATCAGTCGATACAAGTCATGTGAATTAAGAATGATGCCAAATGGTTTTGCCTTTTTCCTTTTATATTTTCTCTTTAGTCTTTACACATATATTAATATATGTGTAAAGATATTAATAATGTAAAATATTAATAATATAGCCTAATTTTTATTAGTAGCTATTTCCAGTACTTTTCCCTACCTTTTCCCTAGGCAGAAAGACAAAACAAATTCCAGAGCTCCAAGCCCCGGGGTGTACAAGGCCCCTATCCTGTCTTAGTACTTCCAGGGAACCAAGGCCGAAAACCAGCTCCTCAAGACACATTTTCATAAACAAAGTTTTCTTTCCATCTGAGGAGAGACAATTTAGAAAGGGTTGAACTGGGGGAAATTGCATCACCTCTTGTGCTCCTAATTGGCGATTTTTTTCAGTTATGCTAATTTGCTAAACTTATAAAACTGTATTCACCCCATGGCAGGTGTGGCATATTGTGGACCTTTTCCATATCTACCTCTGGAGGCTTCCAATAAAGACTAGCCTTTATATTACCTCCTATAATAATATTATCTTGAAAGTGGGCTGGTTTATTTCTAGGTTCTTTAAAGCATCAAGAGGACTTCGCAGAACCACATGGTGAAATTATAACTTTATAAATTCAACAGTTAGAGAGATTACTAATCACTGTTTTCTATGTACTTCAGTTTCTCGCCTATGAATTTGGTCTGTGAGCCACCTTCTATACCAAATACTATCAACAACATTATATCAATAAGATTTCAGGACAATATTTTCAAACTTCAATGATATATCATTGTATTGATATTCATTAGTTTAGCTCATTGAAAATTGAAAACACTTAAAAATAAATGCAAATGCATTTAGCTTCATAACTTATTAATGCACTTGTAGCCAGGATGCCTCACAGTAACTCCATCTCTTTCACTTACTACAGACCCATACTGTGGTTAATACCATCTTGAATAATAAAATACAGCACTGATATAAAATAAATTTCTTATTTCCATAAGGTTAAATCCAGAAATGCAAGGCACTCTCTTAAGGATTCTTAGGTTATACCACTTCTTTTAATTCACAGTGTTTCATTAAACAACAAACCAAAACAAAACAAATTTTGAGTTGGAAGTGACCTGAAAGACCATCTACTTCCAATGCTTCTTCCATGAGCAGGGGCATGTTTCACTAGACAAGCTTACTCAGAGTCTCATCCAACCTGGCCTTGAACACTGCCAGAGTTGGGCCCTCCACAACTGCTCTGGGCAATCTGTTCCAGTACCTCACAATAAAGGATTTCTTGCAAATATCTAGCATAAATTTACCTTTCAATTTGAAGCTTTATCCCCTTGCTGTGTCACTACTTGCCCTTGAAAAAAGTCTCTCTCCATCCTTCTTGTAGGCTCCCTTCATGTACTGGAAGGCTGCAATGAGATCTTCCTGAAGCTTTCTCACTTCCAGGTCAAAAAAAAAAAATCAATTGTCTCAGACATTCCTCATAGGAAGGGTGCTCTATTCCTCTAATCATCTCTGTGCACAGATCACTGTCCTTCCTGTATTAGGGACCCTAAGTCTTGAAGTTGGGTCTCACCAGAGCAGAGGGAGAGAATCCCCTTCCTCACCCTGCTGGCCTCACTGCTTTGGATGCAGCCGAGGAAACAACTGGTTTTTTGGGTTGCAACTGTACATTGTTAGATCATGTCCAGCCTCTCATTCACCAGTACCAGCAAGCCTTTCTCATCAGGGCTGCTTTTGGTTTGTTTATTCCTTGGCCTGACACTGGGGGTTGTCTCAACCCACATGGAGGACCCCGCACTTGATCTTGTTATACCTCATAAGATTCTCCTGGGTCCATTTCTTGAGTTTATCCAGATCCCACTGGATAGCATCCATGTCCTTCAGGCACGTCAGCTGCACCACTCAGCTTGAGGTCATTGCAAATTTGCTGAGGCTGCACTTGGTCCCTTTGTCTATGTCATTACTGAAGACATTAAACGGTACCAGTCACAGTAGAGACCCCTTAGGGACACTACTTATAAATTATGTCCACTGGGATTTTGAGCTGTTGACCACTACCCTCTGGATTGACCATCCAACCAACTCCTTATCACCTACTGTCCACTCATCAAATCCATCCCTCTCCAGTTGAGAGAGAAGGATGTTGAAGGGGACCATGTGAAAGGCCTTACAGAAGTCCAGCCAAAATTTCATCTGTAAACCTTCATTTGTCCAGCCACATAGTCATTCCACTACAGAATGCCACTAAGTTGGTTAGACAGGACTTGTTTTGGTGACTCTCTTTCTCTCTCCCTCTCTATCTATCTCTCTCTCTCTCTCTATATATATATATATATAAGTATATAAAACTATTGACGGCATACCTTAGCAGTATGCATGAAGACTTGGGCCCACTTGATGCTGTTTCAGTTTTGCCTTATTAAGGGATTTTTTTTTCTATTCTTTTGTTGGACTTTTAAAATTTTGTTATTAAATCTCCAGGTTTCAATTTCAACATTTAATTTCTAGTTTAATATCTGATTTATTTTTTTTTAAGACACAGCAATAAACAATCTTAGAAGACAACTGTCAACTTATTCCTTTGATAAAAGGCACTCATTATGATGTGGAAATAAATAATAAACGTAATTAGAATTTAAATACCCTTTTGGTTAAACAAACAATTAGAGTTGGAAAAAGTATAAGAACAATACACACTTAAGTGCATTACTAAGACTGAAGGCAGAAAACATAAATACATCTGGGTGAAGTTAGCAAATCTGTCAAAATTACAAAATTATACAATAAAGTATCTACATGAGAAGAAGACTTGTCAGTGTCCCATAAAACATGGATTTGCTTTACATTTACCATATTCCTTTTTATTATTTCCATTAACTGAAAATGCTTGCAGAAGGCATGCATAAAATAAGTTCAGTGTGCATACTTTTTCACAAAATAGTATTATGTCTGTCCCTCTCACATTCCAACATTTGCTTGCATTCACTACTAACTGCTTTTTCTTATATGATAAGATCAGGTTAATTGTATATTATGTGTATGTATCTGTATAATTGTATAAATGTGTATATTATTGTCTGTTCAGCATTTCTGGTTTGAACAGATTCTTGAAACAACTAGGATTTTTTTGAAGACAAACCTGTGTATGTAAAAACTCTTGCATGTCCTTTGACACCTGTATTTAAAAAATCATGGTATTGTTCTATTTTTTTTTATAAACTACATAAATATTAGCTGATTTATTCTATCAATATCTACACTATCACACATGGTTTTGTGACATTTTCATTGTCAGGTACATTAATCTGTAACTACACTAAAGGTCACACTACACACTAAAGGCGTGCAAGCTATGCTTACCTGTTGATAGTAGACCAAAATTTATCAAAGCAGGTGAAAATTTACAGGTTTATTTTTTGTATTAACCAGCAATTAGTTTGCAATACAGTAACTGATTAAAAAGTATTCATATTGAAACACAATTATACAACACTTATACTGTAGTGTTAGCCTCTTCCTCTATGGTTGCTGTTGAAAATATTATTTGAGATTTGATCTCAAGATCACTTTCTGACTCATTTTTCTTGATAAATTGTAGAACCAGATTAGCAGGTCATACTTTAAGGTAGTATTCCCTGTCCACTTCTGTATTACCTTCATTTGGAAGATTTTATGCAAAATTGGTTCACCAATACAATAGGGTTTTTGCATATATTATTGAGAGGGTTTTATGTAAGACTATTATTATTTCAAAAGAGAAGATCAGAAACAGGGCAGATCATTTTTACAGTGAGACACATATACATGTACTAGAATGAAATTAAAAAGAGCATCAGCAGCACCTGCTCCATTTTGACCCTCTGTGACACAACAGTGGCGATGGAGGGAGGGGGATGTATAGGACTTTTTCTGACCCCTACAAAAAAAGCACAGAAGACTGACAAGTTCACTGCGAAACCCCTGTAAGGAGACATTCTATGTTCTGGATGTAGCACCGATAAAGTGCTGTTACAGACAATGAAAGCCTTGCACAGTATATTCGAACTGCAGTGGGAAATGATTGCTTGTTTTAATACTGGCAAAGGATTAGTTTTTGCCACATTGTTTTTACTTACGAGCAATGATTCTTTGGGGTTAATATATTTTTTGCAAGAGTTTGTCTTGGCTTTATTTCAAGCACTCCTAAAGGTCTGGAATGCTTTTCTTTTCTACGAATAATAAAGTAAATGAAAGTGCATGCATTACAGAGCAAAATTTGGTTATTTCAAACCTTGTATTGAAGATCAATGAATCTGTGGCTATGCATATTTAAGGAGTTTGGTCAACAATAATAGACAGCAGTAGGCCCCAAAACAGTATATTCCAGGATGCTCTATAGTGCAAGAGGGCAAAGATGGAGGATTTATAAATGTTTTCACTTGAAAAAGGAAGATTATTTTACCCATTAATCTGACTGGCTTCTAAAAGAAACAGGTTGAAACAAGAGACAAACTACATTCCTCAGCTGAACATGGAAAACTTGTTTTCTTGGCATCTTTCTGAACAGCCCAGCCTTCATTTGATTTCATGTTTGCAGACACATTTCTAATACATTGCTAGACAATATATTTCTGTTCTCACTCTCATTTAAGCACATGCTTAGCCGGGCTTCTCTCCTCCACTGCCTAGTCCCTGGGGAAAAAAAGTTGCCCATTTACCTTACTCTACCTAGCCTAGACTGACTAGGACACTTTTTCCCTTTTAGTAAATAGAACAAAGAGAATAAAAATTACTATTATAGTAGTACAAAATTTTAGCACAGAAAAAACTGACTTTAAAATTAATTTGTAATTGAAAATATCATCCTGTTTAATCTAGGACTTAAGTTAGCCAAAACCAAAATATTTGAAACATAATTCCTTGTGACTTCAGGCTAAAAGTCCTACTGAACAGCAGGCAGTAGAATTTTGCTCAACTGCAGATAACTAAATTGCTCAGAAATCTACTGAGAGAGTGCAAAAGCCCATTTCTCCTCTTGAAAAGGGAAACCTTTACAATTCCAAAGTGCTATTTCCTAGTACAACATATTTAAGGAATTCAATAGAATTCCTGAGGAAGAGACAGAGAGAGGCCAAAGACCTTGCACTGCACCACAAAGATCATTAAAGGAACCAATTACAAAAATCAACCCAAGAATTAATCAGAGACTTGTTTTTTCCATTTCCATTCTGACCTGTGTGCTTCATCCACTAGGGAATAATAGCATGAACCCTCCTTGTAACAAGTGGACACCTGAAGATGACCAAAATTAAAGCACTCTTCATGACTTCCTTTTTCATTATAATTATGGTGTCATCTAAAAGCATTTGAGATAGGAGGGGAAAAATTACTCACTTATACTGTCAATATTTCCAAGGGTTACATGCTGATTTATTTTATTGCAAGATTGTCCCTAGAGAAAAATAATAGAAGCTCATCCCTCTCAAGTGCACTATACCATGAAAATTTCAGGAAGACCTTTTGCAATTGTTTTTTTTTTTTTTTCAGAAGAAGAAAACAATTTGATCCTATTTTTAACTGTATTTCATTGCACTGTAAAGCTCTGTCAGTCAGTTATAATGGAAACTATTAGGATGCCAAATGGAGGATTATCTTGTCCTCACTATGATCTCTGCAAGCATCATAAGTAAAAAAAAAACTTGCAAAACCAAAGATACTGCTTTCTTTTAAGGACCCCAACATCATTTAGAAAGGAAAATAAAACAAAACAAAAAGATTTTGAAAGACATTTTTACATCTAGGTCGTAACTGACCAAAGTTTTCTATTAAAAATGAAATTTCATGTTGTGTAACACAGCATTTTACAAGCTTTATATGAACAACCCAATTATTAACAAAAGCAAGAGAGCACATGAAGCCTGAATTTTTTAAGCTAATGCATTTATTTCATTGTAATCTGAAAGCATCTGGAGGGAGCACTTTTGCATTATAGGAAATTTATTCTAGATTTGTTGGGATTGCAAAAAGCTTTGTGCTGTTTATAAATATCTAGCTCTTGACAATGATTACTGACCTTTAGCTAATGTGCTCTGAGGACACAAGGTTCCAAAGTGCATGTTATAGTGCTGGAATACAGGTGGTTGGAAAGCTAAAAAAATAATGCAATGGTTGTATTTTGTTCCAGTCACCCCAGAATGATAAACATGAAAATTTTACAGTGGTGCAGCATTATATTCTTACAACTAAACCATTTTAATTTTCTCCAAATTGGAAAATGAGCTAAAATATTAAAACAAGAAAAAAAATCATTATGAGTACCTTCTGTACTGCATCTTTTTCTTTATGTCAATCTTTCACAGCAAACACAACTTCCTATACTTTGATATAACACTTTAACAGTAAGACTTGGTCTAAAATGAGATTTTTATATAACATTTCAGCATAAATAGCTGGTGTGATGCATCAAGAATATTTTGCAAGTGCAACTAGTTGTTAATAATGAAAACAAAGAGTGAGCTGAGGTAAAATCCCATGATTCATGCAAGATGAATATATTCTTGCAAAATAATTTAGGACAATTATATTTGAATCAAAGAAGAGATTCTGCACTTTAAAATATTTTTTTAGCTTATTTGATTTAAAAAATTATGCTACTGTATAGAAACATTTTAAATTAGAAATTTCTGTAGATAAGGGTTTTCAAAATCACTAGAAACTTTTAAGTTAATATGTGTTCTATGTACCTATAGAAGTACAGCAATTCTGCATAACAATACTAAAGTATGTAATACAAGGATTCAAGGAAACTGAAAAAAAGGTAGAATTTCACTTCAGTTGACTGAATCTTCCATTAATTTTGCAAGATATAACATAGTTGTTTAAACAATGTAAAATTTGCACAGTTAAAAATAGTCAATGCAGTCTACAAAACTATAATTTTCATGGTGAATATTCTTAAACATGACATTGAAGAAGATTAAAAACATGTGGAAATCTCTACTACTAAAGAAACAGTCTTTCAGTCAGGTCAATATTTGAAGACCAGAATAGATTGCAATCACTTACTTCATCTCCTGCCCACAGACATAACTGAAGTATAGAGGTATTCACTTTTTTTTTTTTTAATTTGCTTGTAGTGTCACTAAGCATCAAATGTTGTACTCTGGGAAAAAGGCCAAAAAAGTTTTATTTCCCACATGAACAATTTTGGCATCCAGATTCTGAGGCAAATACAGCAAGATTATGCAATTCCTGTATAATTAATGAGCCATATCTCCTAGGTTCTATGCACAGGAAGGTGGATGCACTGAAGAAGAACTCAAGAAACAAAATATGAGAAACAAGGCGCAGTTTAGAAATCCATAGCAGTTTAAGAGTGAATAACGTCCCTAATACTCTGTGATATTGAGCATACTAAAACCAATGAAATACATCAGAATGTTGCAAAAGTCACCTCAGAGTAAGCATGGCAAGTTTTTTTTATGATAGAACAGTATATTTCAAATATTTTTAGTGTAGCCTGCAAGCCACATGCAAAATGTATACTTCCATTACATAGAAAGAGACAAAATTAAGGCAGTTATCATGTAGCCTACAGAAAAAAAAATAGGAAACAGCACTTTTACAGAAAATCCTGATTTAGACCTGTGATAAAACAAAAATTTATCAGAAATTGAATTCCCCACCTAGCAATACATATCCCAATTTTGATAATGTGTCTTCTGTGCCTCATACCTTAAGAACTTCAACCTTGGCCTGAGCATGTAACTCTTTCAGCCATGAGCATCAGCTGTACACAGAATCATCAAGCAGTAATCAGAGTAACAGCAGAAGACTCCCCTGTAGCATGAAATGCATGTAACTGCATGCAGGTGCACACGCAGACACATACAGGAGTGCTCCTTGTATGAACTATACACAGACAGACAAGGCATGTATGCACACATCCATTCGCACAGTTTCCCTCCGGCCTCTTTCCTGGTGGTACTTGGGAGAAGCTACAGAAGCACCTTGGGAATGTGGTCACCAGGATCACCCTCCATTCGTGGCAGGATGGCAGGCAGTTCACATCCCTGAACTAAGGATGTGCCAAGGGGCTTGCCCTTGGCAGTGGCCATCATGTTGCAGATGTCTCATATCCTACACATGGATCTGCACAAGGCTTTGTCCCCAAGAGGTGCCTGATGCCCAGGGCTGGCACTGTCCCAGTGTCCCTGAGCTGCGCCACTCCAGTCTGGGGTGATGGGAGAACCCTGCCTGCCAGGTCCTGACCCACTTGGTACCCTCCCTAACTACTCCTGGAGAAGTTAAAAATTCAACACATCCATTTAATAGCTATAATTAGGAATATCCAGCTTCCTGAATGCCATTTCTCCCCTTCACATTATTGGCTCCACACATCACCACAACTCCTCAACAAAGAGCTTGAAATAAACATATTTATGAATGACACAAGGGTAATGCCAAGATCATGGCTTGGAAGCTAAGCCTATGGGACTTAGATTTTCAAAGTACCACGAGAAAGCCTTTTTTTTTTAATTGCCATAGCAGCCATCAAGTCTCAAGTCAGTCTGAAATACTCTAAGTTAAAAAAAAAAAAAACAAAAAAAAAAACCCCAAACATGGAACTCAGTGGATATTAAATCCAGAGAGGAGAGTAGGAAAGGAGAGTGTCAAAGGAAGTGGTAAGGGCAACAAACCCCTTAATTTTGAGGGGTCTTAATGACATAGTTTAGGGATAGGCTCCATGCTCCTAATTTCAAGTTTTAAAGACTAACTGCCATGAGAAAACCAGGTGTCAACATAAGTTCCAACTCACCAGCACTCTGTAAAAAGGAATGTGCTGACTTAGGCTTCCTCTTTTCACTCTTCTGCATACATACAGTTCCTTTTTGTGTAGCTGTTCTCATGTTTAGTAATTGAACATGTCTTCTTTTGACAAGCTGTGAATGAACAATGGCAAAAGACTTTCTAATATCGATGATTAATTTAGCTGCTCACACAATGAAGTTATTTTTTCCCTCACTCACACTGACATAATTGATTTATGCCAGTAGAAAAAGCATAAATTCATGGCTTTTTTTCATCTAACTGTAAGAGACTTAAAGGTCACAATTGCCTCAAACACTGTAGAAGCCACAGAAGGAACTTATCATAAGACAAGCCACCACTAGTGGGAACTTGAGATAAGTACAGAAGAGAGGGGCTTGCAACAGGGAGGCACTAATTCCAGGCCTAGCACAGGGGAGGTCTAGTTAACACATTCTGGTTAGGGCATCTGGACAAAGGGCAGTGGCAGACTGTGAGAAAGGAAACAACTGTTTATCCCAAGGTATGGGAACACCTGCAACCATCCCACAGATACCTGGAACTTGGATTGTATAAAGGTGGTATGTCCAGAAGAACAACTCTAGGACCGTAACCACCGTGAAAACCACGGTGAAGAAGGATCAGTGGGATGCTGTTGGATCCATGGGGTGGAGACTATTTTAAGCCTGATTTCTCTCTCTCTCCCTCTGCCTCTTTCTTATTTCTCAACCTCACATTTATTACTAAGTAAAATCTGTACTAGTGACTTTGGCATATGATCTCATTTGCACCATAGTTTGAGCAGAGGCATCTCTCAATAATCAGATTCTAACAGTAACACCACTTTTAAAGTCCTTCAAGATAATATTCTTCAACTACTTGGTTTACTTCATCAGGAAGTAACTCCAGAACTCACCAACTATACTCCATCAGATTATGTGTACTGTAAGTCTATAGTCAGCAGAATATTTACTGTTCCTTTAAATCATTGCAAAAGTGCACTGAAGTCACAGTAAGAATCAGGGATTTATGCTCAGGGCTTTCATTTGCGAAACCACATGGCCACATTCTAAAGAAACACTTAATAAAGAAGTAACATTTTACAAATTTCTTGGAAGTGACTCATTCTTCAGCTGTAGTAAAGCCCAAAGCTTTACAGACACTGCAACCAACACCAGCTGTAACACTGATGAAGTAATATGACTATCTTTAGAAAATCATGCTTTAGATTAAAACTTATTAATTCATGTAGAAAATGCTATTAAAATCTTCACTCAATCTGTATTACATTTCCCTCCCTATCCTAATTAAGTCATTATAATAAGTGAAAGAATTTGGACTTATGAAAATGTACATTTTTCTCCTTCAGTTCACCTTCAAGAAACCTACTGAAAATTTTCAGTTATATTTTAAGAAGGTTTATAAAAATAAAACCCACTTTTTTTTTTTTTTTTTCTGTAATCTTGTAGAGAGAGAAGTTTAAGAAGGGTGGCAGTTACATTATGAGCAATACTTTTCTCTGGTTAGAAAGCCTATACTTTAAATGCCACATCTTAAAATATATGTCTAAGACAAGTGCACCAAGACATTATTACACTATAATTAAACCAGTGCATACTGAGACTTTTATTGTCACTCCAGCCACTTATTGGCAGGTTTTGTTATGCAGTAAAATCTCCATTATGTTTAAAATTTAACAATCACTTCCTAGTTAAAGAATTATAAGATTGTGTTACAGTGATATCTTTTTCAGTATCTGCTACCTTCTTCTAGCTTTTTGGATTTAAGGGCTACAGAAAGACTCATACTTGTCTATGAAATCTCAAAAAATGGAGGAAGACTGTTCTTATGTTGCTGCGAAAGTGAGTATGGTATGCATTGTGCATGCTGTGATTCCTCATTTTTCTGAGCAAATGTAAAACCCTTACAATGAAAGATGCTCTTTTAATGCATTCCTTGATTGATAGCATGCAAGAGGAAAAAGAAAAAAAAAAAAAGCTTTCAAATATAGCTTTTAAAAATATCTTTTAAACTCCCCAGTGGAAAAATGGGTTTAGAGCCCTATAGGTAGGGCTCTAAACCCATTTTTACAAATGGACAAAATACTCCTGAAATAAAATTAGGGTTCCATTGAATGGAATTACTTCAGGCATAATACCGAGAGAGAGCTATGAAGAAAAGAAAGCCTCAAAGATTCTCAAATTGGTGTTTACAGTAAAAAGCATGAGAACTGGATGGTTTTCCAACAACATATTTAAAAAACAAATTAAAAAACAAAACAAAACAAAACAAAAAAAAACCAAAAAAAACCACCAAACAAACAAACAAACAAAAAAAAGGGATGCTTTCCTTTCCCAATCAAGTAATTTTTTTTCAGTAACTATTTGTTTTCTACCCTAGTCTAGACTTTCTGGCTAACTAAAAGAAATATTTCTTCTCAAGACATGCAGGAGAACTGCACTTTTCAATGTCATGTGGAGAGGAGGAAATTTCCTCAACCCTTTGTGTGAGGAGATTTCCTCGACCCTTAGTGTTTGGTTGGTCTGTCAGTGCCCCAGGAAAGGAAAGCCTTGTACCTGACCAGTCTGTCAGTTCCCTTTAGGGGAACCCTTCACTGGGCAGTGCTGCTGGACTGAAGGACACTTTGACTGACTTACTCAGGGACACCAAGAGCACAAGGGAGGCTCCTCAGCAGGTCTTCCTACTTTATGATCCCTCAGTGAGTCTTACACTTTGTTTGAGAATATTACTCATTGCCAGGAACTGCCAGCACCCATGAAAGACTCACACCAACAGTTTACAGGATAACATTCTGTATTAATATAAAATTGTAACAGGTTAAGATTGCAGGATTTCTGGTGACAGTATCTGACTGCAAAAATGTATTCAAAACAGAATGCAGAAAAGCTCTCATCTCCAGGAAAAATATTGAGCACACAGATTGTGGTTCTAACCCAATAGCTACCCCTATGGAGGAGAAAACAGGTTCAGCCTATTACAATTAGGCTGTAACGAACCAAGTTTAATGAAGGAGAACAATTTTGCCACAGTTGTTGGCTCAGCAGCAGGACATCTTCTCTTATCTCCCTTGGTGAACAGGTGCTATGTGGTTTATCAGCTGCAAAACTTGTATCATCAGGACCCCCTCCCTGTAAGAGTTTCCGCAGAGACTGGCCACAGACTCTGCTCCGTCCTCTGCTCCATCTGCCCCTATTCCCTTAGCAAGTGCCTATAGTTGCAGATCATGTGTATGAGGAATCATTGTGGGATAGGCTTCAAGCATGCCAACCCCATTCCCTACAAGGAACAGAAGCTGCATTTTACCCTATAATTTCCATCCTCTTATTTTACTCCTAGTCATCTCTCCATACTCAGAAAGGACTTTCTGGTCAAACTAAAATGTGAGAAGGAAATGCACATGCCATGTAACTCGGGATGCATATTCGAGGACAAATACAGGGACAATTCCCAGATGAGTAAGGAATGGGATTGTGAAAATTAAAGTGCAGCTGGAGCTGAATTTGGTTAGGAATGCAAAGAATAGTCAGAAAAGAATTTACAGTCATGTTGGTCAGAAAAGGAAGACTGAAGAAAATGCATTCCCCTTGTCATAAGACGGCAGAGCTGGTGACAATCAACATGGTAGGGGTACTCATCAATATTTTTTGTCTCAGTTTTCAATGGCGACTTCTCTTCCTGCACCCCTCAAGCCCTGAAACGCAAGAGAGGGAGTGGGGGGAATTAAGTCTGTTTGATTAAAGGATAAGATCAGGTTTGAGACCACATGACAAAACTGAAAATAAACTTCTTGGGACCTAACAATATGCATGCCAGTGTCCCGAGGGAAATGGGTGGTGTAATTGCCAAGCCATTTTCTGGGATATTTAAATGCTATAGAAACCAGACAAAGTCCTCAGTGAATGGAAAAAGGCAAATGTTTCACCTATTTTTAAAAAAGGTAGAAAGGAGGACCCTGGGTACCACCTCATTTTGTACATTAGCATCATGAAGCAAATCCTCCTGCAGGACATGTCAAAACATAAGAAAGAGTTTCGCCAAGAGCAAATCATGCCTGATTGATCTAGTGGCTTCTGCGACAGTGTTATGGAGTGACTATACTAGTGGACTCGGCAAAAGCTGCAGTTATCATCTTCCTAGTCTTCTGTAAGGCCCTTGATATTGGCCCCCACAGCATTAGTCCCCCTACATTGGAGAGATACGGGTTTGAGGGATGGACCATTAAGAAACTGACTGGATGGCACTAGGGAGTTACAGTCAACAGCTCAATGTCCAAGTGGGAACCAGTAATGACTGGTGTTCTTTGAAGGCCTGTCCTGGGACCAGTACGATTTAATATCTTTATTGATGACATAGACAAAGAGATCTACTGTACCCATAGCAAGTTTTCAGATGACACGAAAGCTGAGGGATGCAGTTGATCCACTTGAGGGATGGGACACCATCCAAAGAGACCTTGAAAACTTGATGAGTGGGCCCATGCCCAAACCTCATAAATTTCAGGAAGGCCAAGTGCAAATTACTGCACTTGTATTGGGATAATCCCCATTATCACTAGAGACAGGGGCGTGAATGGATTGAGAGTAGGCCAGTGGAGAAGGAGTTGGGGCTACTGACGGACAAAATAGTGGATGTAAGCTGGTAATGTGCTCTTGAAGCTCAGAAAGCCAACTGTATCCTGTTTCACATAAAAGGAAACATCACCAGCAGGTTGAATGAGGCATTTTTTAAAATTAAATAGTTTAAATAAATTTAGTGACTAAATTATTTTGGGGAATGTTGCCTGAAAAACAAATAACAAACAAACAAAAACAAACAAACAAGAAAAAAAACACAAAACCAAAAAAAAAACCCTTTTCATTCTAATTTGTTATTTTTTTCCCCAGGGACGACCAAAAAGTAACATTTTTATGCTTACATAGGCTTATTAGTAAAAAGACAAAAAGAAAAATAACTTTAAAGATGCCTATACTTTTAGATATGACAAGTTTTAGCTGTCCACCTAAGAAGAATGTGAGTTGCATCCCAAGTCACAACATATCGGTGCTGTGAAGTAGTTCTCTAACTGTCACATAATGCACACACATATACAAACACTAATCAGGGAGAAAACTGTACTTGCAAGGAAAAGTTGCCTTCATGGGGAAATGTTTCCAAACTGTGATCTAAAAGAATACTTGGGTATTCTAGCTACATAGGAAGCTATTGTTTTGTCACTTCTGTCTTGATTACGTATTTTTGTCACAATACTGTTTCAACAAGTTAACTTGGCATTCCTCCATTTTAACTAAATTTTTAAGTTGTTGTTTATGCATGTTTACATGACAAAGTTGAACTGAAATTTCTTTTCACGAGGCATCTTACACATTTACTTGTGCACACACACACACACACCCGTGTGCACATAAATGCAGAAGTCTGACCAACTGCAGCTGTAAGGTAACTGTACCGGGCCAGATCCTCCTTGCCTTTGTCACTTAAGTTTACTAATCTGAAAGCTATTGACTAATTTCTTACCTCTGGAGATACTCAGCTAATGCTGAATGACACAAAGAATTGCCAGATCTGCAACAAAATTTAACAGTTAAAAGGTTGTGTTAGACAAACCCAGAAATTCCACTCTTACACAAGTAAGATCAGTAATGAAAGAAGCAGACATGAGACTTGTGGGCTGGAATGATGTACGTGAAAAGAGAAACAGGGTGGAGAACACTGAACTTGTTTTAAAGCTTCAAGTTTTAAAAAAGCATAATAAAGAAGACAAAATGTAATATAATTTTTGTCTCAATGCAAAGGACTTGTTCTGATTTTTCCCCCCATTAAGAACATTTGTTTGAAGTACAAAGTTTATGGTTTCTCTCCAACCATGGAGAAACAACAAAAAAAAAGGTTTTTCTGCAGTCTAATGCCTCTCAACAGTCTTCCACTTGACAAAGTATGTCTGCTCTGGACAAAAACAATCCTGCCCAAATGTTTGCTGTCTCTACAGCTGCTCAAAAGGCTTTTAGACTTGTAGAAAGAATCTCAGTGCAAAATATGGCAATATTAAATAGTGGTGAAGCTGCACTGTTCCTTAAAGTAACTGCATGGTGCTCTCACAGTAAACACTAATAAAGTAAATACCAGCATGTCTGAAACAAAAAAGCTGGAGATAAATAACAGCTTGTAAATATTTGACTACTGGACTTAAATACTTTTCTTTCCAAGACTTCTGGGCAAATATGGGAACAGAACCACTCATTTATGATCGCAAAACATGAAATTCCAAAAAATTTTAAATTTGTTTTTATAAAGAAATTAAATTTTGTACGACAGCACCATACTAAATGGTTGATTAAAGACAAAAATTTACATTCCTTCTATATTTTTCCCTTACTTACCAGACATTGATCAAAAATTCTACTTTTCATCTTGGTAGTTGGAATGCTTTAATATAGTCATAGTCTCCAAAAGAAAATAAATTTTCATAAATACATTGAAAAATGATTGATGCTAAACGGGGAAAGGTGGGCACCATTTGACCTGGGAAAATTCCTGCTATTAAATAGGTTCACTTTCACTTTTTCCTACAAACCAGACAATGGGTGATAAACTTTAGAAATTATATATCTTTAGAAGAATTTGATAGAAAAGATATTCCTGAAGCCCGGCCTTTTAATTATTTTTTTAACCACAAATTACTCAAGAGAGTCCATGGACTTTGGCCTTCAATCTTGAACAGAATGTATGGAATTTACTCTGTGAGACTTCACCTTAAACTATGGATATTCCTCAATTGATATAGACTGCAAAATACTTAAGTTTCTAGGAGGAGCACATTTTGACTCACCTCTCAGTTAATCTTTTAAGGTCTCAAAACAGAGAAAGCAAATATATTGCTTGGAAGGAAAGGTTTCATTCTGCAAGATTGGCATATCCACTGCTGTGCCATCGTCACAACATTGCATGACCCTTTCAAGAGACTAAAATAGCCATGTTTGTAAAAGACTTTGGCTAAACTTTATAATTTCTGATTATTTCAACCATCAGACATAGTACATTTCCAAATGTGATAGAAGTGTCTGTACCTCTATGAAAATAAGGCTTCAATTAATAGGAAGTTCTTTAGGATTTGTACCAATCTAATAATGTAACTTCCACTCAAATAATGGTCCTAATGATATTTGCCTAGAGCATCACTCTCCTGAAAAGTCTACAATATAATCAAAACATCATATTCTTCCCTCCAACTCATCTTTTCCTGTGCATAAAAGGAAAGCCTTTGGGCCAATTGCTTTCCTACAGGATAATTCTCAGATATTCTACGCCTTCTGAGTTAACAGCAGCTAATTACATGCAGGTTCCCAAGAAACCCACATTTTTTGATCCCAGAAATAATTGCAGCATAGTGATTAAAAGAAGAAACTATGTCCTGTAAACTTCCACAAGTTGATACATTAAAAAAACACAGAGATGACAGATTTACACATTTGCAGGACTAAGATGAATCCATATAATTGTCACACACAATTATGCAAAAGCAGACTTGAATTAGTATATCATGTTAGTCCTAAAGATTCCACTTTTTAAACACAATTCTTTATCTACCTAACATTGCCTAGAGAAAGAAAAGAAATACATAAAAAATTACAAACCAAATATTACTATGATCATAATTTTAGATGGAGTTATACTAAAAGATAAATAGAAAAGGGACAAATACTTTTAGATTAACTTTTTGTTCCAGTACAATTTAAAATTTACTATCCACAGAAAAATATTTTGGCTTTTAGCCCACTGATAAAGCTTTAAAAAACAATAAAAACTAATCCTTTCTCTATAGAGCAAAAGGCAAATTCTCCTTAATTTCAGAAACTCCATACCAGTACAATATCTGCTAAGTAGTCTATAATGTTCAGCAGCACACAGTAGAATTATCAGCTACTCAATAGTCTTTTTAGTTGAAGTTACAAATTGGCACCTCCACACTCATTTCACAGCACAATATATTCTCTGTTACTTTATACCGCATGCAGTGATTGCAGAACTAAATTAGAGTCAGACGACATCACATCTGTACATTAATTTTACTTTACACAGATAAAGGACTTCAGAAGATACCAGGCAATGAAAAAATAGACATGTGGGGCCCAATTATGTGCTGTTCTAGAATACTTTTCCCCAGTTCTGGACATATCAAGTATATTTAATCTAGGCCAGACATGGTGGAGAAGTATCCTAAGAATAAAAGGGTTATCCTCAACAGAACCACAGCTACATCTTTGCCCCTGTTCTTTCCAATCTTACCTCCACGTGAGCAGAGGTGAAGCCAAGTATGGCTTTTCTTCTTTATTTCACTGCAAATACATCAAGATTACAAATAAGAATATATATGATTTTTACCTTAGTTAAGGTTACCACCAGAAGACCTTAAGAACTGAAGGATCTGAAGGATTTCTAGTTTGATTTATATGCAAGACTGCCAGGTCAACAGAAGCAGGGAATCAGCATGGAGCTGGAATTTATTATGATTTTCTGGTTTACATCAGCTGTAGTAAAAATAGAGGAAATAAATTTGAATTGCATGGAAGATAGCAATATAAAAAGCTTGTAGCAAGTAATTTCTTTTACAGGTCATTGACCTTTAAAAAAGCTATAATTTCAAATTACTCAATATTCTTACTCTACAGCTGTGGGCGATTATGTTCACTGCAGATAATAAGAAGTATTAATGGTCAACAATGTGTACTGAGCATAGCAAAATGTATTTGTCTAATATGGAGGAATGCAGTTCAGTAGTCTTACTTGATAATATTCATAAATAAGATTGGAACAATTTAAACATGATACAATGGCCTATTTCAAGAATCTATGCACATGCAGAAGTTTCAACAGTTTGCATTTTATGCATATTATTGCAAATAATGTTTAAAAGAAGCATTTTATTAGAATGGACAGAAGAGTTAAAATTGAATAATATACTGCAAAGCATGAAGTAAGTGATGTTGTGTTGTGTAAGCCGATTGTATTAAGTTGGTATGTTCTGTTTCCCCCTGTTTTTGAATTAGTACGGTCCTAGT
>JAYDZK010000113.1:73643914-73682857 GCA_034509185.1 Euphonia xanthogaster
CTATATCCCACCGGACGTAGCCGCGACTGCCCGCTCTCTCAGCAAGGGAGCTGCTGCCACCTGCGGGCTTGAGGCAGCTCTCTTAGGAGGTGGCCGGGGGCACATCACCTCTAGCCAGCTTCCCAAAGCTGACGGCGTGCTGGACATTTGCCGGGCATTTCAATATCCACCAGACAACGCCGCTGCAATTATGGTTCTGCTATTTCTGTCTTTAGAGAACATAACACATACTTTCAGCAAAACTTCATAACATGTTAACAGAAATTAGAAACTTATAAATCAGATAAAGCTGTCTTCTGAGTCGATGACTTCATAGCATCACCTGTAAATACACCTATTTAACCCATGATCATCTTTACCTAATAGAGAAGTTCTGTCCAAGTCCAATCTCTATAGCCTGACAGGCATCAATTATACTTTCACCTAATAAAGTAAAAGATGATCTTTTGATCAAATAGATTTTAAATTTAAACATTTTATTATCATTTTTTGCCCTAACACTAACACCAAAATTATTACATTTGGAGTAATCAAGGTTTAAATTTTGTGAGAAGGTAAAAGATAAAAATAATTAATGTTTTCATCATATTTACATATATGAAAGCAGCTCCATTTTTATACAACTGATCAATAAATAATCTTGTTCTTACCAATAAATATGTTAAAAAAATCCCCCTCTAAGAAAATACTTTTTAAAATACAAATTGCACTTTTCTATGACTAACAGATTGCCCACATTGACCTTTTCTTTTTCTGAAAATGGCCTTTTTTAATAGGAAAACTTTGTAGCTCTTTGTAATGATTACTTATTTACACAGTTGTGAAACAGTAGTGCTGAAAGAGGCCCTAAGATTCAATTAGTTCATCCCTTGTCTTGGGGAATTCTGAAGGCCAGAGAACCGGCCAAAGAAAAGCCTGCTCCACTCCCCTAGAGGACTGACCCCTAAGCCGAACCCTTCGTGGTTAGGAAGAGCAAAAAGATCACCTCCAGAGCCCTTTGTTGCTTTATGTTGAACCTTTGCAATCCACTGCTCCTTCCCCTTTGCTCTGCCCCTGGGCTCTCATCCCATTCGCTCTAGTGTTCTGTCCCGCCCCTCATGATCTCAATATAAAACCCTGCTTTCCCTGCCTGAGCAGCTCTTTTGTCCCTGGATTGCTTCAAGGAAGAAGGTCAATAAAGACTCTCCTTGGAACTCCACACGAAGACCCCATCTCTCCTTCTGTATCGCTTAGATTACAGAAGAGATGAAATCACCCAGCGTGAGGACAGACATGCCTGTGTCCCCGAGGTGTCTTTTTCAAGATGCTTCTTCAGGGAGGTCACAGCACTCTGAACACCATCCCCTGCAACAGGGAATATTTTACCATTACAGCTGTCATTCTGGGCAGGTGACTATTTAATTCATTCTTTAAAAATCCTTGCAAGGAAGGATGAAACCCCTTTAACAGTCTATTCCAGTGTGGCATTATCTCTAAAGCTTTCTGAATAGCAGATCTAAATCTTCCTTCTTGCAGTTTAAGCCCCCTATTTCCTGTGTCATTCTTTGCAGGCACGGAAAATGGGTTATACCTCATGCCTGTTTGCAAGACTATGAGGTATAAAATTATTGTTTTCTTCCCCTTGGGACTTACGATTCCAGTTGTCTTCATCCGTCATATGTACTGGGTCTTGGATAATTTTCCCCTTTCGTGAGCTCCTGCTACGTATAACTTCTAAGGTGTAACACACCAAACCAGTTCTAATACACGTATATTGTCTATAAATGTGTGTTTAAACATGTTTATGATTTGTGGTTCAAGTACACATGGATTGTGTACTCAAGTTAGTTCATGGTTCTTATTCAAATTAATGCTGAATCTCTAAAGCATCAGAAGACACCTCCATTTGGATAATTTTGTAAAACATGAACACTCGCATGTGGAAATCAACACATTAAAGTTAGTGGGGTTTTTTATTTATTTCCTTTTTTCTTCTCAAGCAATGTGTGGACTGCTGGGTGGCCCATGTGTGGAGCAGCCAAGGCTGCCCAATGCTGCACACATCTGTTCCAGTTGACTCCAGCAGCCCCACCACATATATGACAGAACAAACTGAAAATAGGTCAAACATTCAACATTTAAATCTATATTTAGAAATAAATCAAATTAATTAAAACTATTGACAAGTTGCACTGTGTGAAGACCACATACCTTGACCGTATGTCCTCTTGGAATTTCTATCAGCTGTACACTTCTGGAACCAGGAGTGGTAGCTATATTTGTTCTTCTCTATATATTTTCTCTTTCTTCTTCATCTTCTAATTTCCTCTTTTCGGAGTTTTGAGTAACTTATAATCGGATGGGCTTACACCTTGCTAAATTGAATGGGCTAAGTTAATGCTTTGCAAAATGTTTTGATTGAGTGTTAATCCAAATTTTGCCAAAGTTCTCTGATTATCTGAAGTTGCCAGCAATGGGGCTTTTTTTCTGTTTTGACATCTTAAGAATATCCTGTCTTTGTTTCTCTTGTGTGACTAACTCAAGAGTACAGGGAAAAAAAAAAAAAACATAAGCTCCTTAAGAGGCTAATTAAGAAAGTTTTTGGGGGCCTTACTATGGCTCAAAGATAGTTTTGTGCTGTCTAGTCAAATGGACTTCATCTCTTCCAAGAAGCTGTTAACCTTGAAAGAGAATCCCAAACTCAAAGGCTGTGATATCAATAGCACTGCACAAATAGTTATTCAAGTGCAGAATTTCTCAATTCCTCTTCCAGGCATTCCACCCTACCAGCAGAATTGAAGAGAACATCACCTGGCCCCTTCATGTATTTTGAGTACAACATGTCTGATGTTTGATGCTTTCCAGATCACCCTGTCAGGTGTAGCTGGGGTGAGCTTAGATAATCACTTCACAACATCCAGAATATGAGGAAGCAGCAAACATTTCTAGATGACAAATCAGGTATAGCAAGCAGGGGCTTCCAATCATCTTTAGTAACCCCCTAATACTGTTCTTCCCAGCTTCCTTCTAGTGGTCCTGTGTATCTCAGACACAGCTCCCAGAAACATTCTATTTAATGACACTCCAAGCTTCTCTCCAAGTACAATGTCATTTAATCCATTCTGTAACTGCAAGTTACACGGTAGGATAAGGATACCTCCTGGTACATGAAGTCACTGGCTTCCAGCCTCAATCTTAATGGTAATTTCCACTTTCCAGTTTTACAAATGAAGGCTCTTCGGGCCCCTCTGCTGCTGGGAAAAATTCAGGTTCTTGAAGATGCAAGGCCTTAGATTAAATCCAATTGCTCTTTCTCACCCTCTCTGATGCTGCACAATATGATGACCTCCTCCCCACAGCTCTTTCATGATAGCTTCTCAAGAATTGTATGCCTCCTGCAGACTAGAAGACCACATATCCCAACATCAGCAACAAGTCTTAGGCAATTCCTACCACCTCAGAGGCTTGCAAAGCTCATGTTGCTTCTGAAACTCTGAGTCCCAAAGTCTAACCGGGAAGGGAAAGTTACTCCAGCAGTGCCCATGGACTGTTTCCTGAAGTATATGATCACCATATCTCAGGGTGTAAGTGCTGGATACAGAAAATTTATTTGTCCTCCTGCTCTGCCCCTCATACTCCTCTGCATAAACCGCTGTTTCAGAAGCTGTGCTCTAGAGCTGGCTCTTAGATAGGTTTCTCCATATACATGGGTTAAAAGGGTGAGGTTTCTCCACAAGCATGTGTTAAAGGGTGCTTGAGCCTTCCTGAAGTCTGCAGGTCCCTAAGGCTTCAGACACAGCAGCATCAAGGACAGCTATGAGAATCTATTACAAGCTGCTTGAGCTACCCTTATCTTTTGTTTTACTTAGACACATAACACTGACAATTCCCAAAGTGTCACATCTACATGTCTTTTAAATATGTCCAGAGATGCTGACTTAGCCGCTTCCCTGGACAGCCTGGTCCAATGCATGAAAATCCTTCCTGTGAATAAATACTTCCTAGTACCTAATCTAAACCTCCCTGATGTAACTTGAGGTCATTTCTTCCTATCTAATCTCTTGTTACTTGGGTCAAGAGACCAATAGTCACCTTGTACCCTCCTTTAAGGTAGTTGTAGAGAGCTTAAAACTCTCCCCTAAGCCTTCTTCTCTCTAGAATAAACAGTCTCCTTTTCTTCAGCCAGTTCTCAGCAGGAGGACCCATGAGGTCCCTCATATTTTTCCAAGGGTTCCCAGGAGTTCACAGATACCAGGACAAGTACCTAAAAGTTCAAAACGATCTCAAGATGATGAAGAAGATTTCAGAGTCTGCTGGGCAAACTGGCTCATCAACTGGGTGTCACAGCAATCTGCTCTGTATCAAAAGTATGCACACTTGGAGGACAAAAGCTTGGGACAAAAACCAAGAACTGTGACACACTGATTGTGTAAAACATCCTGTGCATCATTTCCAGTATCAAGAGCATTATATTTCCTCCATAGTACATATTCAAAATATATTCTGCTTCCATATTTGGTAAAGGAATGTTCATATTTCTGTGTAAAATTAATATAAAAGCATAAAATGTATACCTTGAGGGCTATAGCCTGTCCTGTGTTTTTTCACAAGATGAAGGAAAATAGTAGAAATGGAAATGGAAATAATTCTATTTCAAGGTAAAATAATGCCTTTCTGAGACCTTTATTATGAGAAAAATAGGTTATCACAGCTCTCAATCTGCCAAGAAGTTACCCCTTAGTTTGTGCACTGTACAGATCAGCAGGCAAAAGGACCACAGTCCTCCCCAAAGACATGACTTAGAATTCTCAAGAACCTTACATTTATCTAAGGCTTTCTGTACACCTTGATACAGACTTACGTAAGTACCTTTAAAAACTCTTTAGTCTCTGCATGCCTCAATTTTGCATATCTGTAGGATGTAAGAATTTCTCACACGAAAGATGCAATTATGGTAATAGCAAATGTGAGGATGTTCAACAGCAATAACTTTTTACATAGAAAGCTGAAATATTTCAGTGGATAGATGACTGACTTGCCTAAAAATTGTTATGGTACAACTGGTCTCTCTCTTTGTTATACAGGACATGCTGTTACACAAACCTCAGTTATCGCCTGTGGTTTATTTAACTAAGACACAATAAGTATTCTTAAGGCATTTTTCTTTTTCATTCCCCGGATCTGACATTGTAGAGGGAAAAAACATTATGCACATTTAAATTAATGCAGTATAAAATAGAGCAATTTAATATTTAATATACTAAATTTAAGAAGCATCTATTAGCTAAAATTGAATGCAGCCCAATTAGTATTTTAATTTCCCTGTTCTCAACCTATAAATCTCTTTTTTTTTTTTTTTTTTTTTTTTTCAAAAAACAGCAAAACCAGCAAATTTGAATAAAACGCCCCAAGCCTTTGTGTAGGACAAGAGCAAAAGGGATGATTACTTAATTACTTTCTCTGGTTCTTTTTTTTCCCCCTAAATCATTTCTTGTCTAATGATTCTGAGAAAGAACAAGACCAAGAGAAATACTACCATTTCACAGTAAATCTGTTTATATACCCACAAGCTGTGCTTTGGTTACACACAGGGCAATTCATCAGCCGTATTTCCTAGGAGGTCTAATTTAGAAGGTTCATGCCATCAACCTTGCCAGCCAGCACCTAAACAGCAGGTAGGTGGAAGGCTGAGAATTACCACCAGTGATACCTAGGACTCAGCATTAGAGGAAAAACTTAAGTTACAGAATATTTGCAATATTTTTCAAAACCAGGCCTCCATTTAGATATCCATTGTATCAGAATACAGCATTTTGGACTTACCAACTTTCACACACTGTGTTTAATAGTAGTACAGATGGAACAGTGTCAAAGACATTAAGGTTTGGCTAAATGTTTAGAATTGTGATGTCTATCTAAATTTATGGTACCTTCTCCAGGGTATTCCTATTCTCTGTCCCTCCCATATGTATTTCCTCTTCTGCTTTCAGTTCCAGCAAATTCAATGCCAAAATATGTATTTCCTCCCACTTTCATTTCTTCATCCTATTAGCTATTTTACTTCCTGCAATGTGGGGCTCAAGGAATAGTATGATTTATAGCTGTGGAAGATGTGATGTAAGCAGTACTTCAAAGTTACAGAATTTGATAGATATGTCTTTTCTGTTTTTGGTTTTGTGTCTCATTTCAGACATTGTAGATGGATGTGAAAAATAGATATCAAGCAATGATGGGAAGCAGGCATTGACAGCCTCCTGCAGCATCACATTACAACACAAGATGAAAAACCTGGTTAAGAAGTCTGCCTGGAGCTGGCATGGAATTGACAATAGAAACTTACGATGCTCCTACTCATCTTACTCATCTGCCAGATTTTCCCCGTCCTCAAAATTACTGTCAGTTGTGTCACATACCTGAAATGAGATTTCAACAATTTCATAAGAAATTCAATTTGGGTAACCACGTTAACATGCAAATCTCTTCCCTTTTAGATTGCAAACAGGCTTAGGCAGTGCTTGACTTCTTAGAATGTGAACTCCTTGCTTCAATAGGAGTGAGGCCAGAGCTCCAGAACCCGCCATTATGAAACTCTATTAGTAAGATTTAGTTCTCTAAAATAGAATTGAAATTTTGTCTGTCTTTGAGATTATACTACTTAGAGCAAAATGTCACTATGCTGGAAGCACCTACAGCTGTCTACTCATCATCAGAAAGGCTGGACTTGACTAATTAAAAATATAAATAACTTTCTGAAGATGAAAACACATTTTCTCACCACAGACAAAGGCAACATGACTAAGTTTATACAGAATGTCAGACACTGACAAACCTCAAGAAAATACAATGCCACAGAAAGCAAATACCAGCATTTCTAAATAGAGATTTTAGGTACACTCAGGAGTCCTGCATTGATATTAATGGAGCTATCCCTTTGCAACATAACTAACATCTATATATTTTTATTTTTAACTGTTTTATAGAATCTATGTCTACATCAGAAAATGTGGAGTAACATTCTTATACTTGAATCCAAAACTTTATTGTGTGGACAGATTAGATGTTTGCTACTTCTTATAACTAAACCTAACTAAGCTTACTCTGCTTGATCTATAAATGTATAGTCTTTCTCCAGGTAAAATTGGATCTAAAAGATAAATGGATATCAGAAATAAATGATAGAAAACATATTCCTCAGTCTTATATGAGAAACATTTTAGAATTGCAGAAAATTATTTTACAACATGCACAATAAATAAGTGAAATTGAAGCTCTTCTAAAAACCTCTGTAACATACTTCAAATGTGCAAAGAAAAATTAGATAATGCAGAAAATTCAGAAAATTCATTACTGTTGTTAGAGGAACAATTTTGAATCTACCAACTCAGAGTAATCCCAAAGTATGGAAGAGAGGAGTAGAACTTAGTTTGTGTCACATTATCTATGTACCATATACCACACAATACAGACAAAATAGGTAGAAAACAGAAAGCACGCATCTAAAGGCAAAGCTCCAAAAGAAAGATTCTCTTACATTTCTGTAAGTAACGCATTCAGAGATGCTCCTTTAGGCAGCAGCTCTGAACTTAAAGAAAATAATTTATATCAATAAAAAAATCATGCCATTTCCTGCAATATCATTTTAACGCAACCATATTATAAATCAATTTAGTGCAAGCTAAACTCTCAAGCAAGCCTCTGACATCTCTTTTTTTCATTGCAACAGAACTAGAAAATAACACACACCTTGATTATGATCTTCTTTACGTGACTGTAAATCAGGAGCCATTGAATTCAATAGATATGCTTCCAATTTATAAACCCTGTGCACGTGTTGTAAATGGAGTGATGCACTTCACTTGTAAGAGAGAAGCAACAGTATGCTTTATTAAATCAGTCAGTTAATGAAAAAATCAATGTTAAATTCAACAGTGGTTTAATTAGATTTGATGGCAAGGCACACATGATTACGTACTGCAGAGGGGACAAGGTCAGATGAAGCTCTCAGGGAGATCCTCCTATTGAGTCATGACGTTCAGAAAGAACCCCCTTGAGTTCTAGACTCCTTCTCCGAGAGGAGTCTAGGTGCTTCCTAGTCCTAGTCCTAGATTTAGTCAATATTATATGTCCAAAGGATTATATGTGCAAAATTAATCTTTTATATCACTTAAATATGATTTCAAAGTTTAGCACACTATCAATAACTTACCAAGACTCTGTTGTGGCAAGGAATCTTTCAACCCTAAGGAGTAACCTGGAAAGCTGTCCCTGCTCAAGGGGAGATCCGAGCATGCAGCCCCCTGCCATGCAGGAGAGCTCAAAGGGACCTGAGCTGTCCGCTAATTACGGAGTAAGAGGATTGATTTAACAGTGATATCTACATGCCAGCAAGGCATCTGCATCACTGTTTCAAACACCCTTGGCTACCATGCTGTCATCCCTCCCCCAAAGTCCACTGTAAGGTGGATGCAAGCCATCACAACCCCTGCTGGTAGTTGTGGATTAAATGGGGGAAAGGTAGGGGAAGCATACTGTCACAGCATGAGTTTGTTCTAGTCTTCATTCACATGAAAAGAGGTAAAAATCAATTTACTAAACTTTTTTTTTTCTGTGCAGGATAGCTAATCTTTTCTTGTGGTTTATATAATGTGTTTTGTTTTTTTTTTTTTGCCTCAGTCATATGTTAGGTTATGCAATTTTTAAAAAAAATCTTTTTTAACAGCATCAAACTTAAAACTGAGACCTGAAATATATTATTTTGTTTGAGAAGTCTATAGCCAACACAAAAGTACTTACAATAACTTATATTTACCTAAAAAGAAAATAAATAAAGAAAAAGAACTCTGTATTCCTTGAAACAGCAAAGGTTCAGGTAATGATGTGTATATACTCTGTGCATGACAATAATCTCAGTATTCACCCACAAGAGCAAATATTTCCAGGATTCACAACCCAGAATAAAGGTGAAAGTAGATTATGTGCTTGTACCCTGATTATCTTTTCCTCACAAAACAAAGCCATCCAAATCTTGCTTTAATATGCATTTGGTGACAAGGATTTAAGATGTATTTTGGTGACAACAGGTGTGTATGGAAATTATGGGAGCTAATGTCTGCATCAACTTTTTGAAAATTGTGAACATGGTACCGGAGATAATCTATACTTTAGTAGGCATGAGGAAGAGTCAAACCAAACTGAAGATTATTTTTTATGCAGCATGCACCTGAATCCTTTGATCTAGATGCATAAAAACATTTTTAAAAAACCTCTAAACAACAGTATTACTTGAATCTTGCTCATAGCAATAATTAGTGTCAGTCAGGAAGAGGTACTTGCATCATGGAAAAGGAGAAAATCATTACTGAACTTCCCTGAAAGAGTTCTGCTTCTCACTGAATTGTCTCCAATAGAAGGGCAAATCTGAATAAATTTGTGCCAAAATTTAAATTCTTCTCAGCAATACAGGAGAAAAAGTAACTGTGTTGAGTTACACCTGATACCAAGAAGATTACAGAAGAGGAAATTACAATTATTCAATTTGTACTCAGATAATTCAGACATTTCATATGGCTCTGAAACTCACTGCAGAGATGAACTGCAATTGCAAGTCTAGATAAAAGCTCAAAGATTCTAGGAGACATCTCTTTGTCTAGAAGTCTGGGTACTAAAGCGAACACATTTCTATATCTGTTGCAGTTCAAATTTATTTTTTTGATTCATTACCCATTGTTAAATGGTTCATTCTGTTGTACCCCCATGTTCTCACAAAGTTTGTTTACCCCTCAGTTTTGTCCTCCCTCAAAGCTGTCCCTTGTGTCATTCCCTGCCCCTTGTTCCAACTCTTTCCCTGCCTGTCAAAGCAACCCAGACCTTTATTCCCCAAACTTCCCTCCCACTCTCACCTTGGGACTGTGCCACCCTTCGGAATTCCTCTAAACCTCCAGGCCCCATTGGCCCATGTGACTTACTCTCTCCTCCCACTGACCCTGATTGGTTCCGATTTGTTGATGCAATCCCCCCTCGTTCCTCCCCTGGTATCTCTCCATTGGTTGTTCTTTGTATCCATCTCTTGATTTTGTAAGAGTATAAAAGCCTGTGCACAGCTATGCTCAGGGCTTTGCTTGCCTGAACTCTATGTGTGGGGTAGGTGCTGCTCTGTTGGAACCCTGCAACTGAAGCGCCTCGTCATTCTTCTTTTCCTGGTCCCTGTGAGGCTTTGGATTGTGCACCATAGAGCGAGTAGCTCTAAAGGTTCTACCTGTGGTAAAACCCCAAACCAGGGTAGTTCCCGACTCCTGGCGCCAGAGTTTTAAGAGCTAGCCTGGGCTCCGGTGGGCTGCATCATACATCCATATATTTGTTTTGATATTT
Source organism: Euphonia xanthogaster (assembly GCA_034509185.1). Taxonomy (NCBI): domain Eukaryota; kingdom Metazoa; phylum Chordata; class Aves; order Passeriformes; family Fringillidae; genus Euphonia; species Euphonia xanthogaster. Next base: position 73,654,262 of record JAYDZK010000113.1, read on the forward strand.
CAGTCACCATGGAACAGGATATTATGGAAAACAATAGAATCACTAAACATCAGAATAATGATGTAGGTAGTCATTCATCTGAATGCCTGTTGATGACATTCTGATGGATGCTCTGTTCTTTGTCACTAACAAAATTTATTTTCTTTTATAAAAGCACTTCATACTTACAAGAAGGAATAACTTATTAACAGTAGCCAGAAAATAGGTGTTAATATCAAATTGTTGATTGAGAGCTTGAGATGATATTTTTGGACATTTTAATACATATACTGAAATGACATTTTAACGTATATGCTGAAACACATACATGATACGTGATCTCACCCCAAAGCAAGGAAATGTGTGCCTTTCATTAAAAAAAAAAAAACAAAAAACAACAAAACGACACCTTCATGTTTTAGTTGGCTTTAGTTTTCAAAGATAAGGCACACCAGCACTAATATTATCAGGCAGATGACACTCTATTCCTACAGTTAGAACTGGAATAGAAAAAGAATCAGTTTAACGTGAAATTGTATTTGTAAGTAATTTTCTTTTTCTGTATTCACTAATCTTCCACATGAATGCTAAAAATTCTGCTTCACTCTAATTTGAAAAATATTTTAGGTTCCAGAAATTCAGTTAGGTGGAAAATAGTCCATTGTCTTCATGATCCTAGTTTTATAGATGTTAATATTTTTTATCCGACTGTCTTAGTTGTTTCTTATCAAAAATGACAAGATACAAGGATGACCCTATGCTGGTCCTGTCAGGCGCAGAAATAAAGGTATTGTAATGAAGTCCATGCTAAATAAATCTGCATTCGACAAAATCATATTTTCAGCAAGGCCTTTAGGTGTTCTGTTCCTGTAAGTTTATTGCTCAAGATCTTCATTAATGATGTGGGAAAAGCAAGGCAATATAGGAAAGGTCCAGTTGTGTGGTATGTTTTGGGGATGTTTCTGCAGTGGTAGTCCTTTTGCCATTTTTTACTTACTTAACATTGCTGCAAAACATGGCACCAGTCTTGATTCATGTACATGAACTTTCCAATCACTTTATGTCCATAACATAAAAAAGTGATGGCTGAAAAAAGATTGTCAAATTTAAATAATCATGACTTTTCCTTATGATTTTTTTTTAATCAGTGGGCAGCTGCTTACATCACAAGATGACAAAAATACTCTTGCCTCTTTAAAAAATGGTCTAAATCTGACACAAATACTGAAAATCTTGAATAAAAGCTTCATAGTTAGGACTGCATATGGAGAGTTATTGCTTCCAGTGTATCTGACAGTCATGACAATGACAGCTGGAAAAAGTCAAAGCAATAGAAAAAAAAAAATGCACCCAGAGGTTATCAGAAGCATTTCCAAGGAATTCTCAATATCATGTGAACACAGCATATTTTCAGATGCATTTTCAAGATTAAAGCGTCAAGTGCCTTAAGGGAGTACGGCTTCAGTCCTGGAATACGTAAATTCATGTAGAAGAGGTCACAAAACTGCTGGGAAGACCAAGCAGAGATTTTATAAGCAAGGATTTATACTAGCTGCACACACCTACAAGAAGTTAATTTTGTGTATAAATCATAACATAAGAGATGAAAAAATTGCCTTGATTAGTTAGACAAAACTATAATTAAAACTAGGATTAAAAATAAAACAAAATATATAGTATATATGAGAATACAATTCCTCATGAGCCTGGAATCATCTTTCATTCTTTTTTCTAGCATGTCTAAAGAGTTGGCTCCAATATCTCACAATATGTTGATGCTGCAGTTACCAATTGAGGGTAAAGGAGCAGCTGAATCATTCACCTGAGTCACGATATAATACAGTAGTAAGTGGCACACGTAAAGAGCATACCATACAATCAATATACGGGCTGGCATTTTGATGGCATATTTCAAAACACCAAGTCATATTTAAAAAACTAAAAAAATACAAGCACTTTAGTAGAAGGTGTTAATTCATTCCCACTGAACCCCTAGAAATCTGGCTGCCTTACAGTATACATTCACTGTTACACATGGTACCTTCAAATATGAAAAAAATAGTGTTTTCTTGGATAAGGGCACTTGTCAATTAAGAAGACTGGGTACAATTTTGAGGTAGGAGGAATTACAGTTTTCAACATTTACATGGAAAGACAGTTACAATTACTTATAGTAAGACGGTGACAGGAAAAAATCCTTTGCTAAGCAACCCTGAACAGCTTCTTTTAAAGAGCAATGACATGCAATATGTTGAATTGAAGGACAAGCAGAAATACAATTCCTCAAAGATAAAATTCTACTGAGATGAGTTTAGTAAATAAATGATTGCATATAATAGATTAACAAAACATTATGCACAAATACAAATTCTGGACTACCAACTTTGTTGCTCTCTCCATGTGGGTGTAACCTTGTGGGTGGTGTATGTATTTTATGAGACATTACACACACAGGCAGAAAAAATTCTTTGGAAAAAAAAGGAAAAAAAACCAGCAGTTTTTCAGCTGTCTGTGACATGTTTCTATTTATACTTCTTTGAAAATTTGATTGAAGAAAACAGATCGTCAGTATGAAACTAGTGGCTAAAAACTATGCACAAGAGCTGGTGCGTCTACCAAGTCAATGAGGGATCTAAATGACAGTCAATTCTTTTGCTCAGTGTTAAACACGGACCATAAAGTGGTGTTCAGAACACTTTCACTTCAACTGGAGTGAAAAGCTAGGAAGAACCTTTTTACAGACTTTTGTGTAAGAGAGATGAAGAGTAAACTAGAAGGCGTTCCACAGATTCAATTGACCACTTGCAGTTAGACATGCAAATTGATGTCAAATGGCCTAAATAGAGCAAAGCAGAGCTCTTGCATTTGCTGAGACCTGAGTAGAGTATATTTTCTGCGGTCATTTACTCCAACAACTACTTTGCCAGTCAAGTTTCACATTTCAAACCTATTCTGGAATGACACAGGTTTGTTGAGCTGCTCCAATGGCCACAGTGTGTGTGTCTGGGTGGAGGTCTGCCTGAGGCTCAGACGACCTGCAGCAGGAGAAGCCTTTTAAGGAGTGGATCAAGTCACTGGTTTTTTTAGCCTGGAGAAAAAGAGACTGAGGGAAGACCTTATCCTGGTGCACAATTTTCTCAAAAGTGGAAGTGGAGGGGCAGGCACTATTCTCCCTGTTGCCCAGTGACCGAATGCAAGGAAGTGGCATGAAGGTGTGTCAAGGGAGGGATATTAGGAAATGGTTCTTCACCCAGAGAGTGATTGGGCACTGGGAAAGGCTCCGTAAGAAAAAGGCACAGCACCAAGCCTGACAGACTTGGACGATACTCTTGGACACATGGTGTGATTCTTAGTGTGGTTCTGTGCAGGGGCAGGAGCTGGACTCAACGATTCTTGTGGGTCCCGTTCTACTCATGAGAGTCTTTGATTCTGTGAATTACTTATTGAAACAAACAGCTCCACCAAGATTTTCCAGTTACTTTTGCATAATATGATACAGTTTAAATATGAAAATAATATCTATTTCTCAGGTTATTGATTATGTATAGCTTATTTCACATCCACACTATGTAAACTTTTTGCAAAATAGCCAAATACAAGAACACACAGAAAAAGCAAATATTAATCTGTAAAAAATTATGAAATAAATCCTTTGGATTAACCCATATTCAGACAAGCAGTTTTGTCTATAACTCCTTAAGCATGTAATACAAACTACGGAAGTTAATGAAACATATTCTTAAGCACAGCAATTACTTTCTCATGACTTATCAATGCAACAACTTCAAATCCCAAAAAAGGAGCTGCTAACAGATAAGAAGTCTGAAAATGACAGATATTACCAAGAGAATGATTCCCTTTTATTTTGTTCAAGATCCTGTTTATGGGAAAAGAGAAAGTGCAACTCTATCTATCTATCTATCTATCTATCTATCTATCTATCTATCTATCTATCTATCTATCTATCTATCCATCTATCTATCTATTTGTATATCTATCTATCATTAATGTATTTAAAATGTTTCAAAAGTATTTTACAGAAGTACAGAAAAAATATTACAATACTTCTATGCTGAGGTAATCTCAATATCAATAATAATACAGCTAAAATTGCAATAAATACTTTCCATTTCTATCCTTGTTTTCTGCTGTTCTTCTTACTTTTCCTCTGCTCATCTTGGTCCTGAGATTGGTATTGTAGCCTGCTGAAAGACATTTTCTTAACATACATTTATACATTTGTCTTTCTTCATTGTTTTACAGCACTTTTTGGCATCCAAATTTACTATATAAAGTGGATTTTACATGTCAGATATTATTTCTGTGTTCCCTTTGTTGCCCCTAAAACCAGTTGTGCCAGCCCTAGGTCTGCATTTCTTTTACTGACCAGTAGTGATTTGTTGGTAAATGTGGAACTCCAGTGTCAGCGTGAGTCCCCTCTCTTATCACATGCCTCTACTCTACACCACATCTTGTGACTCCACTTCTCAGGGCCTCTATAGTCATAACAGACCTGCATTCTTCTACACTACATTATTGCATTAGAGTCTTAAGAATCTTATTTTTGGATAAGGAGCAGTAACACAGAAATATTCTATATAAAATTGTGGTTGCAACATACAAGATTAAAATTTTAGAAAATAAAGGAAAATTGTCATAGACACTTGGAAAATTAAAAAAAAAAAACGAAACAACAAAACAACCTGTTTTCACAACTACATCTGGTAAAACAAAGCTACAGTCAGGTCAAACAAAGCTCAGACAGAACAGGAAGGAGAGTCCCAAGCCCTGAGGTCTTTCAGATGCAGTGAAAACTTTATAGTTTTTACTCTCTACGGCAGTGCCACATGACAGGAATACATGGCTTCCCTTTCTATGCTATATCAGAGCAAAAACAAGGACTCACACAGGGCTGCTGTTTTAGATCTCTTTATGTTTCTGTTTGTTTTAGGTAGAAGGATCATGTGTAGCAATACTTTGATATTTTGGCATTTCATGTCCAATAATTTAACAAGACCAGATTAACTTTCTCTGTTGATTAAAGGAGACAGTTGTGATTTTTCCATTTTTCACTAATGTGAGTAACTACTTTCATATATTTGACTAATTAAGGAATAAATGTTAAGAATTTTGCTCTTTCTATTCCTTGCTCTTTATCTGTGCAAAGAAAATGGCTACTGTTAGGAAAAAAAATAAATAAACCAAAAAAATCTGATTTTCCTATTTATTCACTATTTTTATTGCAAAGTAGGGATTACTCTTTCTTACTTGCTTGTTGCTTTTATTGTAATAAAAATTTAATAAAATTAAAATAATATATTTTTACATGTGCTGTCAAAAAGACCTGTTTTTCCTGAAAACTATTAGTTCTTCACTGACTGAAAAATGAAGGAGGAACCCCAGACTGAGTGGAACCTGACTTAATTATTTCTTTTGTTCAACAGAAACTTTTACTACATCTGCCTTCAAAAGAAATTTAGTATTTTTCCTTTTTAGTAGACCACCTGAAGCTTTATCCCAAAATTGAATGCAAGTTTTAATACAAAAACCCCACCAACAAACAAACCCAAAATGAAACCCAAGGAACTGTCTAAAAAATTTAGACTACAATGTAATATCAAATTCTGGAGGTCTGTCTATTGAACAGTTAGAATCATCATGCTCTTAAGCTAGTTGTGTTATTTTGTGTCTGCTTTCTCCCAGCAGCCCTCACCCCAACACATAATGGAACTTCCATTAGAGATTTTCTGAGATCTGAAAGAGTGAAGATAAAGAAAATATTACAGTGTTAAAAAAAGTACAAGTCAAAACACTACAACCTTTTAAAATCCCTGTATACAAGTCCAGTAATGGATTTCTTGCATGAACAAATGTACATAAATGCACAAGTGGATAAAATTACAGTAATGGGACATAATTCACCATGGCTTTTGGTCAAGAACATTCTGCAGTGGTGTGGCATTCAGTTCATGATTTTGGCATACAACTGAAACACCTGAAAGTTACGTTATGGCTTTACATACCTGTCATAGAGGTTAAGTGTTGCACACTCAAACTGATACCTCAGAAACCCTCATAATGCCTAAATATATGTTTCTTGATGGTATTTTCAAAATAATTAGGGTTATCAGTGAATCATTGACATTAGATGTTCATTGATTTTATATATATAAGTAGGCTTGTAGTAGTCAAACAAAGACTGCTTGAATTTTTCAGGTATTGGGAGGGAAGTTGATTTTGATTGTTTTTTTTTTTGTTTGTTTGTTTGTTTGTTTGTTTGTTTTTTTGTCTTGGTTAATGAAGAGAGAAAGCTTTTATTGTCTTTTCATTGGTTTGGAATAGCATTATTTTCAGTATACTGTATGAACAATGGAAAAGGCCTTAACAAGGAGGGGAACCTCACATATAGTTAGCGTAGAGAAGGCAAAATGAAAAGATAGAAGGAGAAATTAATCATAATGATTCTTCCACAGGAAATATCTTCCATTTGAATCTAATCGCCCATTTAATTTTATAAGAGATCTTATGGTTTGGTGAATGATGTCTAATGAATAGTGATGGGATTCACCTCATTAATGACCTTAGCAGGTAAAACTGATTTTTAAGCAGAATTGTTATCTTGAGAGATTGATTAAATTGATTCAAATTGCAACCGGTTACATACTAATTTGGTATACATTTTCTTGCAAGTAGTGTGGACTGAATCAATTTTCAGAGCTGTAATAACATCAGCAACTAATTTTGATTGTTCTTTGCACATTTCTAGATATTTCTCTAAAACAGTGATAGCTCAAGAGGCTTCTTTATGATGCAAAAATAAAGCTATAAGAGATTGGGGTTTATTTAAGAGGAATTTTGGGAGGGCTTCCTCCCACATCTTTTCTGGTTTTGATATGCCAGAAGTTTCTTTTCCTTGGTCCTATTACCTTAGGATTGTTTGAGATCTGTGGTATGAAAGGATGCTTAGATGTCTCAGATTCTATAAAAAATAGATGAGTTGATAGAAATATTAACATTTTTTCCTCAAAACAACTGTTCTTACCCACTCAGATTTTAGAATCAAATTACAATTCAATATATTCTTTTCTGAACGCTAGGATTTTAAAAAAAAACAAAAAACAAAAAACAAAAAACCAAGCTTGCATTGCATCCATATTTATCAGATCTCTCATCATTTGCTTTGTTCTGACGTTTTCCTTGGCATGAAAATGCAGTATCAAATCCAGGTTTTGTAGCCTTCTCTGTAGTCTTTTGGAGGCTCTATATGTTCAACGAATTTTTCAGTGTTGAACTGGCATTCAAAAGGTGTAATATTTTAATCCTATTGTTTTGACACTCAAAATGCTTTTTCTGGGAAAAAAGAATGAAGAACACAAAAGCAAGCCTCCTTTACACTAAATATCTCCACTGTTTTAAAGCTGTTAATATGCCATAAAGATTGGAAAGACAATAAATAGCAATTTTTTCCTCTAAAAACATACAGCCACATTTCAGTAAAATCAATTATTTGAGTGGGTTATGTCCATATTATTTTTTCTCTTTTGATGAATGATAGAAAGTGTGTGGTTTTGTGAGACTGATTTCCAAATGAGAAAGAATTAAAGTTATAAAACATGCTGAATTTGCCAATAACCTCACTACAAAATATAAACAATTCCTGTTTTGCCTTCAACAGGCAGCTGAAATGGTACCTTGGAAATTTAATCTGCAGAAATTCCAGCTAACATACCACTGATTCTGGTCCTGTTGCCAAGAAACAGTTCTCTTCTGTCTCCCTTGGTGCTAATCTCTACTTTTAGTACTGTTCCCCTATTCTCATTAGTCATGCAATGCTTCTTTTAAATGCTAGAGCCAGTGCTGAACATTTTGCCAATTCGTATATCTGGCAATCCTGAAAATGTGCACAGTATCTGTGTGCGTTTGCTACCAGGTTACAGTGAGTTGAAACTCAAGTGCGCTAATGCATAGATGCCTTTTTACATGTATATGCATTGTAAATAATTGTTTAAGAAATTAAAATTCTTTTGAAATTGAATAATTTAGGTTTTTGAAGAGAAATGCCAAAATAATTGCAGTAACTGAACTTATTCCAGGACAGCTGGAATATTGCCTTTAAGTGTATTTAATTCTTCACAAGATGTGAGTAAGCAAGGTAACAAGTCATTGTTAATTCAGCAACTGAAAATAATTCAGCCTCTTTTGCATTTGATTAGTAACAGTATAGCCCAAATAATATGATGGATATTTCTGAAATAAAAAAATGGATTTGCTAGTAAATGTAAGAAAAGAACGTGTCAGTAGTGAAAATGTCTCAAAATAAATCTTCCAAATTAAAAATCTAAAGCAAAAAAAAAATACATCAAATGACCAACAACAAAAAAAAAAAAAAAAATGACTAGTCAGTTGACTAGCTTGGGTTTAGTTCACTACATTATACCTTTACATGGATCCTCATCCAACAACATAATGGAGCAAAACATTCTCTATTTTAAGAGTACAAGTATAAAGGTATAGCTAGAAATGCAAAAACCTTAAGACTAGCTTAAGTTTATGCTACAATTGGTAGATTGTAAGTGTCAGATTCCTATTTTGAAGCTTAAGACAACAGTGCATCCTTTAATTTGAACTGAGATACATTTTAATATAAATTTAAGTATTTTCAATCAATATTTCATAAATAAGTTATGCACTTATTCTGATCCATAAATCACTATTGAAATGTAACCATGGCTACAAAATGAAAATCAGTGTTGCCTGTATCAGTTCCATGTGAACCTCATGGTGTTCTGTGCTTTTTTTTCCAAGTTTTGGTTATTCTCAGCCCTGACTTTTAAAATAATTCATGAGTCAGAAAAAAGCTTGCTAATGTAAATGCTAGTGGCTGAGAAAGGAGGAATATACATTATGGTCTCTATTCCAAATCTTTGAAATTACGTGGAGGATGATAACAAGTAACATACCAATGGTCTAGAGAAGTGTTAAGATTTCACTTATGGCAGTTTTCTAGAGCAGAATTCAATAATGATTTTCCTTAGTCTCTTCCATTTTTTTTTTCAAAGAAAAGCAGTGTTCCAGTTGTGAGTATCGATCATGATATTTTTTTTAAAACAGTAGTTTGAAAGACACAGTGTAAACACATATTGTGTCCCTTTGTTTTATTTAGCTTTATAATCACTGAGCATTTTAAATTCTAGAGTACTTTATCAATGAGCCACAATTTGTATGTTTGTTAGAGTGAAAGCAGATATAGAAGGGGTTTTTTTCTTATTGCATGGTAGGATTTTTCACATCATAAGACTAATTAAATCCTTAAAAAGAGCAAGATTTGCAATGAAATCTGAGTTGAAACTTAAAGGTGGCAAAGAAAAATTAACAATTCTCCTTATATTACTGAAGTAATTGAAAGTATTTCATTAGTTGCCAGGCAAATGCATTGTTAGTGCTGTATTTACCACAGATCATTTTTCTGGCTACCATGTCAGCAGCATTAGCCATTTTAACTTGTTAGCTGCCTGCCAAATTTCCTTGCTGTAGCACAGTTTAACATCCTGAGAATATTAATTATTCACATGCATATTTGTCAAAGAATAGCTATTCAGTTTTTCTTTTGATCTTCCAAAAACAGTGGATCCATCACATCCCTAATGCAAAACAATCTTAGGAACAGCAAAATGGTGATCACTGCTCTGCTGGTGACTGTTCTTCTAGCAGAACACAGATGGCAGGAAGTGGCATCCAGTAGCTCCAGTTTACTGGGTAATTTGAATAAAAGAACAATTCAGGCTGAAATGGATTTCAGGAGATCTGTAGTTCAGCTTCCTGCTCAAAACAAGAGGTCAGAACAGGTTTCTTGAGGTTTGTCTAGTTGGATTTTGGAAACCTTGAAGGACAGAGACTGCAAGTCTTCTGGGCAGACTTTTCTTCTGCTTGGCTGTCCTTAGGGTGAGAAAGTTTTCCTTTTATGCTGAGTAAAACTCACGTTTCAACTTATATTCATCAACTCATCTCCCTACCGTGTACTGCTGAAAGAGCCTGTTTCATCTTCTTGCTTACCTCCTCTCAGGTAGGGACAAGCTGTACTGGGGTGCCCTGAAGCTGTCACTTTCCAGGCTGAACAAGCCCATTCTCTCATCTTCTCCTCATAGGTCAGGTCCTCCAGTTAAGACTAGTTTGGCTCTCCACTGGTCGTTCTCCAGTTTGTCGGTGACTTTCTTTAGCACAGGGTCCCAAAACTGAGCAGAGTATCCAGCTGGGATTTCATGAATGCTGAACAGAGAGGAATAGTCCCTCCTTTCAATGTCTTGTCTTTGTCACCATGACTGCTTCCTGGGGTGCTGTTGGTAATTTTCACAGCTGGGTCACACTGCTTGCTTATGATCGGCTTGTGTCTGCCAAGGCAGACAGGTCTTTTCCTGCAGAGATGCCCCTATTCAGGCCCCAGCCTGTGTGCTGGTACCTCCTGCCCAGAGACAGCCATTGGTATTTGTCATTGTTGCATTTCATGAGACTTTTTTTCCCATTCCTGTAGTCTGACCAGGTCCCTCTGGATGACAGCTCTTATTTTCTGCATATTGACTCACCCTGCTAAAGTACTATAATGTACAAAATCAGTGAAAATATCCTCCATTAGCTCCTCCAGATCATTTATAAAGTACTTAAACAGGTCAGGTCCCAATTTAAATCTCTGCTACACTCCATTTCTTACAGACCTCCACCACCTGTCACAGGTCTCCAGGTAGATTATGATGCATTAACCACAGCCCTCTGAGCCCAGATACAGAGCTAGATGTCTGCCTATTCAGAGATAGTAGGACTCAGTATCAAAAGCTTTTCTGAAGTCAAGTCAGCTAACATTCATAGTCATATATTAGATAATCTATTGCTAACTCTGGATAAACTCATCTAGGCTCCCTTTCACACAAAACTTGGACCAGATGATCTATCCATTCCTTGAGCAAGCTGAAGTCTGTTTGTTTAATGTCCCAGATACATATTCTGCTACTCTCTCAGTGTGCTCTCTCATCTTCACAGCCACTGCAGTTTCATGGGCACTACTACAAAAGCTGTGATTGATTGCCCAATACAAGAACCTTTTCCTCTGCCAGTGAAGAGAAAACCCAGAAGTGAATTACCTCTATTTGGTCTCTTCACTACCTGTATTAGTAAATTATCCCAATCATCCTCCAGAAGTCTCCACTGCATTGCCCTTCTAGCAGATGTTAGAGAGGTTCAAGTCCTCCAAGAGCATCAGTCTGTCATCCCATGACTTCCTTATGTCATGTGTTGAAGAAGTCTATGCACAGTTTCTCACTCTGATCTGGTGATCTGAAACAGTTCCATCAAGTTAGCACCCTCACTGGCTTCTCCTTAATTCATGAACCATGAGCCACTAATGAGTTCACTGTCCATCCCACAGAGCAGGTGATACACCCAAGTTCTCTTTACTGTAGTGGCAAACCTTCCATACCATCTTCCTTGTTTTTCCTTTGAGTTTGTTTCCATTCACAGAAGTACTCCATTTGTGCAAGCTGTCCTTAGGCATCTCATTTGCTCCAACAACACTGTAGTTTTGGGACTACTCATGGAGCTTTTGCTCTTTTTTGCATGTTTCTTAGGCTTTATTCATTTTTTGTACACAGACTTTAGGCTGTGAATGGTGTCTTATCACCATTCATTTCCTTAGGTGCCTCTGCTTGCCATTCTTTTCATTGTTAACACATTTAACGGCTTGTTGTATTCACCTTCTTTGCTTAAAGCTCTCTGCAGCAGTTTGGTCATCCTACTGGCAAAGACACTCCCACTCCACTTCAACAGGTGAATTCTGTCTATTCCCAGCACTACTGGATCCCCATAGAGACAGGAAGCACACTAAGCATGGATTTCTTTCCCTTGCAAGGAGTTTTCCCACTGATATCTCCTGCTGCTTACTCTTGGTGCAGAGCAGTGGTTCAGGCTCATAGTTGGCTGTGATATGTGACGAGACGTCACTTTCTGCCCTTTGCCTGCTACCAGGATGCTGTTCACGCTCTACAGTTTCAAATTTCCACGGAAGACGTCTTAGGAGTTAATGGCCTTAGCCTTAGAGATTGTATTCAATTGAGCAGAAATATCACACAGCGAGGGTTTTAGCCTTGTCTTCATAAGGCCACAGTGAAGATTCTATCAATCATTTGGTGCTTCACAGTCTGATCAGGTCCACCCACAGCCCCTTCACATGGGAGCAGCCCCTCAGCTAATACACACATTTGCCATGCAGGGACACCCTTGCTGCCCCTTCCACCCATGCAGAGGGTTCATAGGCAATCCCATAGCTGGGGGGTGCATCCTCCCTCTTGGCCAGCTCTGGGTGCAGGCCTTTGGTGTGCCAGGAGGGTTGCTTCAGTATTGTGGGGTGCAGCATCACTGTTGCTGAGCTGTTCCATCACTTCCAGTGGTGTTTTTCTTCTCTTCTCAATGAATTCTGTTATTTGCGCTCAGAGCTGTGGTCCAAGGGCTGGCAGTTGTATAACTGTGTTCCTGGCATAGCTGGAAGAGGATGTTGATGTTCCCTGACCCCTAATCTGAAGTGAGTTAGAGATAAACAGCATTATTTCACTGAAATGAAGGAGACTACAGGCTCTGAGAGATTAGGATCAATATTTTTTGAATGTAGATAAGGTAAAACAGTAGATAACCATTCCCATCCTAATCATTTGCTGCTTACAAGAATTCATCAGCCTAGCCTGAAATAAGTATTTATGCCAGGCTATCATCTTTTATAACCGATTAAACTCTCTGGTACCACTGCTTTTTATACAAAGGGTGTAGGAAAAGGGCCCCTACTGAGGTCAAAGACAAATTAAAATGTGTATCACATTATACTTATATTACAATCTTTTGTACATTTTGCCTGAGAGGGACAGCTATCTCTCTATAAGAAGGGTATAATTGCAAGGGATGCATCTCTACAGGACTTCCATGATGAAATTGGAAGGTTATTTATAGTAAAGAATAAATGACTGCATGGTGTGCCAATGGCAAAATATTACTGAGAATTAGAGAAATAAAACACGACTTCTGAAGATGAAAGGTAAAAATGAATAAAGGAATTTACAACAGATAAAATACAGGAGGCCAGAAAAATAATGACATGTAGTTACTGTGAATAAAATGGTAGCTGTAGGAAAAATGCATAACTGACAACTAGATACTGAAGTGCTGAGGATCAGCAATAGATTTTTCTCAATAGATTAGCAACTCCCCCACACAATTTTTCATGGGATAACAATTCAAAAAAGAACAGTCAAGCTCATTCCTTTTCAAAAGGTTAACCTCTAAAGAGAGTCAGAATTTGCAAAGATAAAGTAGCCTTTTTCTTACAATAGGATCTCAGTAAGGTATAAAATAAAGTCTTCAGCTTGAAATGGAAGGAAATATATTATAATGCAAAGCATAATGCCTTTGCTTTATTTCGAGGAGTCTGTCTTTACCAGTGTTTAAGGGGAACAAAGATAATCCAAATTATCATCTCTATTCATATTTTACATATGTGTCTTCTACCTTGGAGCAGCCTTAGCTTGTAGATCCTGCTGCTGTTCTTAACAACAGCTAGGATTCAGCTAGCAACAACAGCTGTAAGGATTCAGCTGGGTTTTATCCCCTGAAAACACTCATCAAACTCTACATCATATACAAGTCTTCAACATCTCACATGTGCACCAAGAAATTGAGGAAAGTGACACTGTAGAAGAGGAGCTGAATCTTAAATAAAGAAAACTGATTCGCTTCACACTCACTTGCCAGAGTTCACAGGCACCAATACACCAATGTCTGAGAGCTATAGCTGAAACTCACAGCAAAGACATATTTTTGGACTACCCTAGTCCAACCTGTATTTTGTAGTTTCTTCTTATGTAGGCTATCTTGTTGCATTTGGATATGCCTATTGTACCTTCAAGGTGCTCACAGTGATCAGTCTTCTTTCCATCCTGTCTTACTCTTCAGAGTCATTTGAATTTCTCTTTTTTTCTTTCCTAGAGACAGAGGGAATGGTCAGAGCTACAGCTGCAGTCGTTTCCCTTTCCACCAATATGTTGGGATCACCTGTGTCTGAAAGTCTGACCTTGATTTTCATTATGTAGTCTTGTGTTTTCCATGAATGTTTTAGTGTTATGTGTCAGCTTGGGATCGTGATGACATGCTGCTTTAAGCATTGACTCCTGCTGCCATTCTTAACCATGCTTCCCTTTTTCTGTTGCTTCTACACCGAGGTGTACTCTTTCATTCTCCACACACAGTAGATTTTACATTTTTGTAACAATTCTGTGAACCACACAAAAAAATATGTTTGATAAAAGTGAGTTATCAATAGAGCTCCTTACTGTAGATAAATGTAGGAGACTAACTTCTAGCTTTAATTATGAAATTGATAAAATGCATGTGAACAGAATTAAAATGTACAAGAAAGCAGGACCTCCAGTTTTCCAAATCTTCTCCCTCAGTTTTCCAAATCTTCTCCCCCTTTTTACTGAAGAGTTGATTTGGAAATGATATTCAAACAGAGAATAAATGCAATGAAAATTAATAATGCATGAGATTTGAACATATGAACAAATGCGATAGATTTACGTTGCTTCAAATTATTACAAGAAAATGTTGCCAAATATTATGGCTGATGATACAAAGTATTTCTGAGGATGCAGGTTGGCCACTATTTCCAGTCTTTCCAGTGTTGAAATATGGGGCTCATACATGAAAAACTTAGTAGAGCTCACCATAGAGGAAAGCATTACAGTGAGGAATTTTAAAATATTTTTTGTTCATTTAACATTATCAGGAAAAGAATTTCCACAATAACAGCCAGGATACAGTTTTATATTCGAGGCTGTGTGAAAACAGAATGACAGGTGGTTGATTTGCTAGGCCATATCAGCCATCAGGCACCTTTAATTTTATACCACGTCAAAGTTACTATGAAGTGTCTCAAGCCTGAGACACCAATATTTGGTAAAAAGGCAAAGCTTTGTGGAGGACGTGTTGCAAGATCTAAATCTTGAAAGACATTGACTAGCACAATCTGAAATTCTTCCCTACTCTGGTTTTATCCCCTAATTCTAAACAAGACATTTCCTGTGATTGTGGTATTGAACTTGATGATGGGTGATGAGTTCTTGGGCCTAACTACTTTTTCCTTTGATTTCATTAGATTTTAGCTCTAAAAGAATTTTACAGATTTTTTTTTAATTTCCTAAATGCAAAACAAAACAACAAAGGTATTCTCTTACATGTAGTAAAGATTTTGTTCACTGTCAAAAAGGAACCATGGAATTGAACACTGACCTAAGAAACAGGTGCTGAACCTCTCAGTGATATGAAGGTGGTTCCATTCTGCATGCAGCCATATGAATTACCTTTTACTGCTGCTTACCATGCCATGTTAGCTTTACACATGCAGCATGATAAGACTATAGCATCTGGTATTTTTCTCTTGCACAGAGACAAAGCCAAGAACAGACTGTGGCTTATAGGTATGTACCTTTTAACCTTGAACAGGTTCTATTACCATGAATTGGAAGAGCATAGTCAGAAGATGCATTTCACAGCTAGGAGTTTCTGAGAACACGGTGAAGGGGTTTCACCTGACATCTGTTTTCTGGATACTCACTGTAACAGACACTGCTGTCACTCGGCTGTTTCCTTCATCTTGCAGGGGATTTCAGTGAGACAGTATAAATGACAGAAGGAATCAGCTGGAGTCTAGTTAAATTTAAACAGAGTCAGCAGCATCTGTTAGAATACCTTTGGAAGAAAGGTCTGATTTCTAGCTCAAACTTCACAAAACTTCACAAGCTCAATTGCTTTTAGACATGCTTGTGAGAAAATG
This sequence comes from Euphonia xanthogaster, assembly GCA_034509185.1. Classification (NCBI taxonomy): domain Eukaryota; kingdom Metazoa; phylum Chordata; class Aves; order Passeriformes; family Fringillidae; genus Euphonia; species Euphonia xanthogaster. Next base: position 73,670,103 of record JAYDZK010000113.1, read on the forward strand.
TAACATTTAATTCAAGGTCACACTGAAGAGAATGGGTGAAGTCAGACTTTCAGAGACCAGTTCCTAATACTTCTTCACATATTAGTAACTTAAATGATACATAAAGCCTTTCTGATAAAAGCCCTGGAAATAAATTGCATATGGGATGAGACAAAGGTATTAAAGGAGTTTCTTAGATTCAGGCAGAAATCAGAAAACTTAGGTTACTTACTTTTATCTGCTTTAGTTACCCAAATCTAAAATGGAATTGTCAATACTTTCCACCTCATATGGCTTTTTCCAAAATATATGCCTTAAAGCTGATGAGAGGTAGAATGAATACAAAGCAGTGAGAGTTGTGTAATTTAACACAGTGAATACCTTCCATTCCCTTTCTTGCCTTCACACGTTTTGGTATCCTTCATCAAACCTTGAACCAATCGTGATGATTCAGTCTGTGTACACCTTATTGATCATCCAGATAGTCAGTCAGAGCAATATGTAAAAAAACTGTATTGTCAGCCGGCTTTCTCTTAGTACTTTTTACCCCAGTATCAGGAGTTATTTTTTTTTCTGTTTGATTCTCTTTCCTGAAGTTTTATTTGAATACTTTTTTCTTTTCCCATTCTATTACAATAATTCATCGAGTAAAGCATATTACAACTATTTCTCTCTCCTTTAACTCTAGTATTTCTACATGTAGGAAAAATACCTTATCTATCAGAGGATAAAACTATAGCAAATGTATTATCTTTTATGTGTTACTGCATATGAGTTTATCAGAAGGAAAGGCTTTAAATTGTGCAAGCTTTTGAAATTCTAAGCAAAAAGGTATTCTAAGTCATCATAATTTTGAGCAATCTTACCAATGAACTAACAATGAATACATAAAATGTCAACCCACAGGGTAACTCCTTCAAGGTTATAAGCACTTGAAACTTACAGCCAATGAATACCTTTGCAACCATAGTCACCATGGCAGAGTAAATACACTGATGAATTCTATTGTACCTCACAATCAGAAATATGGAGAAAAGCCATAGAATAGTTGCTAAAATAATAAACTGTGGCATCTAAAATAGGGGACAAGATATACTGAAGTAGTACAAAGAACAAAGAAAAAAATTAAAAAAAAAAAATTAACTTTTCTGTCCCTGAGTTATCACAGCTCCCACTGAAATACCCACATCTTAAAAACATAACTTACACTGCAAACTACTTTAAGGTCTGTTTATGATACATTTCAGCTGTCTATTATTCCTGAGCAACTGACACTGACTAGATGTTGTGTATGTACAATATGTTCAGCAAACCAAAATATAATGTATATAGGAGGAAAAAAAATTCAGAAAACACGAAGAAAATGTTAAGTCAGGTAACACTTTTGACCTTTTCCTGTAACAATATGTTTTAACTTACTATATCTGTAAGTTACTAGTAATAAATAAGAATGGCAGTCTAAAGGAGATAGAGAAAAGAGTGTTTTTGTAACATTGGCAATAAAGTTTAGAGGAGGTTTGCATAGAAACAGCAACACCATGGAAATATTATAGTTATAAATATATCTAGAAAAGATGTTTTATTTATGGGACAAACAAAAATTATATTTGCTCTTATATTAATTAAATTTTGAATTCCTATGTTATATCATAAATGTCAGTCATCAGGTTCTTTATTTTGGTGAATAGAGATGGTCGGATTTAAGCAATAATTGTAAATGCGTTTGGCATGCTGTTTATAGCCACCAGTAATATAAAGCAGAATGAGACTTAAATGACTACAATAACTTCAAAAACCAGTCCTGAACATAAAATTTTTAAAAACATCAACACAGATTCAAAAGCATATTTGTCTGGAAATGGATATTTACATTTGAATATGGATTTCCTTTTCCATGCTGATTTGTTACAAAGATTGCATTGGTAGAAAAAAAAAATCACAGTTCTTTGTTACAAATAATATAACAATCATATTGGATCATGCAAGAGAAGGTATATGTTAGGTATTCTCCACTGATAAATAAATCATTAATTTAAATAATTTATTATATTTTGCTTACGTGGCAAGGTTTTGGTAGCAGGTGGGTTGGATGGACTGCAGGGGTGGCATCTGAGAGAAGATATCAGAAGCTGTTCCCATGTTGGACACTTCCATACTGGAGTTCCAGCAGAGTCCCAAGAGGGACTTGCCTCTGGACAGAGCTGAGCCAGCCAATGACAGTGCTTCCACCTACTGCACAGCATATTTAAGAAAGGGTAAAAAAGTGCTGTGCAGCAGCATCTGGAAAGGAGGACTGAGAATATCTGAGAGAAACAACTCTGCAGGACCAAGACTGTGGTGAAACAGGCTCTTGCACCTCATGAAGGACCATGGTGGAGCAAGTGTCTACTCTGCAGGCCATTGGGAACCCACTGATGGAGCAGGTGGATATACCTGAAGAAAGCTACACATTGTGGAGAGCCCATGCAGGAGCAGACTCCTGGCAGGATCAGTGGTGCCATGGGGGACCCACACTGGAGTGGGCTGTTCTTGAAGGACAGCACCAGATGGAAAGGACCCATCCCAGAGCAGCTCTTGTAGAATTGGAGCCTGTGGAAAAGACACACATTGGAGCCCTTGGTGAAGTATTATATCCCATGGGTGGGAATCCATGCTAGAGCTGCTGAGCTCTGTGTGAGGAAGGAATGGGAAAGACAGTGCTTTATGAACTGACCAAAAGCCCTATTTCCCATGCACCTGCACCACTCAGGAGAAGGAGGAAGAAGACTTAGAAGTGAAATTGAGCCTGGTAAGAAGGGAGAGGCGGGGTGAAAGTGTTTTAAATTTTGTTTTACTTCTCACTATCTCACTCTGTTACAATTAATTTGGAATAAATTAAATTATTTTCCCCAAGGTGAGTCTGTTTTCTGTGATGGTAATTGGTAACTGGTTTTCCTGTCCTTTTCTTGACCCATGATTTTTCTTTGTATTTTCTCCCATGTCATCTTGATGGAAGGGGAACAGTACAGTGTCATGGTGGGCACCTTGTAAGCCAGCCAAGGTCAATACAATATCTTTATCTAGAACAAAATATTTACAATATAGTTTTTAAAATGTACCAATTAATCCCTTATATGTATGTGAATTTCTTATCATATATATTATTTACTGGGGACTGTTTTTGTCTGTTTAAGGAGGCTTTTTTTTTTGTTTTGTTTTCTTTATTATTGATAATTTCAGCAATTCCAAATGGCCAGTTTTCCCTTTCTTTGCCAAATTTCTGGGAGATTTAAATAATTACTTGGTGTAGGAAACAATTCATTTTTAAATTGTAATTGAATCTTATGCCTTATTCCTCTATTTTAAATATTTCTTTAACTGCCATGAAGACCCAAAGTTCCTGATATCTTAAAAAGCCCCGTCAAGACCATGATAAATAATTTTTTTTTCCCAAATCATTCAGACATAACTGCAAGTGTTAAATGCACAATACCTATCAATTGCTACCAGATATTTGGTGATCCAGGAGCATATCAAAAGCAAAAATAATCAAATTTCTCAGAAAAAAAAATTGTTGGTTCTAGCATTTTATTGCTAGCCAGAATTTTAAAGTCTATATTATAAGAAACCTAGAAAATAGGCATCAGATAGCATTTGGCAAAGAATTTGCACACCAGTTTATTTTATTAGCATGATCAATGGATCCCCAAGCTCAGGAAGAATAAAAACTTGGCTTTCTGTTCTTAAATTTTGATAATGCAAGCATACTCCAGTGGTAAGTAAAGATGGATAAACAATACAGTCATTGCTTACAAACAGTGAAAATGCATTTTCAAAACAAAGACACTTTTGTGAACATTATTTACAATACGGAAAAATTTTAAAAACTCCAGAACCAAGAATATGTGAGGAAAATGGAATCCTTTCTTCTCAGATGGAATTACTCATCACATTAAATTAACTTCTTATATAAGACCTAATTTTGCAAAAACAACATTTCAAAGACTGATTTTGTCTTATTTCAATGCAAAGAAATTGTTTTCCCTGAAAAACATCCGAGGCATTTCCAAGTTTATCCCATCGACTGCTTTCTGATGAAAATCCAGGATTTCTAGTAGTTGTTGCTTTTCACTCCCTCTCCAGCCTCATTCACGGAAAGTGCCTTTTTTTTTCCAGAACCATGAACACAAATGAAGGAAATAATAAAAAATATAAAAAAAGAAAAAACTGGAAATAAAACATTCAAATATCATGTGCAGCTGCTTCAGTCCCCAATTTTAATCCCGATGAGACATTGTCATCAAGACTGTGTTTTCCAATTCGTGTGACGGCAGTAGGTCTTACAGTGCACAAATGCTCAGCAGCAGAAAGGAGCAGTTTATAACAGGAGACAACTCCGTGAGCCCAGCTGCTAGAAAAGAAGTATGGCACAAGATGAGCCCTCTAAATAACTAGCAAAGCATTAAAATCATAATATATATTTCTAAACAGAAACTCTTTTCTTTGGGTGAAAGATCTCCCGTGGATGTTGAGATTTATATTTTCTCAGTTTTCCCCCTATTTAATGAGCCTCACTTTATGCCCGAAAGTAAATCTAGGTTCATCCCATTTTGCAAAGTCTGGTATACACTGGAGGCTTTTCTTGGAAATTGCCTTGGAAAAAAATTCATATAGGCATCTTGATTTTATGAATGCAACAAATATGCTATCCTGACTCAACCTGCCATCCCTGCTGCTGTGACCCTTCTGGCTCTGTCACCAATGGAGAAAAAACACTAAGCCTTTTCAAACACAATGCAATCTCTAATTTTGATTTTAAAAATCAATTCAAGTTTAATTATTATGTTTTTATTTCATTAAAAAAGTGCAAAGGATGCATCTTTCTTATTTTTAGACAGAATTCAACAGTCTCCTTTATACAACTAATTTTTACTATTCACAGTCTTTAAAAGCAGCCTGTTATTCAAATGCACACACAAAATGAATAATCAGGTAAACTTTTAACATATTACATTCCTGGTTGAAGTGCACTTATGTCTTTCTGGATGCCAATTTAAGGGAAGCAAAACCAAATAACATCCTAATAGCAAAGCCTGGTTTTAACCCCCAAAGTTTTATCTTTTGTCAAAATCTCTTTGGAGGGGTTATAATTTGTGAGGAAGTAGCTGAAAGGGATTGAAAATGTTTTCAGAGTAACAGAAACTGCTAGAAAGGTATTTGGTTAGTTTATCCTGTGCTAACAATTTTTATTTTTGTAATGCAAAGTTGTTGTTCTTATACCATATATACATATTTTGCACACAACACTCTTTCTAGAATTGCAAGATCAGATAGAAAAATGAAATAAAATCTGCATTTATTTCTGGCTATAAATTTACTACACTGATGTATCTCCCACAAAATGAAGATAAAGTTCATAATAGTTAAGCAGTGAAGGTAAAATAGGTTATTTTTAGTATGAAAGAATACAATGTGGCACAATTTCTAATCCATTGTGCATCACTAAATGCTGTGCTTTACTCCTGTGAAGTAAAATTACCAGTGAAAAGAAACAATATATTAGAATATTTATTTAGAACATCACAATTGAAGTTTGAAATGTTTATTGTGCTGAAATGTATCAATGCAATTAAATGAGAAAAGTATTTTAGTTCGTGAAATATTTTGTTCAGTGTAGCTGAGATTTTGTTTATTCACCTCAGGCTTATGAAATTTTAAGCATTAAGATATAATAAAATGTTTATGTAGTGGTAATGTTCGTTTAAGACACTCCTTGGAATGACTCCTCAAAAAGTTGCTAGAAGTAAGGTGAGGAACAACAGTTTTCAGCAGCAAATAGTAAGAAGTTTATTGTTCAGTTTAAAACAAAATCTATAAATTGTGGCTCAAGGAGGACATGTGACAGAATTTTTTTTTCCCCATGAAGGTAATACATGCTAGTTTTCAGGCATTTGAAGTATTCTTTTATTAACACTAATGTCAGTTAAAAGTTTGTCAATTCTATTTCATTAGCTTAGTGCTGTTAAATATATGCAGTTTTAACTTTTAATTGTCACTTAGCCTATGTTAATTAAACATATAATAATCAGACCTATTGTTGGTAAAAGCCTCAAACAAGAGTTTTCTCATAAAGGGGTCCCCTTAAAACATTCTTCTTGCTAATATGAATATATTCAGTGCTGCTTTTGTGTTTCAAGAAAGATCAGTGCTTTACTTTAGCCTATCATCTCCTTATTTATTTTTCATACACAACTGATAAACAGGTTTGCAATGCTTGGTATAGAGCTGTATTCTATGAAGAAGTAAAAGAGGTGTTAATAGATTCTGATTGACAGACAGAAAACTAAAATTTTTAGATGTGTCACTTTGGATAGTCCCTGAGGCCTGAAAACCAAGGATAAACAGTTTTCTCAAATGAATTGCTGCAGGCCTGTGGATAGGAATGTCTCATGAAGGTACCTGCACTATCCAAATAGCAAAATGTTCATCAGAAATAACAAATTAATTGTAGGTGTAATTAAGAATCAGATAAAGGAAGGTTTGTGAGTGCAATCATGGCATCTGAAAACACCAGTTCTCCCACCAGCCTGTATCCTTTTCTCAGGTATTGTTGTATCTTTAGGACTTCATCTGCATTGCTGAGTAATTTGGAATTAAATGAAGATTGATAAATTAAAGCAGTAGATAGTGAGGCTCCTCATACCTTAACTAAGTTAGGAAAATTAGGAGTAGTCCCTTGACAAAAAGATCCTCATTTTTCACACATGCAATGCTGTTTAAAAAACAAAACAGTCATGCTGAAAGGGTATATTTTCTCCCTCAACTGATGACTCCACTTCTGAGAAGCATCACACTCTCCTTTCACCTCTTCCTGGAGAAAGGTAGTAATTATTGTCCCTACCATCATTGCTCTTTTAAAATTCTTACTTGCAAAATGCTTCTACTTCCATTCGTCCTATTTTCTAGGTGAAGCTGTGGTGACAGCTGTCCAGTCTTCACAGGGATGATGTCCTCAGTTTCTAGAAAAAGATCACATTATGCCCAAGACTTTAGATTTCACCTGGGGTTTCCATACCTTGAGTAAATGGCAGTATCTCTGTGTTCTCAGACACCTACAGTCCCTTTTTGCACACAGAAGTCTTCTCAAATAAAAAAGATTGCAGTTTTAACCTAGTAACCAAATATTTCTTGTTTTCCCAAGAGCTTTTAAAAGCTGCAACACATGCCTTTTGCTAAAACACTTAACTTCTAGTCACACAGCTCTAATTCAGTCTCCTGTCTTTATGCATTTCTTTCCCTTCCCTCTCTGCTTTGATTGTCTCACAACTTCTATCAGACAAATTAGCTCCTATGCTACTGATAGCCCTCTACAGACCCTGTTTTCTCACTGACATCTGCTTTCAAGACTAGGTGGCAAGCATATACAAACAAATAAAACACCTTAACTACTAAATGGTTCCTAGGATTTTCTAAACAGGCCTAATCTCCTTCCATGTATTTCAACATGAAGAATCCATTAAAATGAATGACTTCACTACATTTTTTTTCCCTGCTCCTGCAAGCAATATCATGCAGACCTTTATACTTTATAATCAGACAAGAATCAGAATATATTGAACTGATAAGAACTTGATAATTTCTAAATGAGATTAAATTAGGTACTGAGAATAGTTGACTATTCTGAGCTCAATTTGCAAATTATATTTTGTTTAAAAAGTAAATTAGTTAAACAGAGCCTTAGAAGGTAGATTTCTTTTCATGGTAAACCTCTGAAGCTGGGGATTCAGGGTGCAAATTTCTGCTGAGGGAGCAGTGAGGGAGTCAAAGTAGGGATTTTGCAGGAAAAATGGAGAGTGCAGTGGTGGACAGGGTACAACCCCAGTCAGACCTTTGAGGGAATGGACAGAAATCTTCATGCCTTCATGGAGATCAGGAGCAGTTGGATAAAGTTTCTTCTAACTCAAAAAAGGCAGCAAGAAATTTAACCTGGAGTTAAAGGATCTTCCAAGTCATTGATTTAGAATGTTAAGTATGGTAGTTGCTGTTTAAATATAACTCAAACTCTCAAATGTAGCTTATATATGTGATGCCTTCTTTTTGGAGATAGCAATAAGGAAAACTTCTCAGCAAACTCATTTCAAAGTAGGTCCTGTTATTGTAGTACTGCTCATGGAGTAGTGTAGGAAAGTGAGCACCTAACAGGAAAAAAAATATTCTGTGGCCTGTTTTAGAACTTCCAGCAGAATTTTCCACTTTGGAGATTTCTGAAAATACAAGATAGCCAGGTATCAATGGAAAATTTTGCACTTGTGCAAGAACATTTTTATCACATCTGATCCCTTGATCCTTTCTTCTTATTATAGTGTTTTGAAAAAGTCACACTTTTTTTTTTTCTTTTTAAATTACCTTCTGAACCTAGTGTAGGCTTTACAGAGCAGAGCTGGATATACTGAAATACATAGCAGAGACTCAATAAATTGGTAACAAAAATCTGGATATATTTATGTGTAATCCTTTGCCATTATACATGCATGTCAATCTTCTGACAAAGTTGACCACAAACATTCAGTTGGGCAAATATGGTCTTAGATACCCACGTCTTGAATGAAAGCAGAATTTTATAGAGTGAATATAATTAAAGAAAAAATTCTGAAAGGTAAGAAAATATTTTTATTAGCTTATTTGTCCGTATATTTGTTTTGTAACAGCACATCACTGTCCTTACAACTGATATGATGTCATAACATGTCTTTCATAGCAGAATATTTGTTCACTTTTTTTATGGAACCTGGAAAACATCTAGGTTTGTCCTAGCTAGGGACATCCTTTAATTTATTTAATGGCTTTTGGTACTTCATTAAAAAAAAAGAGTAAAATCATGGCAATAGAAATAACTGGAATCAAAAAGAAAAGCATTGTAGAAATGTCAACTTTGAATGAATGCAAGGCATTTAAAGAACATTATTTGTAATATTTTCATTGCAAAGAAATAAAACATAATGTAAATATTACCAGGTCACAAATGATTACCCAGTACACCTCCTGAATCACCTTGAACTGTGAAAACTGATCTAGTCATAAAGGTTAACTTCAACAGGCTTGGAAATTCAGCAGTGAGTAGATCCTTTAGCAGATAAAACTAAGGAAATAGGAAATTTGTGAAAAGCTGACAACTCTTCAATGAAAGTATAAGTATTTAAGCAGAAAAATGTGGAAAGTTTAGTAGGAGATCAGCTTGGATAAACTATGAGTTCTTCATTGGCCTCAAATAGAAGAAGGAAGTGTTTAAAAACTAAAAATCAGAAGAGATTACTGACGAGAAAAAGCCTAAGGATAGAAGAAAAAATTGAAAGGTCAAGACAGAAATGAGATGCAATTAGCAAAAGGCATAAGAATGACAAGAAATCAGTTTCTAAGTATTACAGGAAGACCAAAGAAGGCATTGTTCTGCAACTAATCAAGAAGGAATGCTATGCACAGATAACACAGAGAAGGATGAAGCTTTTAATGACTTTTTTTTTGCACCAATCTGCAGTAAAATCATCCATTAAGGAGAAGTGCCTAGAATAATTAATATCAGCAACAAAAGGAGCAGATCTCAATATGGAATAGCAAAGAGGTGTTGCAAGCATTTAGATAACTTAAATCAATGTGATCTGATGAACTTCATCCTAGGATACTGGCTGATGTAATCAAAAAACTCTTAGTGGTTATCTTCAAAAACTTGTAGAAGGCAGCTGTGGTACCAAATGATTTTAAGAAATAAAAATCCCCGTTAATAAAATAAGAGAAAATAAGCTGGAGAATTACACGGCAGTTAGTCTGACTTCATTCCTCAGAATAAAATCAGATCTTTTTAAAATTAAAACAAAAAAGCCAACTACTAGTTTTAAACACTGTGAAGATAATAAGGAGATGACTGAGAGCCTATATAGGGTTTTCAAGAACAAATCCAATCAAACTAGGCTGTTTTTCCTCTTCTGACAGAGTAATAAAATTTTGATTAGGGAAGAATAAGAGGAGCAAGGATGAAGCAGGGCTATACAAGCCAAATTTCGAACATACTACTTCTACATTTCATATAAAATTTAAAAAACCAGGAATTAATGTGTATTTGATTTAGTTCTTATGCAGATGAGAGCTAATTGTGAGGTACAGAGGAACTCTTACTTCTCTGGTGAAGTTCTTACATCTATGTGATGAAGTGAGTAACAAAATCAAGCAGCTGAATATGGGAAAGAACAAAATCTGTGTATTCAAAACAAAAAAGTTTGTCAATATCATACAGGATAGTCAGTGGTTATAAACCATGCTTCCTGATACTAACAGTGATTGGCTTGATGTTGGTTAGCAAATACAGGTTTAGTAAAATAAGATATTCATGTCAGACATAAGTGAAACAGCAATAGCCAGGAGAAGAACACATGACACAATGTGGTAAAAATAACCAAGAACTTAAAAACGGAAATAAAATGGGGCTAGGAATATTCTTTCCTGGAAGGAGTATATTGGGAACACATTTTGAAGCAAATAGCTGAGGCTGGTATCTAAGCAATCACCCTGGATGGCTGAAAATTATAAAAGCCTGTAACTGTAGTGCAGGAGTTTCCAAAGTGCCTGTATGGCTCAGATGTTACTGCATCAATTGGTTAGTAGCATTAAGTAGCTGCAAATTCAGAAAAGAACAGGCTACTTATGACATCATAGTGGCTTTAAATACTATTTCCTATGACATGCCCAAGAGCAAACCACAGAAGAGGGCTGAACCACAGTAACATAAAACCTGATGAGTTAATTTTTAAGGGGTAGAGCTTCTCTTCTTGGCAGAAAGGAACCTGTCTTGACTCTGACTCATTTCTGTGTCGTCATTATATACCTGTATTCTCAAATAATTAAAACCAAAGAAATACTAATAGATCAAATGGTAGAATTATAAATTAATACACTGAATGGATAAAGCCAGCTGTACTGGAACAGGATATAAGCCATCCAGAATTTGACAATTCTCCAAGAAAGGATCTGGAGTCTTTGGCAAATGGCTGGTTGCTAATGTACTGACATTATGAATACAAATATTTCACAAAGCCATTATGAACAGGCTTACAGACTACTGATCACATTATTCCTAACTGTGTAATAATTCGGATGTTTACACATTCGCCTTCTTTATACAGATCGGTAAGGCCTCAGTTGGAACAGTAGACATAGTTTCACATGTTGCACTTCAGAAAATACTTGCATTTATTGTTAAAATCATAATACAGCAACAAATATGGCAGAAATTTAGGAAGCTCCTGAGGCAAGGACCTTAAGTCAGTCAGGCTTTTGGACTAAGCCTATGCCTACTTTTTCTTTAGAGTGGAATCCCCAAAGAAGAATAAATTGTTCTTAAACTCACAAAATCCAGAGATTATTAAACTATTAAGTGGAATTCCTAGCTTTGAATATACAGACAGATCAGACATATACAGGGTTTATATGTAGTTATATCTTCCAACTCACTGCTTCTTTACTTCCATTCCTGTTCATTGACTAAAGTACAAAAAATAAAGCCCAGTTTTCTGTGCTCCCCCTGCAATAGCTCTGAAAATTTTCTTCTGCTCCCTATTTCTTCTCAGCAGTTCAGGTTCTCTTCCACCTGCAGACTTCTGCATAATTCAAGTGACTTTCTCACTCTCTTCTGCTTGCCACAGCATGCAGTTTCCAGAAGCCCTGCTTTCTGCCAGCTTCTGTTGCTTCCTGAAAGGAAACATGTCTCTTCTCTCTCCAGAGAAGTATCTGAATTAATGCTTTGCCTGGAAGGAGGATAACATGCAATAAGAAAATGCAAAGTTGCCATCTGTCCCATTCCTGTAAGTTCCCATTAGAAATAATCTGCTCTTTATTGCAGATATGGAGAAGAAAAGAAGTAATAATCTTAAATTTCAACAAGAAGGATTCAGGCTAAAGACCAGCCAGCGGAACAGATTACTTGGTGGACTGGAGTCTCTCTCATCATAGATACTTTTAAAAAGAGCCAGCTATTCATTTATCAATATAGTTCACCCACAGAATATGAGTATGAGCAAGAAGATACCCAATAATTTTTTTCAAAGTTTATTCAAATGCATTCTGTAGATGCTATCAAATTGTTGATTTCAGCAGAGGTTGAAGCTGGAGTGCAATTTTACATATTCATCGTTACTGGGGACTGGGTGAACCTTGGCAGTGGCATGAAAGCTTATGGGCAGAAAAATATGTGATGGTTGAGTCAGAACTATTTTAAACATAATGCTTTCAAAGAAGTTAGGCTTTAAAGATTTGAGACTGTTTGACTGATATTCATGGCTATGCCCAAAATCTTTTAAGTTTAATGTGATATCATAACAACACTGTGCACAGGATATTAGATAACATTTAAATTCACTATTAAATGGGCAGAGAAGTGGTTTAAGGTCTACAGTTAGTTTTTTCTTTGTCAGACATATTTCTCCACCCAAAATTGAAAATTTATGAACAACTCAAAAATTAGCTATTACTGTAGTGGCTTTTGCAAGAATAAAGAAAGATTTCATTTAAGGTTTTTCTGTATTTTTCCAGTTTAAATTTCATACCACAGGAAAGCAACTGGAAAGAAATTTTGTTTAGTGGTTTTTTTTGGTTGGTGTTTTAGTGTTTTGTTTGTCTGTTTGTTTGTTTTAGTTTATCAAGAGGTGCAGTCTTTGGTGGTTTTCTTGGGGGTAGGCTGATTTCTGATTTAGTTCTGTTTATTATTATTATTATTATTATTATTATTATTATTATTATTATTATTATTA
>JAYDZK010000113.1:73682957-73720498 GCA_034509185.1 Euphonia xanthogaster
TCTGTTTATTATTATTATTATTATTATTATTATTATTATTATTATTATTATTATTATTATTATTATTATTATCCCCAGGTCTTTTTCTAGCTGATACCAGTAAAGGATGCATGGTTTTGAGCAGGTATTTCAATATTAGTTGGTTGTCAATGTTCCTTCTAAATGACACTTTCAACTTGTTCCTGAATTTACTTAGTCTTTATAATTTAAAACAGGTTCAGTGCTTAAAAATAAGTCTCTAAAGTAATGTTTTGACATTTGTATGCCAATGTTACTTTAACCTTCTGTATGACATATAACCTATTTTTTATGCAAAGGAAATAAAAAAAACCACAAAGTTGTGTTCCATAAAGCTCACTAGCCTTTTTTTTTCCACCAGAGGTATGTATGTTCAATATATGCTTAGAAAACTTTGTAAATTAGGCTTTTGTCATTCTGGTCAAATTACACCCAGAGTGGTATTTGTGACATTTATTAAGAAAGACAGAAAAACCTGAAAAACAAAACAAACAAACAAAAAAACTGATTAAAAAGTAATAGGATACTTGTAAGGTGTAAAGCAATCTTATGGTCATTTAAATTTAAACCAGACCTGTGTGTTGTTCAGACAGGAAATATGAAAGTTTAGGAGTAGCTGTGGCATGCCAATTGGTCCATACATACATGGTAATTTAATATTCTGTGAGGAGCACCTGCATGGTCAACCTGCAAGGAGACTTTGTTACCATCCATCTGTCTTGACCAAGACCTGGAGACAAATGGGATAAAATCAGATCCTATCATATTTATGTCTGCTTCATACATAACCTTATCCTTCACAACATCAGCAAAACAGGCTGGAATGCTCTCTCTGATAATGAATAGAAAGAAGCAGGTCGCTTACACCACCTCTGTGCATTTTTCTAGTTGTATTTGTTTGTAAAGAAGTTGCTGTGGTGGACTGACCTTCGCTTGGATGGGTTGGGTGAGCCCTGCTGTTGTTTACCCGATGCCCCAGGACCCATGTCTTAAGCAAAGCGTTTCGCAAGGGAAAAGGCTGACAAGCAGTTCCTGTTGAAGTGGGATCATGTTTTTTATCATGCCAATATGCTCCTTCCTGGTAAGGAAAACTCCCATCAGGGCAACTGTTGGGAGCTCACAAGTAAGCCTGAAGGCATTCATGACTTTGGTCATGTCATTAAAAAGAATCCATAAACCATCACAGACTCCAGAAGCATCCCCTTCCCCTATCCATGCACCTGACTCATTTTCAGTGCTGCGTCAGACAGTGCAAATCCCCTCCCAAGGGAAGAGTCAGGACATTCCTGTGTAATCCTAAACATACACGACCTGTCAAACTCTGTTGCTCAGGCTCTCATCCACACCGTCAGTGGATCCAGACTTCAACCATCACTCTGACCACAGACATCCAAACTGCAATGATCAAGTCTCTTGTCCTTTCCTTCTCTTTCTTTTCCTTATGTATTTCGTTTGTGATATTTTTATACTTTCATAGAAAAGAACCAGACTAGATACATACCTCCTTTCCATTTCAACCAAATTGTTTTAAAATACCTGCTTCATATATAGACAAGTCACTTAGTGCTGTTCCACTTTAATCTGCCCCAAGGGATCCATTAACAAGAACTTCAGTTACCTGACCTGAGAGTCAGGTTGTAACAGATGCTAAAAGACCAACAAATGGGTGCACAAAACAACAGCAAGCTCAGCATTCACATTACATTTGCAAGTTTAATACAGGAAGAGGATTCAAAATTGTCACCCATACAGAGCTGAAAGGAAGTTTTCTAAGATGGTATGTATATGTATATTGATTGTTGTTAATTGCATAATAATTTTTTGTGTGATCTTGGGTCCGGTCCTACAGTGTAGAGACATCCTTTTGGCATAGTTGTCACACAAACAGGATTGCAGAAAGGGGAATGAAGTAGCTTTCCAGAAATTAGGTGGTACAGTTAAATGACAATTGCTCAGTCTCCCTCTGGAGTTCCTGAGTTGTCTGATGTTCAGACATTTGATAGAGACCAAAATCCACCTTGAAGTAGGGCTAATATAACTTCAGGGAATTTAGGAGGAATCAAAGTGTCTTTTTAAATAGAACATAAGTCAGAACATGCAATTGAAAAGGAATGGTATGATCAGTGTCTGCTTTGGACTTTCACTGTGGTGGTTAAGCTCCTGAGGGATGAAAATTGACTGACAGTTCAGTTGTCAAACTGCCAGGTGAAAGGGTTCTTTATCTCTTGGTGTTTGCTTCACAACTTAACATCTCTTGTCTTCTAGTATATGATTCCAGCAGAAGATATAGGGTGAATTTATACTTCGATTTGTCTCACCCTTGCTTCCACAGATGGCACTGAGAAGGAGGTGAGTTGCTATGAATAACTTCTCCACAGTAAAGTACAGAAATTTTTATTTCACAGCATGGACAGTAATTGTATTCTTTAAATCTTTCCAAAATATATATTAGGACATATTTAAACATGTCAGAGAATCAAGGTTTTACTTTAACCCTTTTTTCCTCACATTATGCAATTTAAGAAAGCATATTTATGTGTATATAGTAGATTTGGAAAGAAAATATATGTCACAAACTTATGCCATTTAACTGAAAAATTACTATCATTTTCTCAGCTACCCAGCATGAAAAATATCATTATTAATAGAAGATACTCGATGCTAGCTGAGTTCTCAGCAGGGTTATCTTACACACAGTTTAATGGACTTTACTGGATTAGTGAGCTATTCCGGTACCTATTCCTTTATGACGTAAATTCTCATGTAGTTTTAGAGACTATCTAGTGTTTGATAAGACTCAGGACAATCCTTCTGGGAAAGAGGAGAAACCAGCTTCAGCACCATTGTATGTGTAACACACCAGGACAATTCACTCAACCTGTGAGTCTTCCTGTCTGCTGAGCAAGAGCTTGCCACGTAGAGACAGAAAATTAGGTTTTGGCTATGTAGGTCACTCTGGGGCATGGCATACTGGTCCCTCCATCCCTCTCTCTTAACAAAAAAACTTCTGAATGAGTGGAAAATAGGTGTGCTAGCCACAGGAAGAAGTGCATTTCAGACATGTAATATGTGCAGAGCTGTTAAGTGACTTCTGATGGACCTCTGAACTGTCAGGCTTTGCTTATACACCCAATTGCATTTCCTCTGTATGTTCATTTTAGCACAGTAAAAATGCTGTATTGGTTTTTTTAGTGAAGAGAGGGGAATTAAGATTCACAGCTAGATAACTGGTTTTCAGTTAAGGCCATAGGCAAGAAAAATGCAATTTTGTAGTACACTGCAGCAGGTCCTTTTTTGTAACACCGTGAAAAAAATACAGCAGACTTGCATGACCACAATGAAAACTGTGTCAAGGTTGTGTTCACTTCTCAGCAGCATCTACAAATGTGGAGAAAACCAGAGTTTATAGAGGCCTTCCCTGTGTCTGAATAGTAGATCTGAAGGAAAAACAAACATGTACAAGGCATAGGGGGAATTCCTTTCTTTCCATTTACACCATCACACTGGTGCATGGGATTATCCAACTTTCACGAAACTAGCAAATACATTACATACTACAGACTTAAAACTCATTTTTTGTTTGCCTAATAAATTGTTCACAATTTAAAGCATACTAGAATTTTAAAAGAACTAAAGAGAATTATGAGGTGCAAACAGAAGTTATTTTTCATTATTTTAATAGTTTAATGTTGTGGGTATTTTAAAGTGATCTTTTTTTATTTAGATGCTAAGATATTTCAAGGGACCATATACTGAAACAGAATAGAAATTTTTTTGAATTCACCCACATGAATTTTTAGATCAGAGGCTGTTGTAAATATAAAACTAAGCTTGCCATTCTTGACATTTTTTTTGGTGATCTATGGATCAAGGCATTACTTGTTTGGATCTTTTCTAAGACATAGTTCCTTTAAAGAACTTTCAGAGGGGTTATTTTGTGAAACTGGAAGCCTCCCAAGATGCCTTGTTTTGACTAATGGCCAAGATGAAACTGTGTTTGAATTTTAAATGACTACACAGCCTCTGCCTCAGTGTAGTTTAAGGGCTCACTCACGTGAGCCCTTTGTGTGCTTATGCACACAAAGTTTCCATCAGTCTTTAAGGAATAACACAGACATAGGAACTTAGATTTTTTTTTCTTAAATTCAACATTTCTCCTACATTACACGCCTTACCCACGAATAAAACCAATGCATTTGCAAGAGTTGTAAAGTAATCTTTACAAAATCATGTTATTGTTTTGGATTGGAACATATCCTCTTGCTTCACACTGCAGAAGAAGCAGAAGTGATGAAGCATAAGCAAACAACTGAAAAAATGCTTTTAATTGATTCCAGATTGTGGAATCTACCAATACAGATCTGCCACGGAGAAGCTAAGGTGGGATATGTGATAAAGGATTTCAGAGTGGTGAATTTCCCTTTTTTTTTTGCTAAGTACTTGATGTTGTCTGTCTCTGGAGCTTGTACTCATCTCCTCTATTAGCTTGTCTAGGGCTAGTAAGTCCCACTTTCTCAACAAGCAACTGACATGAAGTTTCATTTGTGACTCTCTGTTAGAAATATAAACAAATCAGCTAAATATTTCTCCACCTGGAGACTTCATAATGAATATTGTAGGAAAGGATAAAAATGGAAATTGTAAAATCTCAGTGTATGCCTAAGTTTATGTGGAACACAAAATATGATAAAGCAAAAGTGTCAAATGTGTTAAAATCTTAACACAGAAAGCTCTTTGTTGTCCAGTCTTCAATTCTTTTACCCCTTCTCCCTGTTTAACACCTGAGTTGACCAAAATTTTTTATTGATGAAATGCCTGGAGAAGTGAAGGTGTATGTAGTGCTGTTCCAATTTATTGAAAGAATGTCTCTGAAGACTAAATCAGCATTAATATATTATGCATATTAATCTAGAATAACAATATCCAAACTCTTCAGATGGGGACTAGTAATCTTAGCAGCACTGAACATGTCCTTAAGGCAATCTATAACACACAAATTGTGACTTTTTTTAGTGAGGTATTTTCTCCCAAGATCATCATAAAAGAAAGTTTATTACACATACTAGAAGGATGCAGCGGCTTTTCAGAAATCTAATTTCTTTATAAAATGTACTTGTTAAATGGTAGTTTCTAAATCTTCCAAGCTGTCTATCCTGACTGATTTTATTTTCAAAAACTACTTAATAGGGGTTGAATTTTCCCTGTAGTAATAGCTCCTTGAAGGCCTTTGGGGAGTGAGTAGTGAATTAACCAACCTACAGAGTGACCTAAATTATGAACAACCTCCAGGGCACCTGAGGCAAGTGAACTTTCCCTCACTGCATGCTGGAGCTGATGTACAACAACAACATCTTTTGTAAAACCGAGCTGCCATTGGCTATTCTATAATTACTTGAATTCTCTAAAATAGTAGCTGCTGCTGCCTGCACAAATGTGGTAACTTGCTTGCTTGTTTGTTGTCTTCTAATTTGCTCACATAAGTATTAGCTATGCAGAAATTATGCAATGAAATAAAATAAAAAAGACAAAAAGAGTATTTCAACTGTATTTTTGTATTTCTAATTGGCAGCATTTTTGGTAAGCATTTAAATTTGTAGCTGTTGGTAAACATCAGTGCTTATATTTTTCCCAGTGTTATTTCAGCTGAAGTGAGCTAACCTTTCTTCAGTGTCCTCTGAACTAATTGCTGAAAACCAATCAAGGCTATAGTCAATAAAAGGAAATTTTAGGATACATTTTTATTTTATCTTGAATAATCTGAAGGTGGAAAAAAAGTAGAATTTTTTGTCTACTTTCCAGTAAAGAAATATACCAATGAAATTTCTTGTCCTTTGAAAACAGAAAAAAAAAATCTCCTCTGTTATCAAACAGAAATATCTATTTGATCACACCTCCAGATTCCCTAAAAGTGTATCTAGTCCTGTGAATTTAAAGCTACACTTAAAGAGAATGATTTTTTATACTGATGTTCTAAGAACTATAGCACTTGAGAAAATAGTATGAATTTTTTGTTTAAATCCTATTTTAAATGTAAGGCAAAAATTAGGAGAACAGTGTATCTGTAATATTAGACTTCTAGTATTGATTTTGCAGGTAAAATGAATTGGGCACAGCAATTTCAATGGTTTTATTGGAATATGCTTAGTTCATATTTAACATTACCCTATTGGCTTCATAAGAGAAACATCAAATACATTTTTGTATATGCCTGTGACACAATCTAGGAAGCTTATGCTTCCCAAGCTCATTTGCAGTTTTTCTTTTATTTTATATCCACTTTTATTTATTTGTTATACTTTTATTTTGAATACCAATATTTTGTCCCCCCATTACTGTCTGCCTTAAATAACTGTCTTTTCTTTATTTGGAGGCTTATAATTTACTGATACGGAGCCACAGATGGCATAAAGTGTATCCACATTTTCTTCTTTATTCTTTCTTCTAGCTTCATTTCTTGATATTTCAGGAAAATATCATCTGGGGAATGCCTTGAGATAACCTGTTTTTTTTTTCCTCTGATCCTGACTCTTGTGGGGCTTAAACATAGGTGACTGTTGTGGAGAGATATTTTGTGGACCCATTTGAAGGAAATATTTTTCAAGCTTGCAACTATCATTGGATGGCTGGATTCTGTGACCTACATGGTCCTTGTGATCCCTAGGAGTATCTTATTCAAACAGAGATAGTACAGTACATTTTCCAAGATAATATAGTGTGAAATGTTCTCCAGATGAATTCAACAACTATTGTCAGGTTAATAGTTCGTTTTTTCTAACTGGCAGTGCTAACTTTGGACAGCAAGTCTCATAGTAAAAGTAATTTCACTCTTTCATTGCTCAGAAATGTAAGTTACTTTGTAAACAAATTAAACCACCCACCAACATTTTGCTATAGTTTTGATATACCAACCTGTTGTTCTAAGAGTTCTATTCACTATTTTGTGATCACCGTAACCCTCAGCTACTGCAGTGGTTTTCTTCCTTTGTTATATTTCTGCTCTTTCAAATAGCAGGTGTGCAATAAATATTTTTTCCCATCTATTTCAGATTCTTCAATATTTTTATAGGCTGTTTTACTATCTGTATATTAAAAAAAAAAAAACAACAAAAACAATCCTCTTTTGATACACAAATAGTGGGACTTTTTAACCACTAAATCTATTTTATAATATTTATACACATTTCAAAACATTATTATTTCAACAGAGGAGAAAATTTTTAACAATAAAAAGAAATATGAAAGAAGGAAAAAGATTTAAAAGACAAAATAAAGTATAGACAGGTCTTTCAAATTTATATCTTTACATGTGGTTTCAGAGATTTCTTTTTTAATATATTTTAACAGTGTAGGTATTTAACTTTGGACAAGTTGTTGCATATTAGGATATTTGGATTATAGGCATTGATGAACCCCAGGGAGGGATTAGATTTTATATTAGGAAAAATTTATTCGCAAAAGGATCATCAAGCATTGTAACAGGTTGCTCAGGGAAATGGTTGAGTCACCATTCCTGGGGGTATTTAAAAGATGTGTAGATGTGGCCCTTTGGGACATGATTTAGTGGTGAATTTGGCAGTGGTGGGTTAATGCTTGGATTTCATGGTCTTAAGGGTCTTTTGCAAAGTAAATTATTCTATACATAGGAGTAGTACAGAAGTGTGCTGGATAAAAAACATCTTAGGGATAACATTTTTGAAAGGGACATGTGCTCCTCACACAATGAAGTCCTTTTTGATAAATGACTATGCAGCATTTCACCGTGTGACTTCAGAACTTAGTTTCACATACAGAAAAATGTCTTTATGCTTTTCACAACATTAGTGATGATGGCCCATGTGATAGTAGAGCCCCAATATTTTTCTTCCATACTATTTACACTTATTTACACTGTCAAAACTAATACCTTATCCAGAAGACATGTTGGATCAAAAGACTAGCCTGTATGACCTGTTTAATGGTTTCGTTTTTCCTGAATTCCATAGCCCTCTAGTAATATTCATCTCTGCATATATTTGACTTAGCAAATTCACTGTAATAAAGGCCTGAATAGAGGTCTGATATCCAAGACTTTCTGAATCATAATTTTGGATCTTGAAGACTGAACACCCTTGAGCTGGTGTGTTACAATTGAGTGTTTAAAGCAAGTTTCTGGGCACAATATTTTCACAGAAATATTATGGTTTCACAGACATATTGATGGTATTTTAGACTTGTTCTGTGTATATGGCTTATCATGTTATATGAGGAATGTCAACATCATGTACAAGTTTTATGTCTTTTCTGAGATCTTTGCTGCCCATATGTCCTTTACGTCACATCTGTATTTGTGAAAGTGTCTGTTTCTGTGCATATGCAAAAATAACTTTTTTGTACCTGTACTGGCTACATTTCTGTGGCATTTGCTGATAATTCCATGCAAAACTTTTAAATGACCCTTGTTTTGGTGTGTTCCCTATTACAACAGCTGTGCTAAACATAAGAACTGTACAGTCTCTTTAAGGAGTATAGCAATTAAAAACAACATGCCCACATCAACATCTTATCTTCCAGGAAAAAAAAAACATAGTAACACAAAACACCAAAAAGGCAACTTATCATTGTTTAGTTGCAGTATCACTTAAAGAAATACAACATTCATACAGTATGTACTTAAAAATACTTAATTCCAACCCAACAAATAAACTAATGATTTTCAATTAATCCTAGAGGTGCCCCATGCTGTTAATTGGATTAGTTAATTTACCACAGTGATGTCAGACAAGTACCACTTCACATACCATTTCACATACTGAAGAAATTGTTTTATTTATATCAGCTCTCATGAAAATCCAAAAGTAATTTCCTCAAGTATTTTACTTCAAAGGGTTCAAGATTAGCTGTTATCTCTTCTGAAAACAGGTAGAAGTGCACTTTGGAGTTTTTGGTTGTCTTTTTGATTTTTAAATTTAGACAGACTTATGATTATTGTTGTTTAAATAAATACTGATAATAAAATAATTTAGTGTAGAAAAAAACTAATTTTTCTGGTTTTTTTTAGGAGCATTTCTCTTTCATTTTGTAGGTTTTTTTATATACCATTCAAATTGTTCAATCAAAATTCTGGTTTGCTTTTTATTAAAAAAAAAAATCAAGAATTTTTTTTTTTTCCATTTCCTACTTTGCCAACTTTTAAATTTAAGCAACACAAAACCTGACAATGTCCTTAGAATCACTCATACTGCTTTCCCCACCCCCGCCCTCTTTCCAGGCTAGTAGACAAAATACATCAGTCTGTAAATTTGTTACTGAGCGGGATAGGATTTAAAGTGGTTTAACTACCAAAAGGAATGACATTTTTATAGGGAAAGTTTAAGCTGCACACACAGGCAAAGCTAAACAAGGAATTCATTCACCACTTCCCATGGGCAGGCAGATGTTCAGCCATCCCCAGGAAACTAGGGCTCCATCACACATAACAATGACTTGGGAAGAGAATGTCATAACTAAGAATGTTTTCCCCTTCCCCTACTTCCCTCAGCCTTTACTGCTGAGCATGTTGCTGTATGGCACAGAATTTCCCTTTGGAGAGTTGGTATCAGATGTCCTGGCCGTGTCTCCTCCCAACATATTTTGTGTCCCAAGTCTACTTGCTGGTGGGGTCATCTGAGAAGCAGGAAGGACCTTTTTGCTGTGGAATGTTGTTTCCTTTTTACTTCCACTGTGT
The DNA here is from genome assembly GCA_034509185.1 of Euphonia xanthogaster. Classification (NCBI taxonomy): domain Eukaryota; kingdom Metazoa; phylum Chordata; class Aves; order Passeriformes; family Fringillidae; genus Euphonia; species Euphonia xanthogaster. The sequence goes on from JAYDZK010000113.1 coordinate 73,692,679, forward strand.
CCTACAGTTTGTGAAAAGAAACAAAGTGAAAGCATAATGTATTATGGCTCATTCAAAAGGAGTAATTTGATCTGCCTAATTCGCAGAGTATAATTTTGTTAAGAGTTCAAGAAGTTTTTGGACAATGCCCTCAGGCAGATGGTGTGAATCTTGGGGTTGTGTTGTGCAGGGCCAAGAGCTGGATGTGAGGATTCTTGTGGGTCCATTCCAACTCAGGATATTTTATGATTCTGTGATTCTAGGAGCTTTATGCTAAATTATGGTAACTTGGAACTTTATTTACCGTGAAGTTATTTCCAGAAAAGAAAAGACTTTTGATCCATGATTCCTGATCTGCAAGTGAAAAATGTGTTTATTATTTCACTTCCTATTTTTGCAGATATCATAAAAATATTTGTCCATATATGCTTAAATTGATTGCAAAGCTTTTGTCATCTCTGAGACGTGAGTCTTTGAGATGATAAAAGATCTTTTTCACATAAAGAACTTTTTTGAAATAAAATGAAATGGTCAAATGTCTCCACTTTATATTGATTCATTCACTAGGAAAAAATGTAGGACATGATTCATACAAATAAAAACATAAGGCATAACTGCATGTAACGGGATGAAAGGCTGAAAATACAATAGAAGGCTTTATAGCAACCTTGGATGAACATGATGAAACAACTGTAGAAATATTCTGCATTTAACACGTTTTTGGGTTAAAAAAAAAAAAAAAAAAAAAAAAAAAAGATTTGCACCTATTACCTGTGCATTTTCTTGAAGAATAATGTCGATAGAAATGTAGATCTAACTTGTGGCAAAACATGAAAAAAAGAAAAGAAATGAAACATGGTACAAACAGAGAAAACAGAAAGAATTGTGCTTGCATAATGAAAATGTAGTCTATAATAAGATAAGGAGGAGCTTCAAAATGGCTGAATTATTTTATTAAAATCACAAAGCTGGCAAAAGTCTAAATGAAATTAGATTGAACTAGTCTGCAAAATAAGATTAAGTTAAAATAAATATAAATTAAAAAGATATTTGGATTCTTCCTGTTAAAACAAACTAATTATGGTGATAGCCAAAACAGGAATAAATGTTGCCCATTTTCAGGAATTAGCTGTCTTTAACACTTACATTCGAGATTCACATTCAGCTATTTTTAAAATTGACCAAGGAAAAAAATAGCTTTTTTTTTTTTTGTTGTTCGATTTAACCAGGACTTGGAAGAGATGAGTTCAATACTGATTTGAATAGTTTTTTCAGAAAACTGAGTCCTTTAAAAATGGGCATGATGCTCTTGACCTATCTGATAATAATGTACTAAGCACTTGTACAATGGTTTAGAAATTCCAGGTCTTTGAATAATATTAAGAATTCCCTTGAATGAAACCAAATGCTGAACAGAAATAAATGTATGGTTTTTACATTTAGCACCTGGTTTTTACTTCCATGGAAGAAACCTACCATAACAGTAACTGACCAGGAAGTATAGCCTTCACAGTAGTGTGGATGGTGAGATATGTTTAAATCCCACAATAGAAAGCTTATAAGTTTCAAATAGGTTGCTTTATCAGTGATTGACTGAAGAATGTGCAATTTAAAGACAGCAGCCCAATCCGGTGTTTTACGTCTTCTTCAAGTTTAAAGCTTTGTTATACAGATACTCAACTCTTTGAGACTATTTTATGATAATGAAATCACAAACCTAATTTCTGAATTATATAATGAATAAAACAATGTAAAAATAGTATTTTTTATTAGCTAATTTCTTAGTCTTCAATCACAAGTGACAAATATTCTATCTTAAAATCATTTTGCCCATTATCAATTCTCTCTACTTATAAATAAAGCTGCAAAGAATTGAAATGGCACAAGGGAATACTGAGAAAAGCTAAATGAGTGAGGAAATCTGTGTTGCTTTAAAGCATATCTGAGGGAAGTCTTGAGTGTTTCCATGGTTATATTCTGTCCTGCCATTGCTTATGGAAATTCAGTAGATGAATCACATTTATGTTAATAGGATATTAGCATAAGCAACTGTTCAAATTATATAGTGTATTACTGTGGTCTACAAGAAGAGGAAGCACAAAGAATAAAAAAGAACAGAAGTTCTAAGACATCTGAAGACTCCAAAGCAAAAGTTATTTCCTAAGGTCTACTATTTTTGTTGCATGGAGGTTAATCCTAGTAATTAGTTACATTTTATTGTCTCAAAAATATAGAAAAAACCCTCCACAACACATATTAGACAATGAGATGAGGAAACTTAGAAGATTTAATAATTATAGGCACATTATTTACATGAATAAAAGGACAGTAACTCATAATGAAATAACAAGATAATTAAGGTGGTTTTTTTTGTCTTCTTCATTTAACTGCTGTCAGAACTTGTGCTTCAAAAGATAATTGATTTTACTTAAAGGATATAAAAAGAGGAAAGAAGGGGAAAATAATATTTTCTCAAAACCAAAATAAACTTGTCAGAAGCTCTAGAATGGACAGGTGGCAAAATATAAGGAGAGTAAAGAAGTCCCTAAAACAGAGGGTCTTGGAGCTTTTGAGTTAAGATCAGAGAATAAATAACAATGCAGTGTTGTGGTTAGGACACATCATAAACCTCCATAGGACAAGGAAATTGATGAGGCTTTTTGTGCAGAACTATGAGAAGTTTCATGATTTCAAAACCTGGTTTTTATTTGTGTTGTCAAACATACAGTCATCTCCTGGGAAGAAAATACTGTGTGAGCAATTCAAGACATTTGTAGATTATGCTGGTGATTATCTCCCAAGGCAAGGGCTGGAGGAATTAACTACTCTAACATGTTACTTGTCCTGGTGCTCACAAATTGGGACTTCATAACTATGGACTGATTGGATTCAGGATCTAGAGGAGGGATCTGGGAAAATAAGCAGTATCATTTAGACACTGGACTAATATCAGAGAGCAGCCTTCAGTTTACTGCAGGAATTACAAGGCAGAACACACTGAGAAATCACCGCGAAGTAGAAAGGTGACAATGAGAGATGGCTTATACTATTTAAAGAAAGAGAGAAAAAAAATAAGCAAACTATTTCAGAGGTCAGGAAGAACAAGGATTTCCCCAGAAAGTCCCACCTGCTGTACAGAGAGCTTCAAAGAACCAAAAAAAACCCCCAAGATTTGGAAACAATTATGAGCAATAAAGATGCATTAAATTATTGTTTGGATAAAAATTATTGTTTGGACACTTCTGCATTTAATCAGAAAATCCAAGAACTTACTGAAGTTAAAATCAGAAAATGTCATGAAATGTAATAAGGAAGAAATCTTCAAGATAGACATAGGAAAAGATGGATATGTTGCTCAACAGGGAGGAGGAATTAGTGGTGGACTATGTTGAAAAGGCTGAACTACTCCATACCTCTTTTCTTCTGTTTTCAGAGATAAAATCAGATCACAGACGTGGGAAAGCCGCAAGTTAGGGATACATTCATGTCCATGAGGCTAGATGGAATTCAACTGAAATTATGGAAAAAGTATTCTGATGTGATTTTGAGGCCTATGTGTAGCATCTACAAAAAAAACATAGCAAATAAAGAAGGTCTTATGTAACCAGAAAGAGGATGATATTGGACTCAGCTATCCTTAAATAATACAAAAAGGAAAGATCGAGGGACCTCTCAGCCAGTCAGCTTCCCCTCAGTCCTGGAAAAATCACAGACTAGCTTCTCATGGAGCTCATTTCCAGGCTTGTGAAGTAAAAGGAAGGAATTAGGAAGGTTTTATGTGGATTTACCAGGAAAAAAAAAATGTTTGACCAACATTATTGCATTTTATGGTGAAAAGACTGTTTGTGCAGATGAGAAGGATTTGGTATCCTTCACTCCAGTAAGGCTCTCGTCCCCTGCAGTGAAAAGTAGATAAATTTTATGATCTGTGATTTTTTTTCTTTTGGTTTGCTTTTCTATATACCATATAAACAATTCAAAGCAAATTTGTGACAGAAGTAATATTTTACCTTCTTTTCTTGGTTATTTCAACCTAATTTCCTTACTTTCAGGTAAAATATTTTCATTGTCGAAACAAATATTTGCAGATATAATTAAATAGAGAATTTGATATGTTCGTAACTAACCACATATCACTTGTCAAATTAAGCACATTCTTATATATTTATGAATTGTTAAAATACTATTAGCTAATTTGTGTAATACTGTTAAAATTAATATTTTTAAAAATTATTTCTGGTAATTAGTGATCTAAGTACTCCGACTAAATTATATTACACTACTACTGTAAGTTAAGTCATTCTTCTCTGTTTGTAGGGTCAAAGCTTCAATCAACGCAGAAAAATTATTAGAAATAAATTAATCTGCTGAGGACTCAAGGAACACTAAGATTCAATTAAGCAAATAACACTTTAAGTAACATGATTGAAATAAATAATTTTCTGTTTATTTAGAAATTAATATGTTTTCATTTCATTTTCTAAGAATAAATCTATATACTATTGCTGTTTAAATTTATAGAAATTGATAGATATAATTTTTTGTTTCTTTTATCTTAGAAATGCAATTTCTCTAAGATGCTTCCTGAATATAAATGGAACTTTTCTGTCCCTGGAATTGAGCAACATCTACATTTGATTGTCCAATATGAAAGACTTAAAAGTAAGGAAATAATTTGTGATACTGCTATTAAGAGAACATTCAAGATTTAATAAAACAGTATGGAGAGATGATGTTTCTCTAAAACATTTTCACCTTATACATACTTGGGTGTGTCTACTCAGAAGTGTTTGCTGATTTCAGAAGCAAAAATACATTTGCATCATTTCTAATCCTTGTATTCCCAGTTTTTTTTTAACACACCTAAAAGCGTACAACTTCAATTTTGTATTTCTTCCTTCACCAATGGACGTGTCCTGCAAGTTCCAATTCTTTAAAGTCCATTCAAGTTAATAGGTTTGCAGGAATGTTCCTGCTAACATAACTCAGAAGATAGCATTTCTAATGATATAAAATAAGGAACTTAACTATATTTGAATTCTCTACAAATTGTTAACGGATAATAAAAAATAATAATTTTGGCCAGAAGTCAGTGAGGGGATTTTTTTTCAGTGACTTAGATCCATAGTTTTATTTTTAATGGCTTTCAAAAGTAGAGTAGAAAGAAGGACTTGCATATTATAGTCTTAGTTTTATTTAATGCAATTGCTTAATCTTTTGCATAATTTTCCTAAATGCATCTAGATTAATAACTGAACTAAAGACTTTATGCACTTCAACTTCTGCATAATAACAGAATACAATTTAGCTAAACTCAGCTCACTGTTCTCACATTTCAGCTCACTGTTCTCACATTCCTGTAATCCCACTAAACAGTTTAAGGTAAACAGCTCAATAGCTGCATACATCCTGCCCTTCTGTCCACCTCTGAGGTTGCTTAAGCTATGATTCATTGCAACAGGACTACTTCATCCATCTTTCTGTCATTTCAAATTCTGAGTTAAACAGGAAGGAAATTTCCAGTGGGAAGTTGATGACTGGCAGCGATGACCAGGTTGGGCTAGCTATCCCATATGTGCTATGAGTGGATTCAGTTTCTATTCCTTGACCTGGCATCTTAAAATGTATATTATTATAAATGGTATATTGCTACTTAAGGTCCTGCCAAAATGTCATGAAAATTAATATGTTAGTGCAATATATCACGATTCTGTCAAACAGTTATTGCAACCAGTAGGATCAGGCTCAGTGTACCTATGATTCCATATAGAACAAAACTAGCACAGGAATATGGGGGAAAAAGGCATGTTTGACCCTGACACTTTCATGGAAGCTAAATTAGAGATGTAAGACTATATTCCCCTCCCCCAGGTTATAAATATTTAAGAATATTTATCTGTCTATATGTCATCAATCACTTGTACTCCTTCTAGGTGTTGAGGTCAGCAGAGACCAGACGTGCTGGCAGGAGCTGTGCCCTCTCCTTTCCAGCAGGAACAGTGCTCAGCAAGCTGAACAAGGCCAAGGACCAAAGCTCCCGAGGTAGCTCATGGAGGGCACTGCTGGAGACTCTCTCAGCTCACTCCCTCCTGGCCCCTGCCCAACAGCTCCATTTGGCACCCTGCTGTTGTGCCTGGCTAGGATGGACTGGGAAGTGTTGGTAGCATTGGACCTATTAACTGCAGATACTGTCAATAACACAGTTTTTTTAATCACCACTAGAAGCCTGTGGCCCTGCTGTGCCCTGGGGTTCAGGGTCTGGGACCTCAGCCTGGGCCTCATCTGGGAGGATACCCTGTGTGCCTGGATAACAGTGACTCTCACCTCTCTGGTGTGAGCTGGGGCTGTGCAGCACCATCTGTGGTAATGGTGAGCAGCTGCCATCCTTCCTGAGTGACAAATTCTGGCCTTGAGTGTCCTTGTTTGGAGGATCTGAGAGTGAGTCTGTCAAAAGACAACCTACATTGTTGGATCCTCTATAGCTACATGACTTTCCTGAACCTCTCAAGCAAAGATTTAAACTAAATATCAATGCCATGGTGGACATCTGCAGCCAGATCTGAGACAGGTTTGTCCCCAGACATCAAATATCAGCTCTAACAGCTCTCAGGTTGTTCAACAGCATCAGAGGGCACCTAGATTTTCAGTGCTCTGACAGCTTGTCAGTCACCAGCAGATCTTAGTGGATCTTGAATTATGAAGGTGTTTGAGGTATTCTCTAGGAAATAGAGTTCCCCATAGAGTGACAGCAGCTACCACAGCTCCAGACCAGACCATGACTACACATTTTCAATTTACTACAAAGAATTTCCCACAGTAGCATTGCTATGATCTATGTCTTTTTTCCTGGGCACTGACATGTAATCAAGGAGTCCAGGAGTTGTTTTCTCTCTTTCTTCCTCAGTGCTTTTCCTCCCACTCTTCTGCCCAAATTCATCCCAGGAGAACTCATTACTTCTCTGGTAGGAGTGAAAAAAAATTCTGTGCCAAGTCCCTGCATATTTTCTCATCCAAAATATTAAATTACAGCTATCCCTGCATAGATGTTTTTTCTCAAAACAGTTCCATGATCATCTACCCTACTCTCAAATCTACCAGGACACCAGCCAGCATCAGTGTGGGTACTCTGCTTCAACTGCTGTGCAACTTTCACGTTACAAGCCACTTGGCTTTTGAGATTTCTTATTCATGCAGTGGTTTGGATTAGAAAGGACCTTAAAGATCATCCAGTTCCAAGCCCCATCTCCCAGTGGTTAGGGACAAGATTCCACAAGACCAGACTGCTCAAAGTTCCATCCCACCTGTCCTAGAACATTTCCAGGGATACATAGCTGCTCTGGGCAACCTGTGCCAGTATCTTACTGCCCTCACAGATACATGTAGATATTTATTTCCTCTTCCTTATAGCTAATATCAACCTACACTCCTTCAGCTTAAGGCACTTGCCCTTTTTGTATCACTGCATGCTCTCTTAGAAAGTCCATCCAAAGCTTTCTTGTAGGCCCCCTTATGTACTGGAAGGCTCTATAAAATCTTCCCAGAGACTTCTCTTCTCCATGATGTACAACCTCACCTCTCCCAGCCTGTTTCCCTCCTCTGGACTTGTTCCCTATCTTTCTTATACTGGGGACCCCTAAGCTGGACACAGTCCTCCATGGGGTCTCTTGCAAGTGACCAGAGCAGAAGTAGAGAGTCACCTCCCCCAGCCTCCCAGTCATGCTCCTTTTCCAACAATACCCCAAGTCCATCTTCTCAGCGTTACTTTCAGTCCATTCTTTGCCAAGTCTGTGTCTGTGCTTGGGATTGCTCCTACCCAGGCACAGGACACCGTGTTAAACACACCACACAGCCTGGTGTCAGTAAGCCTGAAACCCTCTTCACCAGTTTGGCAAGCCTATTACCAAAGATGCTGGTAATATCTTGTTAATACCTCCCTGACAGGTGGACCCCATCAGCCCTCAGTGGACCAGATTTCTCAGAATGGATCCCATGCCCTAACTAGCCTAACCTCTTGCTGTGGCACAAATCCCGTAACCATGATTTGCCAAATTTGACTGACCATTGCAAACCCCTAATCATAGAGAAATGTTAATTGTGTATCTGTCTGTGCACACTTGAGTATGCATTCCACACACCACAGAAATAGAGATTGCTGATGTATGCAATGGACAAAAGTAATAACTAAACCCTGAGCTCTGGAAAAATAAAATAACTGTTCTGTAATTTTTGAGCAGGTATAATAGTATTCTGAGGTGTTAGAGGAACATTTTCTGTTGTCTTGTTGTTTTTTGTTTTTTTTTCCCCTGAGGAGAAAAATGTTGCTTTTAGTCTGTGGACCAGCACTCAATTCATAGCAGCTCCTCAAAAATCACTAAGGATACACAGTGCACATAGATAAATGTATTTTTCTATATAAATGAAACAGTTTAGGGGGAAAGTTTTGGAGTATTCATGAATTTATGCAAATATGTTACCTCTTCAGGTCATCTGGAGCTGGAAGTTAAAAATCCAGGATAAATAAGAGACACTATATATTTTCAGTATTTAAGTATTACAAAACTATAATGCATTAAATACATTATTGCTGTCATGATAGGAAAGAAACTGAGTGTAATTGTTTTTCTTCTGGGTTCATTTTTTCTTCTTTCTGGAGTTACTACTGAGAGGAATGGAACTGACTTCCCTGACAAAGTAACAATTTGGGTTTAAGAGGAACATGGCTGGTTTTCTGTAAAGTTTATGTTTTGCAAGGATGTGTCACAATCTGAACAAAGGAGAAGAAAATTGTACTTTCTTTCACGTCTCCATCTTTTGCTTGCAACTCACACTGTTCTAAGGTTTTTGAGCTGCCAAGTGTTTTAGTGAAATCTGTCATGTTGAAAAGTCTTAAAGCCTGACTTTAAAGAATCAAGTTATGAAACAATATACTGCTTTTTCTTCCAAACAGTGCTCTAGTAAAACTGAGTATCATTGCCTCAGGGTAGTAGAAGTGTAATTCCTGAGGCATTCATATTTCATGCTAAGTACACATTGCCATGAGTTTTGTGATTCTACTCAGAAATAATTCCATTTATTTACAATCACCTGTGCTGCCCTTCAGGAAGATGGGAAGGAAATCATCCTGAGGGCAAATCTGCTAAAAGAAGTGATGTAAACTTTTAAAAACTTTCTATGATATTATGCAATCTTTCATAGTGACTCTTTCATTAATTCATTGCTATATATTTTAGTATTTTTATATTAAAAAAGTATTTTAAAAACATTATTACTAAAAAGATTTATGTTTGGAATGAAAAGCCCTTAAGTCTAGAAATTAATGTTATGGTAATATTTTCTGGCAGGAAATTATCATACTTCTTGGCTTTGTGGTATCAATCTTTTCAATGCCAATTTGCAATTACATAATTGATGGCATACAAACAACTTTATGAAGGTGTTAATGATGCACAGCAGACCAAATAAGCTACTCCCATATGTCAGGAAACAGTTCTAATAACTTCCTCATACAAATATTTGCTTCTAGAGTAATTCTTTTAGACCTCTTCTACAGGGAAAGGGCACCTAGATACATGTTGATATGAAAACAGTGCTTCCATCATCATTCACAATGACTTATGATTATGATCTAAAAATCATAACTTTATGGCTTTATGCTTGACTTTTGGTGCATTCATCCTGGTGCCAAATAAAGTCGTATGTCTAAGTATCATCATTCTGCCTTCGGAAAAAGGATTAACTTCCCCCATGACATTCAGAAAAATTGCACTACGCAACCTGCCTAGCTTGAACAATTTTCAGAAATCAGAACTGATTCAATGTTGAGATTATTTAACACACAGTGCAATATGGTACTGCTGCATAAAGAAATAGATTCGTATGCTTATCAATTAGCTCCAATTCTATTTCTTTAAGTTAGACAAAATAATTAATTTAGAAATTGCTGTGCTCTATGACAAGGAAGCTCAAAGATTTCTTTTTGTTTTCCCTTGAGGCATAACTGGAGTTGAATGGGAAGCATTCTTGTACTATGTGCACAGATTTCATTGTAGTAACTTGAGTGTATTACATATTTATATAGAATCCATTTGTTCCCAGAATTATCAGGCCCTGTCTGACTTTCATCTAGATGAATGCTTGCGTGTAAAGTAGTCACTATAGAATAAGGCTTCTGGAAGTAAGTGGAAGTCAGGAAGCACTGTTTTGGGACTGGTGAATCTGAATCAAATTCTATGATAAGCATTTAAAACCTGGTACAGCACTCACCAAATCTTATCTATGATCCATCTATGGAAGGCCTTTGGATGTCAAGGAAAAGAGAATGTAGCAAATTGGTGTGAGGAATTATACAAAGGGAAGTGTTACTGTAGACTTGACTGCTCTTGTACTTTTCTGCTGAGCTTCTGACCCTGTTCTTTGTAGGTAAATTACATGGACCTTTTTGGTCTGTCACAGAACACTCATATTCTTGGTCTTACCTTAAATTTTTGAGTATCAGAGCCAAACCTAGTTCTATGTAACTTGATATTTAGCACCAAAAACTCCAAACAGTTAAATTTGGATGAATTTACTTGAAATATACAACTTGCTCAAAATGACAATGTGATAGTGACCTGTAAATCAGAATTACAAAACAATGATATTTGGAAAGGAACTCTGGCAACTGTCGAATCGAATTCTCTTGATCAAAGTAGGATCAGCTAAATTAGGTTAAACAAGACCACAAACAGTCAGTTTTTCAATATTCCCAAAAATGGTGACTCTACAGTCTCTCTGGGTAACCTGATTCAGTGTTTGACACACAGGCCCCTGCCCCCCATTATTTTTTTCTGTGTAAATGGAAATTCCTGTATTTCAGTTTCTGTCCATTGCCTCGTTTCCTGTCACAGGGTACCACAGAGGAAACACTGGCTCTGTCTTCTTTATTCATTACTATCACAGCTTGGTCAGGCAAGGCAGTTGTGCCACTCCACACTACACAGTGGCACGAACCCTGTTACTCTGTGCAGTTTCAAATGCTTCTGTATAAGAAGCTTATAAAATGATAAGAGTGTTTCCAGAGTAGGGAGACAAGATGTTGAAATGTCTTGAGGGCAACATTTACAAGGTGTGGCTGAAATCACTTTTGTAGTTCAGTCTGGAGAAGAGAAGGCTGAGGTATGGCCTCACCACAGTGTATAATTTCTTCAAGGGTGTCAGCAGATGGGAGGCTGTTGCTCTCCCCTCTCTGGTGATCAGTGATAGGACGTGAGTAAATGGAATGAAGCTGCATTAGGGAAAGCTCAGATTGAACATTTGGAAAAGGTTCTTTACAGGGAGTCACTGGTCATTCAAGCATTTCTTCATGCTTTGAGGTCCCTCTGGATGATAACACATCTCTATGGTGTGTCACCAGCTCCTCCTCGTTTTGTGTCATTTGCTGAGGATTATTCGCATTCTGCCCCACTGTCCAGTTCTGTTATGAGGGTGTTGAACAGTATTAGACCCGGTATAGACACTTGGGGTACTCCTCTAGTGACTGGGTTCCACTGTGCTGAATTCCACCAGGCCTGCAGGTGTGCACTGATCAAAAATATGGGAAACTGGTAGTTCAGCCAGTTTTCAGTCCACCTTTATGTCCATATACTTAGTTCATATTGCCTAAGATTGTCTGTGAAGACTTCACAGAAAACAGAATTAAAAGACTTTCAAAATTCAAAATAAGCATCCAATGCCCTCCCTTTGTCCACTAAGCTAGTAATTTCACTGCAAGAGGCTACCAGGCTGTTTAAGCATTACTTTCATTTCATAAATATATTGTCACTACTCAATCTCCTTGGTCTTCACATCTTTGGAAATGGCTTTGAAGAGGATTTGTTCCATGACCTTCCCAGGGATCACGGACAGGCTGACTGACCTGTAGTGTCTCAAATCTAAATATTTGCACAAAACACAGTAACTTTAATTGAAACCAAAACATTTAGACACTGCCTGCTCTGCCAGAGTAGAGCCATAAAAAGATGATAGATGAGGAGAGCATTTGAGAAACAAGAGACAAAATTGACAAACATGAATTAGATACTGTGAATTATCCTTGTAGTTCTAAAAATTGTGAGAAAGATGTCTCATTGTTTGAGTTGTTAAATGTTAATGTTTTCTTGGGATAGAATGACTTTTATTTAGTCTCATTAGCATATAGACAGAAAGAAGGATATCGGGTTCTGCGGCTAAAGAAGTGGAGTTTGGTTTTCAAAGGCAAACCAGAACGCCTTTCCAGATTCAAACAGAAGGTGAAGTGAGACTCTATTTTGCACTAAAATGTACCTAAATGAGTGGAAGCATGTACTTAAGCTACTGTTGCTTCACTGAGTTGCAGCTTGAATAAATATTAGAGATTGACTTAGAGTTATTGGTATTTTCCTACATTCTTATCTTATCTGTGAGGAATAAAATTAAAGAGATTAGAGGTTCATCTACCATACCAAAGTTTTTCACTGTCATACTTTACTGTATAGTATAAAATTAGCCTTCTGATAGAATTAGAACTTTTTTTTTTGTTTTGGAATCAGGAAGTAATTTTTTAATGACTTTTGTTCCAGAAGGAATGGAGTTGCTTAATATCTGTTTTTTTAAGTATCAAGTTTCTATATATGAGGCAGGCATTTACATATAACCAATGTTAATTTTCTGGGTGGAGTTTCTGTTGTTTAATGGCAAAGTTCAACAACAGAATTGTCTTTAAATCCAGTGGATCACTGGTGTTAGCACTCTCTTATCATACCAGCTTTCACATTCGCTTTCTCCAATTTCATTAACAGCATGCATTTGAATTCAAATTGATCATATTTGCCTCTGAGAGAAGTTTTAAAAAATATATTATATGCTTTATCTAGATAATTTTGAGAATTTTTTCACTCTGCTAACTGAAACTATACTAGGCCTGGTTAAAAGGACAGAATAGAAAAGTGTGGCTGAGGAAGAAATAGAATATTACTAGTGTTCAATCCCAAATAATATCAGTTGAGGCCAAATCCTGGGATGTGTTGATTTACCATGCAATTTTTTCAACAGTCTGTATACTCATAAAAATTTTCACATTCCTGAGTATTTTCATAAAAATCAGTACTTATTAATCTTTATTAATAAGGATTGTTTGAAAATTGATATCTAAACTAACTTAAATCTGTATGAATTAAGCTAAACAAATAGTGGTGCTTCAAAATGTATAATGATACTTAAGTCTTTGCTCATATAACACTATAGGCACACAAGCACTCAATTTCTCTTAAAACTTTTATAATCAAACTAGCCTAAGATCAATATGAGAGGAGGACTGTCATTTTTCTACTTGTTTTGCAAGCAAATATATTATGAATAAAATTTAGTTGGATATTCTTTCAAGTAAAATATAGCAACATGTATTTCAAAGCAGTAGATAAATGATGGAAGAATTACACTAACTAATCCCTACTAATAAATCCTTGTCTATTGTTTCCTTTTAAGGCTCTTGAATACATTGTGCAAAAAAGGTAAAGGTTTTAAAAATGATGCCATGACCTCTTAAATAAATGAAATATGAAGATACTAAATTAGCTTTTTCAATCACTGATTGTCCAAATAACATTAATTAGAGAAATGGCATTATCTCCTGTCAGGTACACAAAATGGAAGAGTTATGCCAAGAAATGATTTAATTTAACACTTAGAAAATGCATGTCATTTGAAGAAAATTTGAAGATTGGGTGGAGGAAGGGATGCTAAGTGTTTTGTTTAATGCATAGTTAAGTCAGAATTTGCCAGTTTCAGCAAATTCTGGATACTCTTGTGTTTGCATCTCTTCAGCATGGTAATCTTATGAGTGTATAATCAGCAAGTTGTTATTTGGTATGAGCATCATGTGGTTATACTGAAAGAGCTATTTTGTGGAAAAGAAAGCACATTTCACTAAACTGCAATTTCCCTCTATCAACAAAACCCACAATGCAGCTTTGTGCAGCAATAACAAGTACCAAACAGTGGGATCTTGCAGTCTGTCAAATCGTTGTTAATTACAGAATGTTGTTAAAGGAAAACATACTATGCAGAGCAGAGTAAGCATAACAAAGGGACATTTATAGGCCAATACAGCTGTCATTGAAATAAGCAGGAATTTTGCTGTTAAATTCAATCCCAGTAGAATCAGCTTTTTTAATTTAACTGTGAACATAAAATGGCAAGTCTTTCGCAAGCCAGCTCTCTCTCTGTCAACTGCAATAATATGATTCTGTATTAAGGCATAGAAAATTTCTCGGCATTTGATGAATGCATGCCTTTTAGTGAAAGCACAAGCATTTTCTAGACACTCTTTCTGACTGCCTAAAGATATTCTTCTCTAAATTGGTGGCTGCTTGTCCCCAAACTGGTCCCGTCATGAGGATGAGATCTCAGTTCATGTTATCAGAACACCAAACAGTTTGTTGTAATTGCTGAGAGTACCATTTGATGTGAAAATACTGCTCTCAGAAAAGCAGTGTTCAGCACCCGCTCACTTATGCAGAGATATCACATATAGAGACGATATAGGAAGAATAGGAAAAAAATACTTAAATGTCTCATTGCAGCATTTGTATAATATCATAACAGAACAAAAAGTGTAAATTTATATGTGAAGACTTCATTCCATTCTCAGCAGTCAGCCAGCAATTTCTCTCTCAAGTTGTTCATCCACCAGCTGAAACTGTTCTGCATGTTGCAGAGAACTACTTGTTTTGGTTATGATGCTTATTTACGCTCATGTTTTCTTGAATGCAAATGGAATATCAATAGTTACCTTTCAAGACATCACAACTGTCCTTGAAGTTTCAAAATAGAAATTGAGACATATTTTCTCTCTTGTTTACCTGCTAACTTTTAAATGACTTTATATGCTGGCCTTCATCATAGTAGAGGCTGCTGACAGAGTATGATTAAACTTATTTTGGAATAGATATCTCAGAAGATTAAAGAGGAACCCTGAAATGCCAGTTATTTTTCCTTTGTATCTTGGATCACCAAAGTAAGTAGGTAAAAAAATACCAAATTGTGGTCATAAATTTATTCCATGACATTTTACAAACCACACATACTTTAGAAGCATTTAAGTATCCTGAAGTAATTACTTATTTTTTGTTCCTTTCTGCTTTAGTTGCCTAAATTACAATATAAACCATTTCATTGTTCTGTGATTGAAATTTAAAACAGTATATAAAACACCATTTCTGATGGTCTGCATTTTAGTGTATTTTGATTTCTGTAAGGACCCCACACTACATAGTAAGGGAGCAAGTAACTTGTTAAGTATATATGGTAAAAATTTTATCTTCTTTCAGATGTTTTAGAAATAGAAGTGCTTATTAATGAGAAAGATTGATTACAGACAATATTTAGTATTTTTTTAAATAGTAGAAGATAAATTTAAAATGATTTTGTTAATAGGCTTTTGCTCAAATTGTACTTTGAATAGATAGCCTAATCCTGACACAAAGATCATGATTACATTAATAGGTATTAATGTAAGAAAGTCTTCCTGGGTAACATGCTCCTTTGGATCATAATGAAATGAAAAGAGAAATATTTTCATTCATTTTACTACCTCTCTAATACCTACATCAGATTAGAAATAATAATTTTCATGAGAAAGAATATGCTCAAACAAATTCTTCTTGCTTTGATGCACATATTTTTACATCAAGGAAGGAGGGATTAAATTTGATTAAGTGTATTGAACAAGACTGAAATAATTTTTCATAATTAGATACCTAATTTCTGAGTTTATTTATCAAAAAGCCTTCATTAAAATATGAAGTAGAGCTGTCTACATGGGTATTGAGCAAACTGATTTCTTTTTGCAATCTAGGGTGACATATGCTTAAATTATGAAAGTATGTATTTCTTGGTGTTTTGTTTTCTCTGTTTCTTATCTAGAAGATGTTAGTAGGATTAAAAAAGTATACTTTTTTCTTTTTGAAATTTTATTTATCTTTTAAGAGTGCTAACATTCTTTATCACCTTGGAAAATACCATAATTTCTAACTTCTTAAGGTTAATTTTGCAATTGTTTCCACTGGAGAAGGCATATTTCTTCAGACACCTGTGGGTCTTCATGAATCCAACATGTGCATTTCCAGAAACCTCTGACATTAGTCTGGCTGAAGTTGCTACATGAAATATTGCTGCCTATTTGGCAGCAATACCTCTGAAAATATCAAATGAGCTTCTGTAAGCACAAAGACAGAAATAATAGAAAAATGGCTAAATGTCAAGAGAGCAACCAAAAGATTGTGAGCACTGGGAACATTAAATGCACCCTGGACAGTGAACAAATAAGCAAATGATAGATACAGAATTGTGCCTGGAAGTACTCTATTGAAGTACCTTGAGAAATGTTTTTGGGAAAGGCTTGGGAAAAAATAAGGAGCATTATTTTTTCTCGCAGTGAAAGTGTGTGCTTGTGTGTGTGTGTGTGTGTGTGCGTGTGAAATAATACTTTAGATTTACTTTACACCTGGAGCTAGAGTTTTAATGTAAATATTTCTTTCATTATGCAATGTTGTCACCAATCAGACATGTAGGTATAATCCTTTCAGTTTTGAGAAAGATCAAAATACTGTTGTTCCAATTTTTATAGGGGTTTAACAGAACATAATTGACATTTGTGTAGCTAATACTGTAATCAACCCGATGAGTTCTCTATGGACCAGCAGATTCTTAGATGAAATGCTCAGTCTACCTTTAAAGGATTTGAGCTCATGGGACTCCTTTATTACTCATTCTTCCTTGCTAAATTGGAGGTGAATTCAAAGATCATAACTGTTTGCACAGATGGATACTTATGTTGCTTTGATTGTCTAAGTGCTATCAGAAGTTCAGTAGAGGCTTTTAAATATGAGTATGGGGATGATCACATGGTTCAACCTTTCTAAAAGTCCTCTTCAGAGGAATAGGACTGTTATCTGGTTTGAGCAGTAACCAGCAAGCAACCAGAAAAATCTTTTGAACCAAAGGAGTCAGCCCCCAAAGAGGAAGCATAAAAGAAGCAAAGAAATGGAAACAGTGAGACCACAGATTGAAAACAGCAGCCCTGGAAACAGTCAACCCCTGGTTTGTCACTCCTGGTTGTCACCCTACAAGCATTGCAGCCTGGCTGGGGGCTGATGGTGCAGCCCCTCTGAGAAGTACTGGGAGCAGCCTGCGTGCAGCAAGAGCAGAGAGTGTGAGGGACAGCAAGTTCATCTCAGTGTGCCCGTGGAGACTTGTGGGGTCCTCCTTTTCTGGTGAGTGAATGGTAGCAAGCAGCAGGGAAACGCACAGAGCAGGATCACCCCCATCTGTCAAGGAGGGCTGTGTACTCAAGGAATCTGCCCTATATCCCAGCAAACAGGGTATGCTGGTAGCCCAAATTTAGCTTCATCAATATCACAGAATCATAGAATACCTTGGATTGGAATGTACTTTAAAGTTCATCTAGCTTCAACCCCACTGCCATGTGCAGGGATACCTTCCACTAGACCAGGTTCCTCCAATCTGGCCTTGAGCACTTGTAGGGATGGGGCATCCACTTCTTCTTTGGTCAGCCTGTTACAGTGCCTCCCCACCCTCACAGTAAATGACTTTGCAAGGGATTAGAACTGCGTGGGGTTAGATATCCAAATATGCTTAAAATTTGTGGCTGTATTAACATTTTGTAAGTTTCTAAATAAGACTATCTATTGAATTATTTATACTCCTGCATGTATAGTTCAGAGGCTGCCAGTTAATTACTTGTTGTTAATAAATCAACAAACCACTTCTGTCCTGAACTAAGCAGTGTTTTCTCTGATATACTGACAAGCTGTTACATTCTAAAGACCAAATGTGATCATTACAGACAATAGCTGTCACTCTAGTGCACAATAGGTAAAGCAACACCTATTTCCATGAATTTATTTTTTGTTTGCAATTTCTCATAAGTTTTTCTTAATAGAGATTCAATAACCAAAAGAGAGACTTAAGGTACTAGACCTGAAATTTAGGCCTGAATTCCCAAGGCCTATGTTCTAACCCCTAGCAAACCTCAGTATAAGTCCAATATTGAGAGAAGGAAACACCATCACTCCAGTGAAACATTATCAAGAGAAAGAGATACCGATGTGAAAGCTAAGTGGCTCTCATCATTAAGAATCTTCAAACCCTATAAGAGAAAATAAACAAACCCAGAAGACTTAAGTGGTCTTTTCAGCTGTGAAACCCCCAGCTACAATTAAAAAAAAAAAATAATCTTTTATTCAAATTTCCTATGGAAATTTTAAAAGTACAAGATTTTGAGGGACAAATGGAACTGGAGATTCACTTCCCTTCTTCATGACACTATCCAGCAGCACCTTCTTGTTTTAATGCTTTGGGAATGATTGGAACAGGGTGTAACAAAGAGAAACAGTTGTGACATCAGAATCCTCAGTTCATTCTTCATGGCTTCATCGCAGTTGGTAAAATAGTTAATTAAAAAAATTTATTAATAATAATTTAATCTCCTTTCACTAACTCTCATAACTCTTTTTGGAAACACATTATTAGAGATTTTGTAAGAGTTTACAGGTTTATGCAGAAAAAAGCATAATTACAGAACATTAGACAATCCAATCAAATTCATTCTATTAATAGTTTTGCTGCATATGTATCTTGCTATAAGAAACAAGAAATTGCTATGGAAAATATATAAAAGCCTGTACAGAGCCTGACAGAGATACATTCAAATGATGACAGCAGGTGACTTTTAGATGGATCTTTCTGCTTCTGCCCTGGGCTCTTTGACTCTCTTCGGGTAATGACTCATTTCAGGGTTTTTTCAAACATGCACAATATGGGCTATTCATTTAAAGAGATGGACTTGACCCTTGTGGGTTTCCTTCAAACTCAGAATATTCTGTGAAATAAAAAAAAGAAATTCCTTAAATTTTAGATATGACACAATACATTTTCCTTACTTATGTGCAAGTTGACAAACAGGAAAGTTTTAAATGTGTTCATAAGAAAAAAAAGTTGCTATATCCATTAAGTACAGGCTTGATACTCACTGTCTATAAAACTTTTTTAAAAAAATCTGATTCAGTGCTTGAAGGCCTTTTTTCTACAAATATATATTTTACTCTCCTCAGTTCTTTCTGGACCTAAATGAAATTAGATCACTAAATTTAAAACACATGTCCACCAGTAGAGTAAATTTCTTAGTACTCTCCAATTCCAGTTCTCACCATCATGCTTGGTTACATTTTCTTTAGCAAAATATTTTTACAAGTATAGATATTGATATAATACAAAGTGTATATGTGTGTGTGTATATATATAGTAACTAAATCTTCAGTTTTATCATAATAGTATAGATAACTGAAAAATTATAAAGCTAATAAGTACCTTGATATACATTGTGTTTAAGTCAATTGTGTTTTGCTGGAAGGACATCTAAACTTTAAAGCATTGATTGAGATCATCAATTTCATTCTCTGATCAAAATAGCTGTCATGAAAGCAAAGAAATGGGTTCAGTCAATAGCAGTCAAGTAAATAAGTTATATATTATTTCAGAGTAAAAGACTTTTCAGGAATTAGTTGGGACTTATGTTGCACTTGAAATTAATAGAATTATAGAATATTAAATATTATAGAAATAACAGATTTGTTTACAGGATTTCTTCTCAGAAGTGTGCTTTAAATGCAAAATGATGAAAATACATTCCAGAGAAAAATCCTGTTTTTCTGACCCAGCTCATCCTGGCTCATCATTATGACATTTTTAGTATCAAACTATGGGTCTGAGAGAGCTCTATCTATTCAAGTAGGAATAGATAGAAAAGTCTCAGGAACTTCCAGTGGAAGTTGAAATGGGTTATGCTGACAGAACTGGTTTGATTTTAAAACTGAAATTTACCACAAATTCTGATCTCCTTAGGAGATCATGTGCAGGATCCTGCACCTGGAGAGAAAAAAACCCATATATCCAGACAGGCTGGGGGACGCCCTGCTGGAAAGCAGCTCTGCAGAGAGGGACCTGGGGGTCCTGGTGGACAATAAGCTGTCCATGAGCCAGCAGCGCCAGCCAAGACAGCCAGTAGGATCCTGAGGTGCATTAGGAAAAGCACTGCCAGCATGTCAAGAGAGGTGATCCTGCCCCTCTGTTGAGCCCTGTTGAGGCCACATCTGGAGTCATCTGTCCAGTTCTGGACTCCCCAGTACAAAAGAGACATGGAGATCCTGGAGCAGGTCCAGTAGAGGAAAACAAAGATGATTAAGGGACTAGAGTGTGTCTCTTAAGAGGAAACTGTGAGGAAGCTGGGCCTGCCTAGCCTAGAGAAAAATGATTGAGATGACACCTAGTCATCCTTTCCACCCTTAAACTCTCAATCCTCTGATTCTGTGAAAAGAACAAACTCACTTATTCATTTAAAAGCAGATTACATCTTATTTGTTTAGTAAAAACAGGTTGAAAAAACACAGTTCTCTCAGCCTTTCCTCACATGCTAGGTTGCCCAGTCCTTTGTTCATTTTTCTGGCCCTTCTCTGGACTTTCAGCAGCCTTTGCATAGTGGGGACCAAAACTGGACACAGTATTCCAAGTGTGGCCAGACAAGCACAATTCAGGTGAATAATGACTTTTTTATCACTGCAAGTGATGTCCTTGATGAGGCAGCCCAGAATCCCACTGGATATCTTTTCTTCAGCAGCACACTGTTCACTCATGATAAGTTTGTTGTCCACCAGGACTCCTAGGTCCATTTCCACAGAGATGGTCCCCAGCTGGGTAGATCCCAGCTTTTTCTACACTCCTGGATGATATTTTCAGATGTGCAAGACTTTACACTTGTCCTTGTTGAACTTCTTGTTCAACGAGGTTCTTGTTAGCCTACTCTTCCAGCCTATCCAGGTATTCCTGCAGCTGGGTCTCCCTTCTTCAGTCCATTTGGTATCAGTGAAAAACTCCATCAGGATCCACTTGATCCCATCGTCCAGGCCAGTTATGAAGATATTAAACAATGTTGGGCCCAATATCAACCTCTGGGATTCCATCTGGGACAGCTCCCATTTGAAAAGGAGCTGCTTACCATTCCCCTCCAGGTTTGTCTGGTCAGTCTGTTCCCTACCCACTGGTCTAAACTGCAATGCATCTATCATTCTAACCACACGAGCAGAGAAGGTTACTTTGTCGTAGAGGATGGTCAGGTGTTTCAATCACAATTCGCCCTTGGTGAATCCATGCTGGATTTTCCTGATCACCAGCTTCATCTGACTTGTGATAGCCCTCCAGAGGATTCATTCTATAACATTCTCAGAGCAGGAAATAAGACTGATGGGCCCAAAATTTTCTGGATCCTCATTTAAGCCCTTTTTGTAGACAGGGCTCTTAGTAGTCTTCTTTCAGTATTTTAGGACATCCTCTGATCCCTCAGCCTCTAAAATATTACAGAGAATAGCCTCAAAATAATGTCAGCTAGCTCTCTTAGCACTCTTGGATGGACAATTTTAGGTCCCATTAATTTATAGGGGTCAAGTTCCTGTGACAGCTCACACATCAACACTTCCTTCACTGGCAGTGTTCTGTGTTTGCATCAATCCAGAGTTTCATTCCCAAGGCTGGGAGCCCAGCAGTGCTGTTAAAGGCAGGGGTGAAGAAAGTATTGGGAACCTCTGCCTTTACTGTTGTGATGTGCCTAATTCACACCCTCTGTTTAACATATAGGTTCCTACCAATATTTGATACAATATTTTTCTTATTATGCATTGTGGTCTCTGTTTATTTTGTCACTGTAGTGGAAGAATCATCACCTAAGTCAGTCTACTGAGAGAAATAACTCATTTGTCAGAGTATCAACGCTTTGACGGTTCGAGTGAGGATAGAAATATCTATGAGAATTGCAGGCATTAAAACAATAGAAATCACAGTTCTGTAGTGAACCAATTACAGTAAAGACTCTTGAGGTATTACCTGAGCTCTGAAAGTACACAGTGAAGAAGTATTTAAAATACTCAGTATGAATATCAATTTCCTTAGGTACACAAAACCAGTTTTCTAAATTTATTCTGATTGTTTACATTCAGTATAGCAATAGTAATTTATGGGAACGTAGACGGACATAAAGCCAGCCTCTGCTCTCCAGTGTAAAAGGAGGACACTTTTCAAAAAGCTGAAATCCTGCTGGCAGAGATTGTGATAGCAAGATACAAGACAGCTGGGACCAAAATATTAGAAATGCTTATTTAAAATTTTCCTGCTTCTGACAAAATATGTCAAAGCAGCATAACTGGTTGTTGAATTATGCAGCTGCATTTTATCACTATCACAGAAGTTTGTGGGGCTTTCGCCCCACTTTATATACAACAAACAAATCACATTTCATCAGACTTACCATATATACTCCTTCAGAAAGAGCCATTTACTAAAATATTGAGAGTGACCTCTTCTTTGTGTGGAGGTCCTGAATCACATAAACCAGATATTGCTGGAGTCTGAGAGCAGTGTAATTTCACTCTGCTTCCTACACTGTGAAATATAGAACCACTGGTGTCATGAAATCGAAGTATAAAAATGAAAGTTCTTAGTGATAGAAGCATGTGGAGTCTATATTAAATTAAGAAGGATGGAAAAAGATCTGTGACTTTTGAAGTACATGAAAAACTACAGCATCACCAAAGCCACCAGCAGGTCAAGGGTGTAAATGGAAATAACTACTTTAGGGACAGACTGTTCAGGACCCATATTGAAAACCTGTGTGTCACATATTTTCACAAAATCAATTTATTTCCAGCAACTTGGGAGCTTTAGGGTTTATGAAATATAGTTATAGCCCAACTGTCAGCAAAGAACAAGTTTTCTGAAAGTAGAAAAGCTCTTGAAGGCTATGCCCCTTTCAAGATAAAAAAAGAAGAAACAAATAAACAAAATTCAAAACTATTTCCCTCCATACTAGTCTAGTGTCTCTTTTGTGATATTTACCTCTTGCAAATAAATGGTTATATTTTTATATATGTGCATGTGCATCTAGAAATATGTGTGTGTGAATGTGTGCACATGTACTGTACAAAGAACACACATTTCTGTGGTCATACAGAATAAAATATTGGTATGGTTTAATGAAAAATATTTTACTTATTGTTCACAAGTGTTTTTTAGAGAAGACTCTAACATGATTGATAATATTTTGGAGAAACCTAGTTGTAGACAACACATTTTGGTATTTTGCATTTATTTCAATTTAATTAATAATAAATTTAAATTTATTTGAAAACAATTTAAAATTAAAAACAGTTTAAATGAAATTATTTTTAAGAAGGGTACTTTTTAAGAAGTGTTGTACAGATAAAATTACATACAAATTAGGCAAACTGTATTGTGCAATAGATATTGTTAGGGAGGCACAGTCAGCAATTAAACTCACTGAGTCAAAGACTCACTTCATTGAAGGTATGCAAAGATATATTAATGATTAGAGTAAAGAGGTCTCTCACTATTTCTTAACACCTTCTTTGATTCAAAAATCTGAATCAGGTAGGAAATATTGGCTATGATTTGCACAGATTTTGTTTTACTGGACTGGCTAATCTCTCTAGCATTTTTAAAGTCCCATGCTGTAACATAATCTAAATTTTGTGCCATGACACAAAACTCACTGCCCAAATCAGTGCAATTTGTGCACTCAGTGAAGAAAAAAAAACATGAAAAAAGTTTGGGAGTATGCTCACTCTTATTCTCCAAAACCCAGTTAGAATGCTGCCTATTACTTTACCGTATGCATCTACTCTCTTGCAGTGTTGCAGTGTATTTTTTTTTAATTTTTTTTCTAATAAGAAGAGATCAAGGGATAGGTTTGCTGCAGCCTAGTAACGCAAAGATCTGTATAATTAGAACCTTCAGAAGGAAGAAGTTGCCAAACAACTCTTTGCCTTTGATGGTCTCTTAGGGCTGTCTGCATAAAATGAAAATAGCTTTTAGCTGCAAGATTTGGGGCACAGTGCAACATCTGAATTGAAGGTCTCAAAAATAGCTTATAAAGCCCTCTTTATTCTTGCCCCTTGTCTGCCTTGCTTGCTTCCTCTTAACTGTTCAAAACATTTAGCAGTAAAAGAAGGCAGTCAATAAGTGCAGACATAAAGACTCAGAGGCAGTAGAAGTGTTCTCATGTACTGGCAGAGACTGGGATGGATTTATTTACTCTTGAATGGTGCTTCACATCAGGCAAATCAGAGAATCTAATAATAGCTTCATTCCAGACTATTATATATTCTGTTTGGGCATTATATTTTCAAGGAAAAGTGTCAAGACAGCCTATTTATTGCCATTTATAGCATAGTGTAGACTCAGTTTCTACTGTTCTCCAGAATGGGACAGGAAATTGAAAACAGGGCCAAGAAATGTTTTGCAGCAAGGCTATACATCTGCAAGTGACAGGAAAGCAGAGAACTTACTTGTTTCTGCAGTGTATATTCTTGCTACTTTCTGAAATAGCCTCTCTAAACTTTGATCTTACCTGAGTCACATAAAATATGTATTTCTATCAGTGTTGTGCTTAAGAAATCCAATTAACATGTAATGAATATTTATATATATTTAACTACATGCATGCACACACACGTGTGCACACATGTGCTAGAATGTTTTAAAACCTTTCCTACATGTAATATTGACCTGAATGTAAATTCATAAATGGGATTAATTTAATCTTATCTAGTATAAAAATAATGCAAATAATAGCCTCACCTGCACTTAATTCCAAGGAAACTGACAGTTAAAATTTGCAAGGTAGACCAGACCACTATGCCTATGTCAGAAGTATTTTCTCCCTGAAAGCTTGTCTTCAGAAAGTTGTGTTTTCTACTTCCTGTATCTGTTTGGTAAAGTTCTGCTCATTACATAATCAACATCCATGTCAAGATTTATTGTTTCTAATATTCCACTGAGGAAACAGTTATACAATGAAAATATGTATGTATCATATTGCAGAAACCTTCAACAAAAATAATAGAACATATTTTCCTATAAAGTAGTAGAAAAATAAGTAGCATCTGACATTCAGACTGGACAGCCAAAGGTGCATTCTCATAGGCACTAAAAATTTTATATAATTTTTTTCTTTCCATTATAATCACAAAATTGATGTTTCTTCCCATTTAAATGTTTTGAAGACATAATCTCAATAAAAATGTTTTTATCTTTTTAATTTTTATATTCTCATTAAAATAATTGCAAAAGAATTTTCTAAACTACATGCATTTATTTAAATAAGAAATAAAAATGGCCTCCTGCAAGCCAAATATTTCATTAGATATAAGAAAATGAAATACTGTCAGCTTTTAAAGAACTGCAGAGCAGTAAAGGCCAAGATCACTGCTGAGCATCTATGGGAAATAAAGTTTGTTACACCAGGTGTCATCTGCGTTTAGAAGTGTTAGAGAGCAGAAATAATTAAGAGCTATTCATTTTAAAAGATAGAAAATAAGAGGAAATCATGGAAATGTGGCATACAATAAGAGGAGGTATCAATTGAACAAAAAGCCTATAACAATATGGATTTATTCAAATGCCAGTTAAAAGAATTAGATCTATAAGAATGCAAAACTTTCAAATAATTCTCCATTTGATAGAAGACTCATGCACCTTTCTATTTTAAGGCAAAGAAAATAGAAAACCCAAGCCCCAAATCTCTATGCAATATTTGTTTTCTCTGTGAAATTCATATTGATTTTCTCTTGCTTTTGTTTGTCTTTGTATTTTGCAATTGCATCTTGGATTTCTACTTATTATTATGGAAAGAAATAAATCACGCAGTTGTGGTCCTATTGTTTACAGCAACAACTAATTATCCTTTTCTGGAAAATAGCACTACTGAGGCTCCTTGCTGTGAAATTTCTATTCAGTTCCTGGCCAACCGAGTTGAATGTTTCTTTATGACAAAGAAACTACACCTCCCACAAGACAGTGGGAAATAAAATAGAAAATTGAGTTTAGTATTGTAATTAAATAATAGAAACAGAAAATGTCTTGGTTCCATTCAAAGACAGAGTATGCTTGGATAGGTCAGACCAATGAACAATAAAATAGTTAGTTTTTCATTATATCCAAATAATCTTATCATAATTAAAAATGTTTTTAACATAAAAATTTTGAATTACATTTGGGTTTGAAATATGCTTAAGAAAGCATTCAGAACTTAGAGAGCCTGACCAGGCAGGTTTGAGGCATAATGAGAATCTGAAATACCATATTAGATGTCCCTTAACCCTAGCAACCTTAAAGAATAAACTAAGAATGAAAGTGATGACAATACCCACTCAACGTTTTTTACATTTGTAGCAGGCTGATGAAATAGTTATCAGAGATGATAGAGATGGCTTAGTAACTGTTTGAGTAAGAGGATATTAGATTTTCCATTGTCATATAAACACAAAATCTTTTTTTTTTAATAAATTGCCTAGAGCTTTTTAAAGAGTTCATCACTACCGAGGCACATATTTAGGGGTTACTCTTTTTTTTTTTTTTTTAATCAAGGTTAACCACATCAATTACGTGATCCTTTTTTCTTTTTGATTCTGATATATTTTCTTCATTGATTGCTGTTTACTTATTTCCACAGTTCCACAAGTTCTGCATAGATAAAGATGGTGGAAGCAGTGGTTTTCTTTAGTGATAAAGTAGTTGGTGTCATGATCTGACAGCACAATACCTGCCTAATGTGATCAAGCTGTCATTTCTTTTGATCCTAAGTTTGTCTTACTAGCTTCAAACATCTTTCTTGGTGTTCAAAATTACTTCTGAGAAATTTTGGTAGCCAGCATCATTTTAATTCATCACATATTTCTTGTCTTCCAGTCAAAGAAGGCAGACATAACCTACTTTAGAAATGCACTTGAGAACTCCATTGACATTCAAGTAATATGTAAAAATGATGGCTTTAATTCAGACTTAAAAAAAATCAATTTTCCACTGACACATGACACAGCCTGAGTATATATTTGGCTCATGCAATGACAGAGTTGACCTGAAGCCTAAGTGTATTTACTGGTTTTTGCTGTAATAAATTTTTTCACAGTAGTTGGTATGAGGCTGAGTTTTGGATTTGAATAGAAAGAGTCTTGAAACCACAGGGATGTTTTCATTTCTTCTGCGCAAGGCCCTTGCTGCCCCTCGCAACGCCCCACCAGTGAGGAGCCTTGGAGTGCACAGGGAACTGGGAGGGGACATAGCAGGGACAGCTGGCACCAGCTAAACAAGGTGATATTCCAGCCCTCACGACATTGTGCGCAGCATATCAAAAAGGGGTTTTAAAAATTTTTAAAGCCACAAGGGGTTTTTTCTGCAATTTGCCCTTCCAATTCTCCCCCTGATCCCACCAAAAGGGACGTGAGCAAGTGGCTGCATGGTGTGTATTTGCTAGCCTGGGTTAAAACACAACTGAAGGAAGAAGTGCATTGAATCTAGCCAGGATGAGGTTAACTTTCTTCAAAGCAGCCTGCATGATGCTGTGTTTTGAATTTGTGACTAAACCAGTGTTGACAGCACACAAGTGTTTTATTGGTGAACAGAACTTGCACAGAATCCAGGCCTTCTCTGTCTCCCACTCTGCTCTCACAGTGAGCAGGCTAAAGGTGGGGAAGAGATTGAGACACAGATGGGAAAGCTGACAAGAAGTGAAAAAAGGGATATTTAATGCCATATGACACCATGCCCAGCAATAAAAGCTGGGGGGTATTATTTTCAAAGAAACTTGCTTGCCGGGTGGCTGTGCATCAGTCTACTTTTTGGACAGAAAAAATAATTGTCTTTGTGTCATTTGTTATTGAAAAATCCCCCCCTCCCCCCTCCCCCTTCCCCTGCCCCCTGCCCG
>JAYDZK010000113.1:73725939-73738066 GCA_034509185.1 Euphonia xanthogaster
TGAGGCATAATCTGTGGTCAGAGACAGTGAACACCCGTCCTCCATTACACAAACTGGCTCAGTTGTAAATGCCCCCAATCCAAGAAGGCCACATCCATGGGGCATTCATTTGAGAGGCAGCTGAGTGGGTTCACAATTCATGAAAGATCGCCCCAAAGCTCTCCCCCGAGGCCTTGCACCACAAGATGCAAAGTGATTCAACAGATCCAGACTCTGGTGCAAGACAGTGGCAAACTGGCCTACCTAGGGGAGGAACCTGGGCATTCCCACGCGGCCTGAACGTATGTTAATCTGTTGGATTCTGTGTTCTTTGAGGGATTTTCACCAGCAAGAAGACCAGCTAGAGAGGATCAACAGAACATCGTTGGGATTCATGGAATGGTGATATTTTCTTTAATCTGTCTCTGTCACTATCTTTCTTTTCCCCATTTATTTTATATTTCTTTCTCTTCCTTTTCCTCTCTCTCTCATTTTTACTATTTTATAAAATCCATGGTATTGACTCTGGCATACAGTCTCATTTGCAACTTAATTTGGGCAGAGACATTTCTAATACTTTTAATAACCAAACCGTAACAATGCTTCACTAGTATTTGTTGCTCACTGTTAAAAATCATGAATAGTCGTACAAAACTTTGACATATTAGCCTAATGAAGTAATAGAATAATTTTTATTAAGAGTGTTACTCTTTCTTGCCATATCCTGCAACCTCCAAAATCTCCCCCGAATAAGCTTCGTGCTTCTTCAGAGTAAAATCAACCTTCAGTTTCCAGAAAGGTAATCATAGTAATACATAACAAAGGTAAATAATGTAAATAAATGCAATGACTCTCTGCTGCATGACTGCAAATAACTGCAAGTTGTTTTTATACTTATTTCAAAAATTATATTGCTTTCACATACCTTTTTTCCTATATGATTAGATGGTTTGCTCTTGGCATTCATTCCACATCTCCTGTACTCTAAAAATATGTATCACAGTTTTCAGGAGTTGAATGACTTGGAGCTTTTATTTGTCATTTACAGTACAGTATCTTCACACAGTTTATTAGCTTGTGGGGGTTTCTGAGCTCTGTAGCATATTCTGGGCCCAAGATTACTTCCAGCAGAAGACTATCCCTTTCATTTGTGACAGTATCAGCCTGTTAGCAAGACATACAGTAGTATAAAATACCCTAGGATGCCTATTAGCCCTCAGAGTGAAGACACAAAGTTGACATGTGTTAATTTTGCCTGCCAGTTTGCATCAGTTGGTAATGAATGGATGTGATATATTGTGGTGACATGAAGACAAGCATTGGAGTTTTCTATCAATAGACACTTAATCTCCTTTTTAACGGTTTAACTGAACAGATCCTCCTTCGCTTTTCTCATCTAGAACCTGATAACATGAGTGTTAACATCACTCAATAAAGAAAATGCCATCAAAACTCAGGAAATATGGGATACAGGAGAACATTTCTTTTTTCAGTTCATGTAGGCCATTCTGCCCAGGGACTTCCTAGAAAACACAACAGTGCAAAAGCATGACCTCTTTATCGTCTCTCCCATATTTTAGATCAGTTGCTTCTAAAGATATACGCTGTCATGAAAAGTGCTTTTTGAAATGTAGCCACAGAAGGTTACAAGTACAGGTCTTTTTTTATACATGGCATCTAATTACTTTGACACCTTTTCAACATTATTATAGATGCATAGAAATATAATTATATTTGTAAGTACCATTTTAGATTTTATTTACTGTAATATTTTGACAAAGAGAAGAGTGAGCATCTTGTGAGATCTTGGTTTTTTTTCCACTGGATGGCTTTTCTAGCCCAGAATCCACTAAAACCTAGCATAATTTTGCCCTGAGCACAAAGCTTTCATGAATTCCAGCTAAACCCAGGCCCCTGTAATTCAGGACATTGTCTCCAGCCTTTTTGTCTTGTTGATGCAATTTAAAAACCCATCATATTACCACTAAGGTCTTTGACTGTGAATAATTTTATGTGTTTTATGACCTTTATTTGCTTTCCACTTGCAAGATTTAATGGACTGTACACTCCTATTTTCTTGTCTTTTCTTATTTTTCATATCCACCCTCATTCATCTTCTGACATCTACTTGCTTCAATGCCTCCTTTTTCCTAGCTATCCCTTTCATTCTTCTGAAGACTATTCCTTCCCTTTTTTTCCTTCCCTATAGTTTTGTATTATAACTGCATGAATTCAGTAAATTCTTGGCCTGTAATCCAGAAAACAAAGGTTAATTATTTTCAGCTACATCATTTTCATCCCTCAGTTTCCTTACAGTAAGGAACTGGGGAATTTTTGATTAAATGTTCATATCCACTGGCTGCTCAAATACAGCTGGACTTGGCATGACAGAATTAAACAGTGTATGAACCTCCCAAAGATTAATTCCATGAGCAATAATAATCTAACAAATATTTCTTCCCTGCCCAAAAAATTATTCCATGAATTCTGATGATCTACAGATCTACATCTGTATTTAACAAGATGCACTGAAACTATGTGGCATATACCTAAATATTCAACAAAATAAAAATTGAGTTATGTATTTACTCAAACAGACTGAATGTGTTTATATTCCTCTATTACTATCTGTATAGTATTAATAGTATTAACCATATTAAATGTTACATGATTTTGGAACAGACTACGTTTAATACCTAAAAATATGCAAAAGATTGTAAAGGAAGTCTTACTGCAGACTCAGCTTTAAGTGCCTTTAAAAAGCTAATACATGTTTCCTAAATAGATTAGGTTTTCCGAGTTAGGTAGAAAATAACAGACAAGAAATCATCGGGTTCTGAATCCATCTTCAATATTAGATACACATGCAAGATCATCCATTTTGATTGAAATATTTCTCACCAAGTTATAAAGGTGAGCCCTGTGGTATTATCACCTGGGAATATGTAGTCATGAAGGAATATGTCTCTTTACCTCTTTTAGTTGCCAGACACTTTTGTGGCTAAGCAGATTCTTCCAGGAAGGCTCAGTTCTATGACTCGGCCTTTAGTATTCTGTTTCTTATTACTGTCTGATTTAGCGTCTGTGACAAAGAGACTTTTTTATGGGGGTGATCAAACTGTAAAACAGTATAACTGATGTGAACATAAACAAATAAAGCAACATGACTGCAAAAATTATAAATGAAAGAATTGGGGGAGTGATATTCACTTTTTTTTTTTTTTTTGTAATTTCAGCGAGGGAATTCAAACTGATTTCTTCTAATATTTACAAGATATTCAAATTTTGCATGAATTGCAATTTGATTCAAGCAACAAATATCTAGAGATCCCTGATCTACCTCAATATTCAATATCAGTATTTTAGTTGTGTTCTGGGAACATTCTACTAAATTACTGCTGCTCCTCAATTTCCTTCTCTGTCACGATTTTCCCACAGAACCTTGATGGTCTTTTCTGTGTAAAGAAAGCCATGAAGGACTACAGACTATTTCCTAGTGAAAATGTGAGATTGTCAGCAAAGTAATGGATCCTAGAGTCCTGGAAGGAGTGCCAGGAGATTGTCTTGCTTATCCAACTGTCTCAAAACATGAACAACAGCAAACTAGTGAATTCTGAAAGATGTTTGTGTAGGTTGTTCTTACTGCTGAAAACATTTTCCAAATGTCTTACCTAAATACTCTCTCTGCACATTTGCCATGCATACAGAGAATATATTTTTTGAGATCTGAAAACTGTACACATTCCATTGGTCCCTTAAATATTCAGTCTTGGATATCTTCTTCAGACTTCTGGATAAATTAAACACATTTTCTATACTTCTCATTATTTAAACTTGCTGCCCACTGGACTTTGCAAAAGCAACCATTGTCTTTTCTAAAATCTAAAAATATCTATAATAATAATAATATTTCTAGTTTATGCTTTCCAGTATGCTCAACTTCTGAACAATATCATGACCCTTGTTTAGTTTGAGGTTCGGTATATCTCATGGCTGCTACCTATCTAGAAAATATTCTGTATTTTTCTATATTCTGTATAAATATTTAGGCAGTTGATTAATCCTACTAATATATATAATTTTGTACTTTTCCCTCTGGAATTCCATCTTGGGTTTTTCAGTTCATGGTTTTAATTTGTCAAAATATTTTCAATTTTAATCTTGTCCTTCAATATACTTGCTGTGTCTTCTACCTTGGTATTGTTTGCAAATTTAATTGGCACACCCTCATTTGTCAATTTCTCCTTCTAGCCCCAGTTCTGTGGGTACTATCCCTCATGTCTTAAATCACAAAGTAAACACTAAAAATATTTCTAAAATATCTCCTGTGGCAAATTATACTCTTAGCACAATATTAATGCATATTAAGGTCAAAGATGAGTAATATAAATGAATCACTTATGCACTTAAATCATGTTACGACTTTACACACGGAGGGCATTTATAAATATTGGATAGTGCTAGAAATTAATTTTATAAACTTACCCCAACTTTGCAAGTAAAAAAATTGAATTATCTTTTATATTTATAAAACTTCTGAATTACATTAGAGCATTCTAAACAAACAGTCATAAAATATATGTCTTTATCATTGCTGCAAAGTGAGTGGTGTGAGTTTCAGGAATAATTGTCTATTAACTGGTTCTAGGAGAACATTCAATATTTACTTTTGTGTCATATTCCCCTTAACAGTGGGAGTGCAAAGTAAATACAAAGATGTAAATTCCTTAATTGATGGGAATGGCAAAGATATTTTAAAAATAAACAAATTATACTCATCAAGCATCTTGAAAATATCTAATTTTTCGACTGTTTGTTTATATCACACAGCATCATACGGATGCTCCAATATTATGGTTTAATTTAGTCTCTTTTTTTCCTTTTTTTTTTCTCTAATATGCTATTTATTTCAGTTCTAACATGGCTTTTGTACACTTATAAAATTGCCAGTATGAGTGCACGTATCATAAATATCTCTAGCGTGATATCTCCTGTCTGAGATTAGCCAAGGTCCCACCCTCACAGAATTTAAAATAATGTTAAATAATGGAGTCATATAATTTTAAGAAAGGCTTTTTTTCTTCCCCATCAATTAGAGTGTTGCATTTCTTTAAAGCATAAGGTATCAAACTACTTTCTAATACTATCTAAAGGACCTGTGGACATTCTCATCCATGTAAATGTCTAATCCTTTTTTCAAATCCTTATAAAATTTTGGCATCAATGATATCAGCATTGATCCATTCCATAGCATGTTATGCATTTCCTATTTGTCGTATCTCATGGCAGAACACCTCTGAGTGAAGTAGATGATACTTTAGAGCCAAGGAAAATAGTATTCTCTATTTTATCCTACCAATCTTAAAACCTGTTTCTTGAGCCATAACAGTTTTTATGCAAAGGTACTCTGCTGCTTAAGTGAAGTCTCATGAAACCAGATACTGAGCAACCCAGTGATCCAAAAAACAGGCTCCCTTTCTTCTGACACCTTCCTAGTACAATTCAGGTCCTGGTCTGTGCCTAGTTTGAGGTTCCATTAGAAGAACCTTTAATATAAGATACAATAATGCAGTAATATTAACACTCATATCCAGAGTATAGAACAGTAAGGGATGTTACCCAATTTTACAAAAACTCTCACACTGGAAGAAATAACTGTTTATTTTATAAATAAATGTTTATTTTTCTAGACATCAGGAAAATGATGCTAATAGATAAACACATTAATGTTTTTAAACATGTAACTGTTCCTACTTTAAAATGAATTGTTTTTATTTGAAGTCAGGGAAACAAGATTGGTTAGGTCATAAAGGATGTGCATGAACTTTAATCCAAATCTGTGAACTACCTGCTGAAAGAAGTGAAAGAAACTGAGTATATTAAATTCAGCATGATGTCTGAACTGCTGATAGGTACAATGAACAGAAAGAGTCTACAGAAGGGTTATTATCAATGACCTAAGCAAATTAACAGACATCCCCTGGGGGAAGAGGCAAAGTACTCAGTTGATTGCCATAGAAGCTGGGTGAGTACTCTTTCCATCTTCAGTGAAGGAGGACAAAATTAAGCACCCATTCAGTAGGTCTAACATTTCTGACAGAAAAATGACATTCTGAGTAGCAAAAGACCCCAATCAGGTCTGTCAAGGTAACTACCGAACACCTATTTCAGAAATCACCCACAACAAAAAAAAAATCCACAAAATGGCATCATTTGTTATGAGCATTCAGAAAGATACTTGGAAGAATAATTTTCCCTGCTGTGCACTGTTTCCTCTAGCCCTCAAATTACTTTAAGCAATCCAATCTATCTCTTAGCCCAACATCAACAACAGATCTTGCCATCATTCTATTTATTTCTTACATGTAGAATCCTATATAAAGTTATTTCAGTGCTTCTGAAGTAAGGATAATTTTCCTTGTATTTTTCCCTTTCAACAGAAACTTTTATTTCCAAATAGTCATACTCAGTAACAGAATTTACTGTAACTGAAGTTTTGTACACTTACCTTTCTGAGGTTGCATTCCAAAGACACATTCATCCTATTTCTTTCCACCAGTATCACTAAAATTCAATAGTATACCATAACATACTAATTGAATTGACACTCATTTCAAGATTAACTGCTGTGTTTAAAACACTAGCAAAAGTAATGAAAAATTTAATGTAGCTTAAAATTTTGAATAGATTTCATGTACATGGGTATAATCTGCACTGCACTGAAGAGATTTAGAGGAATGGCTTCCATCTATAATAGTATGTTCTTAGTACAATTTTTTGTGTTTCTAAGCCTTGCATGATTGAATTTTTTCAATTTTCTTTCAAGGAAATGAGATAGACTTCATGGATTCTGCAGAGTTCTTTTCTTTGCAGGTTTTAGTAAGCATATTTGGGGTCAAAATTTTACTGTTGCTCTGTAGCTTATAGCTTCATTAGGAATGATCATGTAAGCATACAATCATAGATGTCTCTGAACAGAAGGGAATTAATTTCTGTGTTGTTTGCTTTTATGTAATCTTCAGAGGGGGAATAGATCACCTGAATTGTTAGCAATATGCAGATCTTTTTTAAAAAGTTAGATTTTTAAAGAAAAAATTGAAACTTCTAAACAGTGTGCTTAGTATAGATGCATTTGCAACTCATTCTATTCCCTGATAATCCCACCTGCAAATATCTTATCTAAACATGTTGAAAGGCAATGATGGCATCAGGAAATGCCATAACATTGCTACCCCAAATTTTCCTTAAACCTGGAATAGAGAAAAATATTTTTTTCCATGGACTAGGAGACTGAGGAGATATCTATTTTTTTTCACCATTTTGTGTACTGAGGTGTTCTCCTGCCAGACTCTACATGGTGCTCTAACTGCAACCCTGAGTCACATATTTAAAAAAAAAAAAGTGAACTGCATATCATAGGTGTATGGTGTTGGTTTTGCATATTTCTTAGCACTTTTTAAAGTAGCAGTTCAATAATAAACTCAGCTGAAAACCAGGCTCCGAAACTCAAACACACAAAAACAGGATAAAGAAGAATATTACAGCTCTCTTTCAAACTTATAAACTATTGCTCTTATCTTAAATTGTTGTGCTTATCTGCCTGCCATTGTGATACATATCCTCCAGAAATACCAGGACAACCTTCCCAGTGTGCTGAGGGCTTCTAAAGACTGCTCAGACAGGCAAAATAGTATGAGTGAGCACTTCCCCATGCTCTCCTATGGCATCTTCAGCAAAAGGTAAAATGTTGCCACAGTTTTCCAAAATGAGGATCTGTGATGAAAATCTACCTTGTATCACAGTCCTATGAAACATTCTAGATGAGAGCTCCTAGAACTGCTTCTAAAAAAGTATTTTACTCTTTCTTCAAGCTACATTGTATCAGACAACAAAGGAGATGGGTAACTCTTGAAACTACTTGCAATTTTAATAACTTCCTGTGTTCTGTAGTTGACATTATACTGTACTCTGTATTCTCAGATATGCTCTGCAAAGAGCTGCAAAGGAATACCAGATCTATATTGGCTGCACATCATAAGAAATCTGTTTTCCTTACTGTAAACTAACTAATGAGCAAAACCCAAAGTCTCAAAAGTTCCCTCTACACCCCAAAGATGAACAATTATGAAGAGCAACCTCATTGTAAGTTATGTAATGGCATAAAGACTAAGTTGTAAGGGAAAGGAAGAGGGCTAAAATATTCTGGTAATTAAAGGTAGGAGGAGGGAAATCAACAACAAATAGACACTAAACTATGATGTTATTCCAGGTTTTAAGTTCTGACATTGATCTATTGCCTTGTCTGGAATAACTTACAGTAACAGAAATCATGAACCAATTTATTTGCAAGAACATAATAGTGTCTTGGGTTAATAATTTCAGGAAAAAAAAAAAGAATTTTACAACAGCTATAGGAAAAAATAGGAACAATTCATATGCATGCCCATAGATCATGAGCTTATTTACAGGATGGTGACCTGCATCAAGCAAAACACAGATCCAACTCTTCTTTCAGCTTCTTCAAGGAGTTTCTTCTTAATGAGACAGAAACTTCAAAAGAAGATGGTGTATTGGTGATGTAAATTCTTTCTCCTTCCTTGCTGAAGCATTTTCTCAAAACTACAAATGAGATATCATCTACCTTGCTACTGTCCTTACTTATTCAAAACATTTCTGCATGGGATGATCCATTTTAACAGGCTTAAGTTCTGACAAAATTGTTATGAGTAATGTTTCTTTGGACGAAATGTGTGACAGGGAAGTACAGGACTTTCTCTTTTTCCTCCACAGTTAGACGGTAACTACAGAGCATAAATGATTATGACCTCACTGTCATTCTGTGATTGTTTGTGATTTCTCTCTTTTCTACAGTACAGTTGTCTCTCACTGCATTACAATGACACAAAAATTAACCAAAATGGGAGCAGAATATTTTTTTTCCGTTTGAGTCATCATCTTGGTGATATTTTTCTTAAACACAGACTGAAATTAGTTTCTCAAAGATCTTAGTGTAACCATACATCTGTTCTTTAAATTTTCACATCTCTTGCTACTTTCATGAACATGATTTCAATCTTAATTTCCCTGTTAATCAATGGAAGTTATTAATTTCCTTCCATATATTTCAAAATATATAATAGTATAAAATAAAAGTTATATATAGCAAATGGATTTCAAAATATTTTTTTAGTACACAAGCTGTTTTTAAATGGAAATATTGATTTGCATCTATTTTATGTAGCATACAAATACCGAGGCATATATTTCTTATTGTTTCTTTGGCCTTTTTATGCTGCTGAGAATATAAGGTAGAGGTTTTACATTAAGCCTGAATCACCAGATGCAGAAGCCAGCCTTAACATGACTGCTTCTACAACTCAAGTAAAATGCTATTGACTGTGGTAGCCTATATTATTTACCTAGGATGGCTTGGGGAAGAAGTAACCTTTTTTCTGCCAGAGTAAAGGATCTATATTGTGTTGAGTTCCTCAGCCTTAGTGTTTCCACAGCTACATTCTCCAGTGGTTAGGCATCATTTATTTTTGTGTGTATGAAATGAGAACTCAAAAGTTCACTGGAGCACAGTGGAGAGTGGGAGTAATCAGGTCTACAGCTTGGTGATTAAGGAGCTCACATGGGAGGTAAGTAGGAGAGGCTGGTTCCAGACCCTGCTCTGCTGTCTCTGACTTAAGTACACACCTGGAACTCCTTAGCACTGAGAGAAACTGGCAAGATACGTGCTATATTAATACTACTAAATGCTCCCAATCTTGTTCAAATCACCTTGGCCTCTTTTATCTCTCCAGATGGTGCCTTGGGTTATCTTGGGTCATGCCTTCATCAAGATGGTATCAGAACAGATGATAGACAACAGCAACCAGAATTATTTTCTGACACTCTCTGATTTATTGATATTAATTAAGATGTAGTATTTAAATATTTAATCTAATGATTGTTTCAGGTAAAATTAATAAAATATTCATTTAATTAAATCACATCCATACAACTGTTACAGATTCTTTTATAAAGGGTAAGCAGACAAGTACGTGCTTAAATAAAAATACCACTAAGACAAGAAGAAAATTATGATTACATTAAGGCTTCAATTAAGATTACATTAGATTCAAAATATTTCATCATCTAAAATACTGGTAATCAAAAGTAGTTATAACACTAAAAGAGATTATTAAAACATACCCTCAACTTGGGAAATTTAAAGAGGAGCTTTACCTCTTTCAGTTTATGAATCTCATGAGGTTTAACAAAATTAAGTGCAAGGTGCAGCAGCTGAGTCATGGCAACCCCTGGTATCAATACAGGCTGAGGGATGAAGGGATTGAGGGCAGCTGTACTTAGAAGGACTTTGGGTTGCTGGTGGATGAGAGGCTGGACACAACCCAGCAAAGTGCACTTCCAGCCTGGAAAGCCAAAAGTGTCCTGGGCTGCAGGGCCAGCAGGGCAAGGGAGGGGGATTCTGCCCCTCTGGTCTCTTCTGGTGACACCACCTGGAACCTGTATCCAGCTCCGGGGTCACCAGCAGAGGAAGGACATGGACGTGTTAGAGTGAGCCCAGAGGAGGGACATCAAGTTGACTAAAGGGATAGAGCATTTCTCCTACAAGGGAAAGCTGAGAGAATGGAGATTGTTCAGCCTGGAAAAGGAAAGTGTGTGGGGTGACTTTATTGTGGCCTTCCAGTACCTGAAGGGAACCTACAAGACCAGCTGCAGAAGGACTTTTTACAAGGGCATTTAGTGACAGGACAAAGGGGAATGGCTTCAGTTTAAAAGTTAGACTTATGGAAATTTATTTTATATAAATTCATTTATTTTATATAAATTTATTTTCTTTTAGATGTTAGGAAAAAATTCTTAACTGTGGGAGTTGTGATGCAACACAGAGAAGCTGTGGGTGCCTCATCCCTGAACTGTTCAATGCCAGCTTGAGCAGAGGTTAGTGCAGCTTGGTCTAGTGGAAGGTGTCCCTGACCATGGCAGATGGGTTGAATCTAAATGATAGTTACAGTCCCTTCCAACCCAAGTCATTACTTGCTTCTATGATTTTATGTTCTAGACACCATTATAACTAGTGCAGCCTACTGACTTGGGCAAACACAAGCAAAATCATCTACAGATTGCCAGCATTGCTTCTTTTTCTGAGTCTCACTATTCTAGCTTGCTCAAGGCAGCAACTGAATCTCCTTTGTTTTGGGAGAAGCCAACCTGCCCTATGCAACATTAGAGTACTGTTGTTTGCTTATTTTCCTTCCATTCACACAGGTATACAAATTATTGTCTCACCCTGAACCCAAGGGCGACTTAATTTTATGTGATAGAAATCTTTTAAAAAACACTTTGCTTAATGCTTAAAGAGCTACTGACATTGTAGTGATTGACACTTAGTGTTCATCTTGCAATACTGGATGACCCACATCTATACCCTAAGATATCCTGCACAGAAAGAGAAAAACCAGTGTAACTGGAAATTCAATCAGGAAACAAGTTCGTTTTCAGGACCTTTAACTCCCAAAGGTTATTAGTTACTAGATTTTGAAGGCTTACCATACAGGTGATTTCTTCCATCAGTGTTTGGATGGCCAAAACACCTGATTTAAGTATTTCAGTTGCAGTCCCAACACAATTTTACATAATAAAGAGTAGAAAGGTGCAGCTGGCTTTATGACAGAGAAAAAATTGAGAAAAGAAAATCCAAAAACTTTCACTACTGCTGTTCTACAGGGATTATTCTTGGTTATTTCTGCTTCTATAATAATAATCTTCCAGGAATTTGTGACAAATTAGACTACTTGAAATAATAAATTAGAAGCAAGTCATCCTCTTAACATATAATCTAAATTTTATAATAATAAGAATCATCACCTTGTGAGACCACTGCAAAATATCTCTATTTGCTCAGAAATAACACTTTGCTCAGAGTTCCCTGCTGATTCTTTCTTTCTTCTATGTGTCAGTTGGCTACCTCCTATACCATGTAGTGAATATATACCATATACCTATACTAACTTCTACAGAGGTGTCCTTTTTTTTAGTTGTTTTTTTTTTTTTTTTTTAAAAAGGTTTTGTGAAATCATGCTTCAGATAATTTAACAGAAGTCATTAATTACTTGTTTAAGCTTTAAAGAGTCAGTCA
>JAYDZK010000113.1:73738166-73820654 GCA_034509185.1 Euphonia xanthogaster
TACTTTTTTTTTGTTGTTTTTTTTTTTTTTTTTTTTTGGTTGGGGTTTTTGTGTGTTTGATTGTGGTTTTTTAGCCTCTTTGTTTGTTTTTCTTCCCAGTTTTTGGCACTTTTCTATTAGCATGTTATGTAGTACAAAGTCATAAACCGCAAAAAACCCTAATTTATTAAGTTTGATTCATTTCTTTTATAAACTAGAAATCCGCAGTCAAAGAAGAAAATTCATCTGGAAACAATTTTTAGCATAACAATAAAAGTCTGAAAGTAATTACATTTTTGTGATTTTTTAAAATATGTTCTAGAAAAAGATTTTTCTTTACTGTTCTGCATGGAATATGTATCAGACAGCCAGGATAACTGACCTTTCCTTTTATTTTCCTTTTAAAGCGCTCTCAAATTTGTCACAAATTTTGTTTTATGATCACTGAATCTAGCAATTCAGTAGTCCCTGTGAGGATGTTTACCATATAATTTTGTAATCTTTACCCATCTGAGATGCATCTATATTTTATATTCTGTTCCATGAAGACAGGATAGCATTCTATTTTGTCTTTCCAGTACTCCAATCTGCTTTGAAAATACAGAATTACTGATGATGATTGCTAAATAATTTTCCTAATAATTAGAGAACATTTCATGGCAGAAGCTTTCTTTCATGCTTCAAGATTATCAGATGTGTCCTTTCTAGCTTTTCCTTCTGCAAAAGACAGGCTTTGTGTAGCTGATTTGCTGTTTCTTTTTTCTGAATTCCATATTTAGAGAATAAAAAGGAAAACCATTAAGGGATTATGTAGACAGTGCTGCAAAGACCATTTTACTTGTTTAACTACATTTACTATTCTACAAATCATCCCTGTATCCATGTAGCTTTCTTTTTTTATTTTTCCTCCTAGAATCAAAGATTTGTAAGGCATCTTTTTTTTTTTCACAGTTTTATTTTTACTTAGCATACTGTTAAAGGTTTCAAGAGCATTACCTTTTGAGTTCAGGGCCTTTAGTTGCAGTAGTTTTTATAGTAAAAACTGAATTAGTAATTTCAGAACTCACACTTACTTTTAATGTGAAAAACATGAAAAATAAATTATCTTACTTGCATTGAAAATTGATAGTTATATGATATACAGATAAACTTCTCTTTGCTCAGATAAGCCTGAGTAATATGTCAACCTTTTTTTATTAAACATTGTAATTTCCAATGGATTTATGCCTGAAATTCATCCACATACTCCCTGATAAGACATCATTTAAAAGAAATTAAAAAGATATCCCTTCAGAAATATTTCGATGTAGTTATCTTTGTCCACTTGAAATTTCTTCTTTATTTTCAGTAGGACAAAAAAATGCTTACACACAAATATGCACATGCTTCTTAGAGGCTTTATATACTGCTACATTTTAGTGTTTTAGAAAGTGATACTCTGTTGTATAAAGATAAGGTTTTAATCACTGTTATTAATAAATATATGTAATGTTTAAAGTGGTGATGTAACCTACATATATGTGCAATAATTCAAAATTTCACCCACTACCTAAAATACACATAAAGGAACAATCAAATCAAGGGTTTTTTGTAACCGTGCTTTCATATCCTTCAGAATAGAACATATGAAAATGTTTAAGCTTCATGAAAAGAATGTTTAAATCTCTTTCTTTTCTAAATAATATATTGTTCTTTGTGTTCAATATGTCCACAGGTATAAAATGTTTCTGCTTTTAAAACTAAAACAAAAGTAATGGCCTATAAGTAAGCACTCAAATCTAAGAGAATTCTATAATCTCCATTTAATGAGCTTAATCTTTTAAAACATCTTTATCTAGACCTTGTTGTCACTCTGTGATTTGACCACAGATGTATCACCTTCATCATATTAGTATGTGTGTGATCAAACTAGTAGTTTATGAAGAGCTAGTTCTCATTAAGTAAAT
Organism: Euphonia xanthogaster; assembly: GCA_034509185.1. Classification (NCBI taxonomy): domain Eukaryota; kingdom Metazoa; phylum Chordata; class Aves; order Passeriformes; family Fringillidae; genus Euphonia; species Euphonia xanthogaster. The sequence goes on from JAYDZK010000113.1 coordinate 73,740,092, forward strand.
TAAAGGACTTGAAAAAAATAGTTACACAAACATGACATTATGAAATACATATAAGTAAAAAAGTAAGACAGTGAGGAAAATAGTGAAAGTAAGCTTGAAAGCTACTTGGAAATCTTTATAAAAAAAATGAAAAAAGTGGCACAAGGAAGTATATTAAAGCTAAACTTTGGTAGAATCACATTTTTTTTTCAATAATCAATTCTGTGTTCTTCTTTTGTTTGATCATTTAACTGAGTACAATGAGCTACAGCTCTCAGCTTGGTTTTGTCCATTTAACTATGGCAACATGTACTAGACCAAGATTTCAAGAGCCTCTTACAGATTAGTAAAAGTGAGATTGTTTCTTATCAAGTGGGTCAGAATTCCAAAATAAGAGAGTTTCAGTATATACTGTTCAAATTAAAGGAACATACTCTTCATTGGTTCTGCTAATTTCTTGACCTGAATATTTTTATAACCATACATTTTTTATAGAACCCATTAGTTAGGCCTGGGCTGTATCATTGTTCAGAAACTATATACATTTTTTAGTCAAGCAATGACTTATATTCCTCATTTTTTTTTCTAAAGATTTATTTAAAAATATATTTCAAGAGACAATGTTCACATTTCCCCCCTCCTATTAAACTATAAAAAGATTTACAGGGAGACAAAAAGGCAAAAAAATGACTATTCCTATGTCAGAGTAATGAAAGCACTTCATTTTCAAAAGTAGAGAGAGGAAATATATGTGCAATTTACGAGAACTTGAGTAGAACTTGTATGTGAGGTTAAACATGTTATTTGCCTCGCTTTAAATGCAAAGCAATATGGACTACATTTGGTAAGCCAGAAGTTTGGCAGAAAACTGACAAATAATAAAAATCAATGCAAGTGCTTGGGCTCGATGAAAACTAGTTATAGTGAAAGCCAAATCTTGGAAGGCAGCAGGTACCCTTTTAGAGCAATGAACACTGGTATGACATATAAACATGCACAAATTCACAGACTTCTGTATTCCTGTGCTTACTGGGTTTGAGCATTTTGCAGAAGCCCCTCAGCACCCCACTAAAGTGCAGTCTTGATAGCAGTGCTGCAGCTGTCAAATGCAGGAGTTAGATGACGCCTGTGCTAGATGCCATTAGAACATGTTCTAATATTTACAATTGTGGACTCCTTTCTTAAAACTATTTGGGGGAAAAAACAGCTGAAAAATAAAAGGCAGAAAATTTATTAAGAATTACTGTAAAAATTGTAGCTTTCCCTTAAAAATCATATTAGATCAGAGTTACTTTTCCCTTCCATAAAAAATAGTGTTACAGGCCAGTATTCATTAAATGCACAAATGAATTCTAAAACTAGAATTTGTTCTCAAAGACAAGCACAAGATATTTTTTATCCAACAGGATGAGGCAAATTGAGCTCTGGTGGATTGATGTGGTCTCAGCAAAGGAGTAGATGTGTGCAGTTCTCTCATTTGTCTCACTTGATACTGTGCTGTTGAGCTATAATCAAGCTTTTTATCCAATTTGAGTCAACCAGGATCATAGAATCACAGAATGCTCTGGGTTAGAAAGGGCCGTAAAGATAGTTTAGTTCCACCCCTCCTGCCATGGGCAGGAACACCTTCCACTAGACCAAGCTGCTCACGTTTCTATCCAACATTATACGGGAGGAAAAGAGATCACCAAGGTAGTAATCTGTGAGCAGAATGGGAAACACTTGAAAAGGTGATAACTTAGGATAGAAAAATGGATACATCATGATCCCTAGTCCTGATGGGGTCCAAAAGCTCATGACAATGTACAAGCAAAATTAAGTTAAGGGCATCTGAGGAATGAGACCAGAAAAAAAGCGTTAAGAACAATATCCTGAGTATTTAGGAAAACTGGGATAAAACCAATTCAGATTCCTAGTGATTATTAAAAAATATAGTAAGAGACTCAAGATGTCAGATTTGAAAATACTCTTATAAAATGATGAATGTCTAGAAGAAGGAGGTTTTCAGTGATGATGAATTAAATCAATAGAAAAGTTTCAGGTCATCTGCAGAAATACAGACTAGAACATCAAGCCAGAAATAAGTGTTTGAGATGGAGTGGATGAAATGGGAAATTAAGCAGTATGATCTGAGTATAAACAGAAATAAAGTTTTTTATTTAGTCCATCACTTAGAAATGGAAGGAGTGTGCATTGTTGGTTGTGGAGCAAAGAGGGTCAATAATCACATGTGAGACAGGAGAAATATCTTGAAATTATTGACTGCAGATGCCTCTGTTTATAAAATTAGTTGCCTGTTCTTATATGCACAGTCTGAAGTTCTAACCACTTTCCTACATTTTTAACACTTTATTGCCAGTATTAAAGATTAATATAATGCAACCACAGTGCACTCCAGAATTTTAAAATGAAGGAGTAGTGGTCATATTCTATTGTATTTTATTTTCAATCAATTTTGTGGTTTTTTTTCTTTTTAGCTTCAGTATTCCTTGAAGCTTATTTTAAACTGGAATGTCAACATGGTATACAACCTCTTGATCATCCTAGAGGGGTGATGATTGCTTTAGTTGAATTTATCAGCTGAGTATATTTTCTCAGCTTTCCCTCAAAGAAACAAAAATGTTTCTGATCTATGGATAATTGACTCAATGAGTTGATGAAATCTTACTGGTGGTTCACTTACACAGTAACTTTCAAGTGTGATTTTTTTAACAAAGCTTCAAAATACATATGATACTAGCTACTATTTTAAAGGCAAAAATTATAGGAATAGCCATCATCATGAATGACATAATGCTCCAATGAAGGACTCCAGATCCTGACCACTCAGTGCAGCAAACTCCACCCCTAACATTAGCATGAAACCACTGACTCCAAGACCTAGAGAAGAAAGGATGATTCTAACACCGGGAAATGTGCTAGTATCTAGGAAGTGAGTTACAATTTTAATTGTATTATTGGTATATGATGACTTTTTCTGAGCATAAGTATTCTACCTACATTATTATTATTCTTTTTTTTCCCCTGCAATAATTGTATCTAGACTATTAAGATTTTGCTAACAGCAAATTTTGGCTTAAGTTGAATATCTATAAACTGTTCCTATGGTTTTGCCTCTAAAAAGTACTTTGAATGTAGCCGATATACCTTTGCAATGAAGTGTATAAATTTCATATAGGAAAAGAATTCTCTTAAATTCTTCATGTTTACTGGAGGACTATACGGTAATATTCTGATTGGAATATTGACACTGTTTGCATTAAAAGGCATAGAAATAAACAAAATGTCTAAAGCTCTAATTGATCACTTATGCATAAGGTTTGTAGGAGTATTTGAAAGGTTGAGATGTGAATTTGTTGCTACTTGCATTTTCCCTGTACTCTTTTTTCCTCATAAAAAGCTGCAGTTTTAGATTATTATATGATATTGACATAGTCATCTGCATTCCAATGGAGTTTCTGGATATATTTTATTTTGTGTTTGGTTGTCAAATCACATTTTTATACACTTCTAATACAAGAGCAAAAACTAGCAAAGTTGTAAACAAAGGGGTATTAATTAATATTTCACTCAGCTCTAGTTACAATTTTTTTTAATCCTAATTTTATCCTATTTATCAAGCTCACATGCTCAATAGATATCTCTTATCATGTATTCTTCTTATGGTCAAAGCCTCTGTAGACAACTTCAAATATTTTTAGAAAACGCTTGGTATTCTTAGGATTTTTCAGTTTTGATCTTTTAGATTATAAAGATGTTTGTCAATCTGATTAACACCTTTTTTGAAATATTTTCTAGTTTATATTGCTAAATAAAACAACATAAATTAATTTTCCAAGGAAAGAGAGGGAAATGGTGTGAGGTAGTATTTGCATTCCAAAGTTTCTTGATCCTGCCAGATGAACAGCATCCCACACAGACAAAAAAGGAAATGGGCACAATAATTCTGCAACTTGCCATGAAAGCTATTTCTTCCAGTGAAAAAAAAAAGGCCAAAAAGGAATGCAGCATTATGTTAATATATATACACAGAGACATAGAAGAGGGAGAGGATAAATTGAAGCCAATCACATGGCAAATGTAGCATTTCTGAATGTATGACCCTTGCTTTCAGAAGAAGAATACTGGATGCTTTTCAAATTCACCAGAATTTAAAAACAGAAAAATACAATAAGCAATCCATCTTTACCTTGCATTTATTATATCAATAGGATATGAATTAGCATAAATCTTTAATAAGGAAGCTACCACAGTAAAACTTATAGCTTGTAGTACAGGGACCTGCTAGCCCAGGGAGAGAATGAGCAATGTGTTATGTCTGAGAAGCAGTATGGGATTAGTCTACAGTGGCACACTTTCATTTTTCGTCACCATTTAGGAGACAGAGCATCACATCTTGCATCCTGAACTTGTAGGTAATAGAATGCACTTCTACATATGCATAAGTCTACATATATATGGCTTATTCCAGGGTGAAAGTTCCTCTTCCTTTAGGGCTGTTCCAAGTGGAGTTTTCTTACTGGGCTTGAATCTTCATGGGTATTTAATATAGCAGGTTAACATATCCTCTTCAGCTGGGCAAATAAAAGATAAAAAACCCTCAGAGAACTGCAAACAATATTTGACAAAACTTCTTCAGGAAAATATGCATTCTCTGGTGTTCTTTTCCCGCCTGCTATATTTCAGGTGTCTGTAGCAGTTTATAAATATTACGTGTCGTAGTGAAAAAAGAAAAAAAAAGATCATTTACAGTGATTAATGTTAGCCACAGAAAACAAGAGCAATCAACTTGCCATTTTACATAACACCCATACTACAGAGCTCTACCTCACAAACACACTGCAGCTGTTCTCTATGTTAGTTAAGGCTGATTTAGACATGCAGTTAAGCAGTAATCTCTAATTCCTCTCAAATACTTTGATTTAATCCCTGATCACATGTGGATATTATTTTTTCAAAATAAATTTTTGCAGTCTTAAACAGAGACCATACTTTGTGTTTATTTTCTTTTTGAATTGAGATGATATATTTGGGTACCACAATCACAGCTGCTAGAAGTCACATAAATATCTTTGCCGCTAATCACCACTTTCCTTTTTTTTTTTTTTTTGCCTCTGCTTAGTTGTTTTCTTGATATTAATTTTTTTTCCTGATGTGTTGCAAATTTTCCACCCATGCTCAGACAGTTCAGCAAAGAAATCTGAGTTAGAGAGAAGTATTCAGTACTGCCAAGAAACATGAATGTCACCACAAGTAAATGACAGTACTGTTGGGGATGACATACTTCTGATAAATAATCATGAAAAAAACTGTGTTTTCATCTTGCCTCACTAACAAAAACATGCAGAACATCACATAATTTTACTGGGTTTTTTTGCAGGTGATATTGTCTAAGTGGGCTATGGTAGAAGCTACAACTTTGCGTATGAGTTATTTTTATCATGTTTTGGATACATACAGCATTTTTTTCTGTATTATATATAAAGGTACTATGAAAATGGAAAACATTATCTATTTCAGCACATAATAACCAAACAAAAGTTATTTTAGCTTATTCATTTGTTTATTTTTACAGTTTACATTCATGAAACCTGATTCCTTTGCAGTGTTTTTATACAGTTATGTTGATTTTATATATCTACATATGACATGTAGATAAGCAGCTACATCTTTTGATTATTCTGCTACTAAAATATCATCATGTAGACAGTAGTTCTGTAAGATATTGAAGTAGAGATTACTAATTTGAATATTTTAATATGAAATCTGAACTATCAATATTGTCCTCTAAGCAGCAAATATAAAGTGGTGATGTTAATACGCTCTTTATATATTGTGTTAAATGTTCTTGACTGAATATTTATATTTAAGGAATATTCAAGATAATGTAAAGAGATTTTTTTTTAAATTTTGTCAGGCAGTGGTATATCCTGGACTTTGTATAATATTAAATCCCACAGGTGTTTCTTTTACCATAGTGTGCTGTAAAAAGGAAAAATATTTCCATGAAACATGAGTAATGTTAGGTTAGAAAGGACACTGACCTGCTGGAGTGAATCCAGATGAAAACCACAAAGATGATCAGAGGGCTGGACCACCTCCCCTAGCAAGAGAGACCTGGGGTCATTCAGCCAGGAGAAGAGTCAAAGTCATGAATGATTTATTCATTCTGCATGTTATACACAAACTAGTCCAAATATTCATCAGAAAAAATATTTTAAAATATAGTTTTACTTTTAAAAATTTATCCAGAAAAGCACAAATTGCTTCATTTTCTTCTTTATTCCATTTATCAAAACAGTAATTCACATTCTTTCATTCCTCTGTCAAGAGATGGTCACTACTACATATCTATGATGAGCTTGTCTGGAGTAAGTGCTAAAGTCTTCTGCAACATTTGCAAGAGTAAGACATATAAGTGGAAACATGCACTGAATCTACATATTTTGCTGTATTTAGAATTTAACTATTACTTGAAAGCTTAATCCAAAAATTACACTGAAGAAAATTGTTCTTTTGACCACATTTCACCTTGCTTCACATATTTTATAACTATTATTTCTTCCTTATTATTATCATTACCATTGTCATTATTATGATTATTATTTCTTCTGACTGGATGTAAAAAGTCCAAAGTCTTATGTTCCCAGATTTAATCTATGCCTATAGAAATTAAATCTGAATCTGTGTGATCAAAGGTTATTTGTACATTTCTAACTAGATTGTGGTGTGCCTTATCAAGCTAACATTTTCCTGTGAAATATAAGATAAGAAACTGTGCCATTGACTTCAGTATGGGTTGAAAAAGACAAGAAAACACTTAGAAGAGAAATAACCCTGACTGGAGTGTTTTCATTATAATTTCTATCTAGATTTCTGTCTAGATTAGTGTTTCAGATATATGTCACACTTTTCTTTACAGTTCAGGTACAAGCCAAACATAGCAGCTTCATATTTCAAGGCGAACACAGCAGTTTCCTATTTCAGTTCATTACTTAAGTCAAACCCCACAGTAGCTCTACAAAGTAGGTTTCAATTTATTTTATTCAGTTGATTTCACCTGTCTGGGGAATTCTCTTTGGAATTTAAAACAAGCCCAGAGGGCTGTCTTACTGAAAGATAATAACAAAAAGAGAAAAAGCAGAAAGTTCATGTGCTGAGCAACAGTCACCATTTACCTTTTCAGCATATAACAATATAGTAAAGGAATACGATAAACTGTTTCCAACTAGCAGCAGAGATTTGATAAAATTTTAGAGAAATATGATGTTACTATTTCATACTACTTAAGTTGCTAACATTTTTATGGCCTAATTCTTTTTGACAAATGCAAGGCAGAAACTCTCCAGGCAGAGGCACTATTTTAACAGTTAAAAGAGTTTTCTGATCTCATAGGATGTTAAAACCATGTCCTAAGAGAAATTTCCTTGGCTTATCTATCTTTTCTGGTCATTTTACCATCTCATAGAGACCTCTGGCAATTGCAGCAACTGATGCATGAAAAGCTCATACTCAAAATGTCCTTAGTACATTTTGTTTTCTTGGCTTATAATTTACTTCAAAGCAAAGAGAAGCAGCAAGACTAGGATGCTCTTGGCTCTATAAATCTGTGTGTTGTAGAATAACCAGGCTTCCTGGACTCCCATTTAAAAGCATCTAACACAATGGTCCTAGAGCTTCATTTGCTCAATCTACTTTGAAATGTAATAGAAAGTTCTGAAAGCATTACCATCCTATCAAAGCACCATGAAAAACAACACATCATCTTCACATCAATACCCATAGCACTGAAGTTTCTTCATACACATTTTCCAAGAAAGAATATTAATTTTCTGATATTCTTTTAGAAAATCTGGATGTAGTACAATTTCTCATTTTAATTCAGCATAAATATAATAAAAAAAATTTCTGCTCTTATATTTGTTAAACATCTTTATTAACATTAGTGTCACGGGCCATCCATACAGGTATAGTCATAATTATTTGTATTAAACAAGGAAGCAAAGCTATTTTTTTAGTTGTTTAAAATTTCTTTCTAGGTTTGCTTAATATTCTGTACAGCATATCAATGACACTTCATTGATTCTGGAACTTATAATTAAAGTCATGATGGGAGTTTAGATAGCAACAGCTTAAATAGAAAAATTACCTTAGTTGCAACTGTTTTTTCTCAAAACCAAGAAAACAACTAGAGCGTTTGAATTACTAAGTCTATAAAAGAAAAGAATAACAGTAGTTCATAATGTTATGTCTTTGAAAAGAACTAAATTTGCTACTTGATTAAAGAAAAAAATTTGCTCAGATTGAGATTCTCAACTTTTCTAATTCTTAGTAGGACTGCTGCCCAAAACATGTTTTTGAACAAAATTTATGGTAATTTATTTCTGTAGTGTTTTATGAGCAGAAAAGTATATTTTAGAGGTTGCTAAGAGCTAATTAATTTAACTATTAGTGGCAATAGCAAGTAACTAAATTATAAATAATTATGTACTTTTCTACCTATTCAAATATACCTGGATTTGTATTTAAAATAAAGGAACAAAAACCCAATAGATGTAATGTACACTGAATCATGAGTGTTTTCACATGCAGTCTTTGAAGCTTATTAACAGAACTGTGACAGCAGAATTACAGTAATAATTTATTGAAACCGAAAAGCTGGGGTTTTACCAGTAATCAATGGTCTCCAATAAAATTAAGCTAGGTTTACAGAGCCAAAAGATGGGAAAAATTTCAGGGAGACCAGTAACCAATGGTCTCTTCAATAAAATTAACAAAGTTTTACAGGGCCAATAGGTGGGAAAAATTTCAGGGACACCAAAAATGTCTCAAAAAGTGACACAATAAAAATACTTTTATCTGTCAAGACTCATTAAGAAAGGACTACATTTGCTCTGGTGCTTTGCATATGGTAATGTCATTGGTATTGGGTATTCTCAGCAATCTTACAATGATAATAAGAGGTAAAATCTTTCTATACAAAAAATCCTAACCTGGTTCTTGTAGACAGAAGCTTCTTCATTTTGTTCTCTGTGAGTGAGAGGTTTGCAAGGGTTTTTAACCTTTGAGTGAAATGCCTTGGATATTGTGTTCAGCTTGTAATGAGTCAAAGATACCAGAAATGTGATCAGGGAAAAAGACAGGAAAGCAAGCAAAAAAGGAAAAGAAAACATAGATAAAAGAAAGATAAAAATCAAGTCCAAAGTTCAGTAGGAAACAGATAGGGATTAACAGTGTTTTACACTGTTGAATGTATGTGACAATAGGAAATAGGATTGCTTCCTTTTACCTTAGCCCCTCAGAGACTGCAGTCTGAGAATCACACTGTCCAAGAAATGATGACCTCAGGTGTACGAAGTATAAAGACATCGTTGCATAAATAAACTTCTTATTGCCTTAAGATTCTTGTACAAAGAAGGAAATTCAGAATTGTACCATTTCTAAAGTGATATTTATTTTAAAGACCACGCTCTAAATATGCCATTATGCTATTATTGCCAGCATTTGAGACAACATGTGCACATTTCTCAGACTAAACTTTTTTCTGGTTTCTTTGGCATCTGAGTATGTTTATAAAGAAATTATAAGAGATTATGAACTTTTTAATGGAACAGAAAAATACTTTAATTGAAATTTTGTTCATAACACTCATTTTCAATCCAAACATGCTCATATTTCTGGTAAATACAGGGAAAAAGTCTGTTTATTACCAAATATTTCATATTTCTTGAGGTTTTTTAAGAAATAAATAATGAAAAACACTCCTGGGACCTTGAACATAATGGAAAAGATGTTATTTTGTTTGGAACACATTAAATAAGTGGGGTATTTTTTAACAAACATTTAAAATTATTCATATATTTTTTGGTTTAGTAATGTAGAGAGTGAACAATGTCAGGCAACAGAGCCACTTCTTTACACGGGAGGCTAATCTAAAGGTCACCACTTATGGAAAAGAACTTGTGAAGGTCAAATTCAGTATGAGAGAAGAGTCCAAATAAAATGAACCTTAGGCAAATATAAATACTTCCTTGGACATTTATTACAGAATGTTAATAAAATGAGAAGCCAAATACTGAGCAACCTTTGAGGTTAGACTTTAACAGGCATAAGGACTCCACTACTTTCAAAAAATTTCTGAGGACCTTGTCTGGAATATAACCCAAGTTTTGCTATCTGATTTAAATTTAGAAAGGAATTCAGAATCGACTGAAGTGTCCTAAATGGTAATCTCAACCATTCTCTGTTAGGTAGCAGAGTTCACACTCACCAATTCTGTCCTGGGGGAGTTTCTAGCTCCATAATTATTTGTGGTTAAAAATATGACACCAGTTTTACACATGTATCACTTAAGGTTAGTTGGAGGAAGAAGAAAGACATTAGAGATTGACCAAAAGAAAGATGGGAACCTGAAACACATGTTTAATTTCTGTTAATAAGAACATATTACTCTCCATAAAGTAGCTATTTTATGGTAATTTTTCCATAGTGTTATCTCATTTATAGAGAAAACAGACTGCTGTAATACTTGTATAAATCATAAGTGTTGGTAGGATTGTTAAATGACTCTGTAGCCAGATGTAATTGCTAACTGAGTATCTTGTAAATGCTGAAGTCTCTGGAAAAATTCACTCAAGGGGTTGGTTTCACAAACTCCAAAGCATCTAGTATTTTTTGTAACACAGGCAGCTAACTGCCTAGGAGTAGTACATGTGCTTTACAGTGATCACCAAGAAGATAATACAGGCGACACACACTTATTAAATAGACATTTTTCTCTGACTTTCAGGTAATTCATGTCAGTTTTCAAAATGGCTGTCAGTACTTCAGGCATTCACATTAAATTTCAGTACAAGAAAGTATCGGAGTTTATTTTATTTTCTGAATATTTTTGTATGCATACCACATTCTCACCGTTTATTGTTATTATTCTTCTAAAAAATAGGTCTTCCAACCACAGAAAAAGCTGCTTTGTCAGAATTTAACTTGCTGGCAATGACCTGTTGTTTGCAACCATACCTTCTTCTAATAATGCTTATTTCTCTGTGCTTGTTTTTAACAACTACCATTGGCCAAGATAGGATCTCTGAAAGTTTAATCCAGTTCTCGTCTACTTGAAACTGACTTTATAAAGTCTACCTATAGGAGATTTCTTCTTCATTAGAATGAACTCTTTCACAAAACTAATTTACTAAATTGAGATTTTACCTTATAGTCACTATTTAAATGCAATATTTGCCATAACGCCATCAAAATAATTTAATAGAAATTGATTCTGGGAATCAAATCTCTGTTGTGTGTCATCAAAACCAGTGAAATCTTGCAGCATGTTACTCTCCTGTCTGCATCGCATTGCAGCAGTAATACTGTACTCCCTGCTCCTCTCTGTTGTGATTTCAGGGCACCTTGGAAATCAGTGCCAGTACATGCAAGGCATGGTAGATTTTCGTAAGCATGCAAGGAGGAATATGCATTAGCTAGCACAAACATTACACATTGCTTTTGGGCATACATACCTGTCTTTTCAATGAGCACCATGTCCAGCTTGACTTGTCACATGCAGAGTTCTGCAAAGATTCAGCTAAGCATAAGGTTTCATTTTTGCTGGGAAGAGACACCTACCAGAGATAGAAATGTCCCCTGTAGGAGAGCAGACAGTACTGTAATACCTCTCAGCAAAAATAAAAGCTTAATTTAATTAAAAATAGGTATTTTTAGAGATATGTTATGAGGTGGCAAAGACAGAAATGATAGCAACAAGAAAATAATTTACTCAAGATCGTTGGCCACTGCTAGGATAAATACTGCCTTGGTCAATGCAAGTCCAGGGACTGTTTAGTTATAGCTTGCTGCACCAACTCCAGTGCATGTGGTTACTGGTTAACGATGGCTCAAGCTGATCATGATAGCAGCATTTCCCTGCTCTAGAAGCTCAGCTGCCCTAGCTGCAGACAGTTACTGAATTTGAGGAGTTCTCTATCCATATCATGTCACTTTTTTGTCACTTTCTTTGGTACAGGATACCGATCTCCAGGACCAGTTAGAGCACAAAGCCTCTGACTTTGGAGCTAATACATGCACAGTGCTATCTAATGGCTGTTGAAGTTTCCCTGTAAACACTGCATGAATGTTTTCCCTGTTTCCAGTTTCTCTGTGTTTTTCTTGCCCATCGGCAACTGTGCTGGATGTCAAAATGTTATGCACTACATCAGAAGAATAAGTCTAACCTTACCATGAAATGACTTTTGCATAAATAGTCTTCTAGGACAATCCTGTCAGCAACAATATTTGTATTTTTAGCCGATAGCATTAAACCCAACATTGGGACTGACAATTAAATACTTTTAATTTTGAAATCTGCAAAAAATTAATGCTATTTGCAAGTGAACTAAAACAAGAGCCTGCCTAAAGGAATATTCAAAAACTGCATCACCCTGTTTTGAGCTGTGGGAGAACTAGATTTATTATTGCATGGGAACTTTTCAACCTTAGATTAAAACCAGTTTTTTTCCTCTTCTAATACTTACATGAACTTCAAGGGAAGAAGATTCCTAAGCTTTTAAGCTTAGCCTTCTTATAGGGCATAAAATACTTTATTCCAATTCTTCTTCCTACATAAAGTTAGAACACTAACATACTTCCAGTTAGATCAAAGGCTTGGATGGACATAGTGCTAAACTGATTCGCCTTGAGTCTACCTAGCACAACTACACTTTGTTTGTCTTTGCTTCTTTTCTCTATTTCATTGCCATTATTTTTTTTTTATTCCATGTTTGTGTTCCTCTAATCTGTGTTTCTATTATCCCCTCTTCTTCTGTCAGTTTTATTTATCACTGATGACTCCAGTGCTTTGTTTTCCTCTCGTGTATCATCTGTTCATGTTAGATCTACCACTCTCTATTTTATAGTCCTTCTTTAGCCCATTTGCTTTCCTTCATTTTAGAATACTATAATATTGTACTGACTCCCTATATCTAATACAACTCACAAATGAAAAACCTTTCTTCATTCTGAATACTTAGCCATTGTGCTTTATAATACAGAAAATAATAGTGATAACATTTTGTTTTCTTACTCCAGGACAGAAACATGATCTGAAGAGGGGAAGCGAGGGACAGAGAGAGGGAGGGACGGAGGAAGGGAAGGAGGGTGTCACTTGTTAGTTCTTCTAACATCTCATGGGTCTCAGGTGAAGAAAAGAACAGAAAATGGATTGTACAAGTAAAAAAACCAAATTAATAAGTCAGAAGCAGTTCCTGGGGACCTGACAAGCAACCTTTCTGTACATGTTGGCTAGAAGAAGTAATTGCAAGTAGTTTGGGCCATAAATTTCTCTTTGACTTTCTTTTGAAGCTTCTTTCAGTTACTATTGACATTCATCTTGCCATTACAAACCTGAAGTTCTTCTTTGAGGTTAGTAGAAGCAATTCTGAAAACTGATGCTTTTTTCACACAACTATTGCTCTACTTTTGCTGCAGCTCTGGCAACAAATGTTCACAGTGGGAAACCGTAGAAGCTATTTCTTTTTTTCTAAACTTATCAGGTATTAGAAATAAACCTGCAGGTGAACCTTCCCATTGGATTAATTTGATTTAAAACTTACTTTAACAAAACACTGTGTATATATAGGGAAAAAATAAGAGCATTTACTATACCTTGATCACATAAATCATTTAATTAAATGGTCTTTAGAATGGAAAAAGTAGAAGTTTTTCATGATGTGAAAATTTACAATAGGTTTGAATTAAAAGACAAAAGGTTTTGTTTGTTTATTTTGGAACAAAAAATTAACAAATACTCTTGTGAAATTGCCTGAAATAGGTCATGATTTGTGTATGTTGACTGATTTTGTCCAAAGCATTAATGTATTTGGCAGTGCATAAAAACAATTCCACATGTATGTGACCTCCCTGAATAGTTAAATGATTGATTGATTGATTGATTGATTGATTATTGCCCAGTCATTTGGACTTTATAGGATCTGATATTTTCCCTTGCATTTTTGCTGACAGGTAACATATATTAAAGTCTATTAAAGGCAAGATTACTTGTGTACTTGGACTGATTTTTTCTTTTTCAGTGTTTTTTTTTCAACATTTTGTGGTTTAAAATCCCCCTTGAAGCCCTTAGTTTTTTTTAGATCATACACTGTATATGAATTCCTTTATTCACTTGTCATCTTTTATATTATGCTGTGCATAAAAAGATTTTGTGTGTGTACATTGCATTTCCAAAGTCTGTCAATGCACATAAGAATATTTGTTATATATATAGCTCTAAAAATGTACTGTAGGGATGATACAAATCTTTTTCCTTGTATGTCAGGCTATTTCAAAATGGAATCTGAAAAAAATTGTAAATCAATTTTCTTCACACCTGTAAAATCTGTGCTGTGTTTGAATGTGTAGAGTCTTATCACTTTCATGAACATATATATAAAAATATAAAAGAAGCATACGCTCATCCAAGAGTCACAGAAGTTGCAATACAATCGTTGTATTGGTTTAATCTTCCTTACTGACCATAATTTTGATGATTTTCATTTGAAAAATATTGCACTGAATTTTGGCAAAAATGTCGTATTCAAATGAAAACTTGCTTTTTTTTTTTTTAATCTATCAGCCAGCTATTACACTGATTTAGTTTTGAGTGCTGACATGTACTTTAGACACAGTCAATCCTCAATCATCAAGATGCTGATTTAATAAATACATGGTTTTCTGGTATAATTACTTTAGGAGGGTGTAGCTTAACTAATCATTTTAATAAAGTTAAACAGAATTGTTGATATCACAAGTTGTTTCACTGAAATACTGAACTTGTAAGTAAAATAAGTATAGTCCATTGGAAGCAAGATGGTATATCAGCAAACCTTTAAGTATTTGCATTATAAATAGAAGAATAAATTATGTTTCAATGAGTTCATCTCACTTAGCCTGTGGTTTCAAACTTTGATCAGCTAGTTTAGCTAAAACAGTTACAGAACAAATTCTTGAACACTGTAGGTTATTTACGTGTAGTGGCTAAAATTAGTGGGGTTTTTTTTAAATTCTCCATAATACTACCACATATTGTTGATCTTTTGAGGAAAGAGTTATTATCTCTGCCTCTAACATTGAAATGAACTGTATGTGATGTATTTGATCTGCTCTTTCTGATACCTGTTTAACATCTGTTTAAAAATCTGGTTGTAACTGAAATGTTAATTCCAAACAGTAACCAACAGAAGTCATTTATGGAGAAAGCATAGGGAGGAGTTCAGATTACTTTGGGGAACTAATTATACTTCTGTGTTCAAGAGACTGACTGTTTAAATTTATTGAGCCTTAACAATTCTTGCAGGGCATGAAGGATCATGTGATTGTGAAAATGCTACAATGCTGCTATATATGGGGGTTTAAAAAGATTGATTCACTAAGGTAGGGAATTCAAGAACATGATGTAATTTGAAGGGTAATTTTTGGAAAAACCTTGTCTATTCCACTTGGAAGAAGAGTTCTGAAGAGGAACTCTTTTTATTGTTTTTTTTATTCGTGTGTATTTTCCTGTCAAGATATCCTGCTAGGTACTGCAATTTAGCTCACTCTAATATAATTAAAAGAAATTAAATTAAAACTATGAAACTGCTCTTTTATAAACAGTTCTTCACCTTTCTGAAGATGGCAGGTGTGTCCACAACAGGATATTTTTGGAACCCAAAACTGTGTTTTCTTAATTCTGGTAAAGAGGAGGAAATGCCATATTGCCTAAGTGAGACGCAAATCTTCCATTTACTACCTATCAAATTGCTGAATTTATTCCAGTTTACTGCTGTTTCAGCCACGAGGCTCTAGCCCTTTTGTTCATTGTACAATAAATAGCAGAACACAATTTTCACATTTAATATCTTCATTTCAAACCACTTGAAACAACAAAATACTATGTAAGACCCTTGGTTCTCCTGTGCCTTTTCTTTAGCATGAGGCTGGATATTGTCCTTCTTTTTAAAGATGTGATTCAAAACACATCTTAAATCTTTGTGTATTATGTTCATCCTGCAAGTCCTGTTTTATGGATTTAGACAGTGTGATGTGCTTTCACTACAGGGCTCTTAGGCACAGTTTACTGTTGTTCTGTGCACAGTAAATATATAAATAATTTACTTGCTCTAGTCTGTATAAATGATTTGTTTGCTTAATGTGTTGGAAATAATTTGACATATTATAGTTGCTGTTGTTGTTGCCACAACATTACTACAAATAAGCAAGATCTATATCTTGTTCAGTCTTCTGGAAACAATTTTTGAGCTCTTTATTTTAATGTTATTTTTGCAAGTTTTCTGCTAATAAATACACAGTGGTGTTATGCCTTGAGAAACAAAGACTTAACAAAGTATTTCTTGAATAATCAGTCTCATTCTCATTTAAACGAGTATTTTTATTCATACTCTTGGTAACACAGAGCATATAGAAATTAATCCATGCAAAATGTGTAAAAAATTATTGCAACCCTCACCCATATGACCTCAGAACTTTTTAACACAATTTTTATACAATCTCTCCCTTGTCATCTTCATGCATCCCAGCCAGAAAATCTAAAATAGATCAGGAAACTTTGCCAGTCTTGCTTACTATGAGAAACATGTCAGAATTTTTTCTTGCCAAAAGCCCAAGTCTCATTTTTACATTAAACATATGGACACATGGAGATTTCTCTCATTATTATGAGCACTGTATTAACCTCAGGAAGACCAGAGAGCAACTTTGGTGTGTACAGCAGTTATTTCAAATTAAAATACCTTTCAAGTCTACTAGCAACTAGACTATATATAGTCTATAATTCACTTACAATTCATTTCTGTACTCTCTTGCAAGATGGCTTTTTCCTGCTTGCTTTCTCCCTTTCAGTGTGTGCCTCCTGACCTTACTATGCACTATTTCAACTCTGCTCCAAGTTAGAATTACTCACTTCTGCATGTATTTTCTGTGTAAACATAAACAGAACAAGGAAAAAAAAATATTTTCATGTCTTCATATCCAATGTCACTGCGGTGTTACCTTTCTTTTCTGTGGGAATCTTGAAATCAGAGGCAAATGCCTTTCACAATGAGTGTGAACAGATCTTCTCACACCAATAAGAAAGATGGGTTTGGAGGCCTGTGTTTAAACTTTCTATCTCTTTACCATTTGTCAAAAAGTGGCTTCTCAGCTGACAATCAGGCAAACATTGGTTTTACCCATATATTTTTTTCAAGAAGGTGACTGTTAGTGACATTCTGGAAAGTTTTTGGACTTTATTTTGGTCTCGTAGTCAGGAATCCCTCCTTCACTGCAAAATCTCTGGCACAAATTTTTCCTATTTTTAAAATCACAAGAGTACCAAACAGACACTTTGTTCAAACTTCTTATTTTATATGGAAACAAGCAGAAAAAGAAAAAAATAAAGTTACTGCATTTCTTAAAGAATCAGAAATAATTTGTTCATCTCTGATATGACAGCTCTTTATTTTTAATGATGTCAAAAAGAAACTTATTATGAGGCTATTACTGAAGTATACTTTTTTGAATTTATTTTCTTACTTTGTTTGTATATCTTTTCCTATGAAGATAACAAATATTAAAAATATTTAAGATCATCAGCTGTTTACTTGGTGGAAAAACTTAGCTTATGTCTCATTACAGTACACAAATTTGCACAACTTACCAGATGAATGCAATTCATATATATGAAGGGAGCCCAGAAGTCTGTAGAACTGTACAGCCATTCAGTTTTAAGTTCACGTGCAGCAAGTCCCACAATGAGCTACTACTATCTCTAGCCTAGCTAAAGCATTAATGACAGACTTGCAAATGCTTGTCTGTGAATGTGTCTGTGAATTATTCTGTCAGGAAAAGGAAAAGTAAGAAAGGGACTATTGAAGCTCTGGAATTTTAAAACTTTTTTCTGGCCAATAGTAAAACCTATTTTTATAAGGCATGATATAAATGCTTTGCATTGGGAAAAAAATGCAAAGTAGATTGAGCACCCAGACAAAAAAATAATTCATGGATACTCTACTCCCTAATTAAAATCTATTATCAAAACCAAAGAGGGGTAGCATGTTGCAAGTCCATATGCTATTTGTTACAGGCTCCATGACACAAAATTTTTCAGCAGAATTTCTTTTACGGCTTGTGATTCACAAAGTTCAACATTGCAGAAATACGAAAGGCCACATACATATTATTTCCAGGTACAACTAGGGTTTTTTTCAAGGAAAAATACTCATGCCTTTTTCTTTTTTTCTTTCCAAAGAGAAGCTTAAGCTCAGACATAATTCCTTACTCCCTGTTCTAGAAGAATATGTTTGACACTTGTCAGTAACAAATTATAACCAAAACTGTGGCCTTACTATTTCATTGCCATATTGTATGTGCCTTAAAACATCAGTTTATTTTCTGCTACATACTCTTTCAGTTTTTCTGGATTTTTTTGACAGTAAATAGGTTGGATTTGCAATATGATGCCCAGCTGTAACAGCTTGTTAGTTGTATTTCAGAAAGCTTTTATCTAATCTTCAAATGTCAATAAACACTGAGAACAAAACATATGGGTAGAGAGACAGGAAGCCTGAGTAAATTTTCTTCCACTCCACAACAGTGGACAGCTCTCTGTGTCAAGGAGTTAAGTGCAGGTAAGAGCACTGGAGAAATAAATGCCAGATGGGTTTAAAACAAGGGCAAAAAGGGGTGTGGGAGGCAGTATGGCCGAAGGAATGGATCACCCCAAAAGGGTGTGTCTCAGACTGCTGAATATGGTGAGCAACCCTACTTTTTCACTCTACCCACCCTCCTTCTCTCACAATATATGTGCTTTAATATTTCTTTTTTTCCTCATGAAGAGCACCATGATCAGCAGGAGAAAGAGAGGGAGACAGAAAAGAGGCATAAGGAGTGGCAGCCGAGTACAAGCAGAAGAGGTCACTGGTTACTGCTGTCTCAGGGATGAGCTACCACTCTAAGCACTCATCCTCCTGAATGATGCTGAGCTGCCCTCTGCCTTGCCTTACCACCCTTCTCAAACTACTTCAAGACAGAATGGATTTCATTAAAAACTTGTGTGGATTTTTAAGTGTTTGGAACTTTTCACATCTTTAAACAAAATTACCTCAATCATAAAAGAACTAGTGGTCTACTATGATAAACTAAACTAGCCATGACTAATTCACCTAATTTTCACATAATATCATCCTAATTTGTATTATAATATAAGAACAGCCACACGGAGAGAGAATAAACGTTCGTGTTCCTCAGTGTCATGTGGAGTACTGTTCTTCCAGTGGAGATAAAGTGCTTGGGAAGGTAAAAAAAAAGAGTAATGATAAAAGGATAGTGTCCATCCCCCCTCTCCTTAGTACTCCAAACTCCATCTGTTTTCAGCCCAGGGAGCTTTCCAAGCAGAACATGGTTCTGAGTATGTCACCACTTCTAGAGATTTCTCTTCCATTTACTTGACCTGCCTCTGCTTGAATTCTAATGGGTCGTGAACTGGTGTCAGCTTGTGTATTAAAAATAGAATTTGGCCTATTATTTTCTTCTGGGTGCACACACACTTCAGCAGCATTATACATGCATTTTGCCTCCCAGCAGACCTCAAAGTGAAAAGGCTCTTCGTTTCAAGTATGTTGCACTGGGAGTTTGAAATACATAAAATGATAAAATTTAAGACCGTGGCTACTTGAAATGCTGATAAATCTGCACCCGCCTTGTAGACTTAGGTTAATATCTGTAAGGAACTCTTTCTGTGGACTTTCAAACAGAAGCATGAACAGTACAGACAATTGCAAAGGTATGCCCTGATTGGCTATGGTTAGAAAATATCTACTGTTTCTTTCTTATTCAGTCAAAAATTCTGAAGCATGAATCTACATATTAAGATTCATTCTTTAAAAAAAAGGAATCTTCATTAGAACCAAATGTAAAAATATTGTCTTATTTCTTATGGTCCCTACTTAAAGATTCACTACTGGACAGAATATTGAAGGAAATGTACGTGAAAACATTATCATTGCTGATATTGTTTCAATTATATTCATTACTCAGAGAGGCTGTTAGAAGTAAGCAAGTTCTGATGACCTCCAGATATCTCTTTAAACTTGAATTGTTTTATAATTCTGTATGTCTAAGTAGAAAAATACCCTAGCCAACAAAGAAACAACAACAACAACAGCAAAAAAAAAACAGACAGAAAAGCCCCACAACCTACCAACTACCCCTAGCTAAACCCAAAACCACATCAATTTATAAAGTGGTCTAAAATTGCTGATAACAGCTTAGACACAATCTTATATTCTAAATTACCAGATTTCACTCAGGCAAGTGTTTCTTTATATTAAGTTGTGAAATTGAATATGAAGATATTCTAGAAGAAAAGGTTTATTTTGTAGCCTTATTACTCTGCTCAAAAAAAATACTAAATTGTTGTAGTTTAAGCAGGACACAAAGTGATGAACTGAATTAATCAAGCATTCAAAAGTAGAGTCAGTAAACAGAAAGACACTGTTTTAAACGATATTTCATGTTGAATTTCTCAGAAGACAAGTGTGTGCAGATTTCAATGGAATTTCTAATATACAATATAAATTTCCAGTTTAGGGACTATTGATTTTTAGACTACAGAGTTATTCACTTTCTTGTCCAGAAAAGAGAAATTATTTGAAATTTTGAATTATTTATTTCACAGAAAAGCCACAACAAAATAAAAAAAGAATAGTGAAGGGATGTAAAATGCAAAACACCGATAGAGAGGCTTATCAACCATATTTACAGACTTATTTGCAAATTTCTCCTGGTTGGTGGAAACAAACTCAGTGTAACATTCAACAACTAGCTGTGATGAGCACTGCATTTATTCAGCATCACCTTCAATTATAATGTCTGTCTTGTTAGAAGATGTTCTGTTGGTCCTTCAAATTGGCTGAGCATTTTATAAAGAATGCTGTACGAATAATCAATAGAAGTGCATGCTAACAGGTAGAAAAGTACCTGCAGTATACATTTTCAGTATTGCAAACTTGTAATTATTTTGTGAACACTATTAGTTATCCAAATATTATTTGTTGGATTGAAATTGACCCAGATTTATGTGCCACTTCTCTCCAAGTTAAACCCTTTCTCTGAAGGATTGTATGCAATTTAAGTGGTGCATAAATTTCATGTTTACTGTTAATAAAGGTGTAAATTGCATGTGTAGAAAATACTGCTCTCTCGGGGATGAGAGGAGTACAGTGTTCTTAACACTGTTACCACATTCAATTACCAGCTGAATAAATTATCTTGTTCTTCCTTTTCAGGTATTAACTTACTATTTTTCTACCACTGCTTTTGATAAAATGTTTTCCTATCTAATAGCCACAAATTTCATTGATGGAAAATTGTTTGTTTAAAAGTCCTTCTTTGACACAAAAATATTTATCAGCTTTAGTTTACCTCAAAACCTCAACTTCAGTTTGTGGGGTTAATTCTTTTCAATTGATCAGGTTACTACTCTCTATCTCTAGAGGCCTTTAACAGTTTTGTTTCTTTCTTCAGGTATTTACCTCAGGAAAAATAGGATTTTCGGTTTTACTTTTTTAATAGAGGGAAAAAAAGCTATTTATGGAACAGTTCAAAAAGAATTTGTTCATATGGCTTGTCATGAATGAATACGTCTTTGGGGCTCTCTTCCCTTAGACCACTTTTCTGTATATGTGTAAGTTAAAAATCACTCAAAGAATTTTAAGTGGTGTTTACTTATGTTAAAATGTGTGAAATAAATAAATAATAAGTATTTTTATAATGTTAATCACAAAAAATATATGTCAAAAAACACTGTCTGAAATCTCATACCTAATTATAGTATGTAAGTTATTTCTCTCTTTCATAATTTTTCCATAATACTTTCAAAGAAAGATGTGCTGAATACTTTGAAATATTGTAAAAGGGAAGCATAACCAACCAAATTAAAAACAATAAAAAGAGAAAAGAACATTTCTGAATGTTTTTCAAAACATGTTTTAAAACGTGAAAAACGTTAACAGTAATGAATAATTCTGAAACTAGGAGTTCTGTAAATAAAGCTGGTATTTTCCTTTCTTTTTCTGTTTAAGTGTTATAAGTAAATAACCTCTGCTTGTTCTGTTTACTTTGTCTGTCATTATGATCCCAGTTTATAACAGGTTTTTTTCATTTATACTATACACATTCCAAGCAATGTTTTTTGCAAATACATTTGTTGAATTTTTGTAAAGAGGTTTTCTATTACTTTTTACTAGTTATTAGAATTCACAAAACAGTTTCTCCTACAGAAGTCAATCTTTAGATTAGAGCAGCCAAGTTCTTGCAATTTATTATGTAACTTTTTTATAAAAGTGAGTCAACTATATCTGTCAGAGATGGCGCCTACTGTCATATTTCCCTTTACAGATATCCTAGCACAAAAAAATAACATATAAGTTATGAAAAACTAAGTCAAAGCTACTACTGAATTAAACTTAAAACAGATTCTTTTTATATAAAATTTAATGAAACTGAAAAACTAATGAATGAACTAAAGAAAGTTGTAGTATTGCTTGTTCAATGTGTGATTTTAAGAGAATACTCACTGCAAAATTCAGTCATAAAAGCTCATTACCTCTTACACACACTTTGAATGGTAAAGCAGCCCAATGTAAACTTGCAGCTTATTAAATGTAGAAAGTCATGGTGCTGAGTGTCCTGTTAACCTTCACTCCCCCTGTCCATGTCTCTGTGGCTCCCCCCATTTCTGCCGACAGCCCAGTTTGGGATCATCAGCAAACTCATTAAGATTGCATTCAATTCCTTCATTCAGATCACTGATAACCAGATTGAACAGGACTGGCCCTGGAACTGCACCCTGAGAAACATCGCTGGTGACTGGTCACCAGCCAGAGGTAACTTCACTCACCACAGCCCTCCGAGCTCTGCCCTTCAGCCCCTTCTTCATCCGATGCACCGTGAAGTTTCACACACCTCCATTAGCTCCTTCAGAATGCTGGGATGAATCCCATCAGCCCACATGGACTTGTGAACTTTCAGTTGATACAGACAGTCCCTTACAATTTCAGTGTTTGCAAGTGGGGAGTCACTGTTCCCACAAATCATGGTCCTCCAGCTCAGGACCGGACAGCCCAAGCTCTGCTACCACTCCTAAAGACTGCAACAGAAAAAGCATTGAATGACTTCATTTTTTCTTCATCCCTATTAGTCAGATGGCCATCCCCAACAAATATTTGTCCAATGTTTGCAATCCACCTCCTCTTGCTATTAACATACTTTAAAACATCTGCTGCTGAATCAGCAGCCACGGTGAAATCACTCGCCATGGGCAGATGCATTCCTCTTCCCAAGGTTATATCAGACACTACAGGCAGGGAGATACTCAGCCCATCCCTTAATGAGTAAGAGGCATGGTTAAAGTCAGTCAAGCTCCACCTAAACATAAAGAAATAGTATAAAAGTGAATTAGGAATGGGGAAGAGTTAGGGAAGGCTCCATCCTAACTTCTGGGATCAGTCAATGGGCTAAACCTGATTCTCCCCCATAGGAAGATCTATCAGGTAAGAACAACACTCTGTGAGCATTGAATGATGATCTCACACCAGTTTTTAATGGGTATTAGAGCTTTTCTGCATAGTGCTCTGAGATAGAGTATTACTTTAAATATGTTTTTGCAGTCAGATGCTATCGCCAGCAGTCTTTGAACCTTAATCTGTCACAATCTTATTAATTAGGAGCGTTATTCTTGCATTCTGTTAATGCAAGTCCATCAGAAACGCTGGCAGTCTCGGGCAGTGGGTAAAGGTGTGGAGACCCAGGAGGGAGTCTCTCTGTTTGGAGTGTGACCCTGCCCAAGTTGGCCGAGCCACCCTGTGATGTGATGAATTGCTCAGTGAATGGTCCCCAGAGTGGGACATTGTCAAATTAGCTGGGCAGAAGGGTCTCAGATTTTCTGAGGCTCTGACAAACTAATCAAGCACTAAAGGTTTGAGTAAATCTAGCCTTTTCATGTGACAGAGCAATCAAAGTAAATTCAACCGAAACCATTGTCTTTAGGCTCATAGGCAAGGCTTCACTGACTTGAAATGGAAGATTATATTCCTCCTTTCCTCAGTATTTCGAGGATTCTGCCAAAATTTCTAGACTATCAACATACCAGTTTACAATGTTAAATCATATCTCAGTAGTCCTGACTGAAACTTCGTAGCCACTGCTCATATTTTTTACACATACTGTTCCAAGATTAAAGAGATTATTAATAAGAACTCATACTGTCATAGAATGTCTGCAATCAATGAATATATTATAATCCAAAATATGTGAAGCTCTCATGTCTATTAAGCTCTCTGAGAAAATATGCTCTTCCATGTTTCATAAAAAATCACTTGTCAAAGCTCTTTTCACATTTAGGATGCAGATAACCTGTAAACCAACATAATTCAGATATAGTACCCTCAATAAAGGTGATGAGGCAGCCCTAACTGTTTCAAGAAGCTGCCATTCTTTCTTGTTTTCCCCTATTTTCAGCTACAAATAAGCACTTCTATTAATAAATGCTTCCATTAAAATGAAACGTTGCTATAACAAAGATAGCAAAGTTTAGACATATTTCTAAATAATGGTTATGAAGATTAATAATGTCACTATCAAGCCAGAGCACTGAATTTTTTTCTGGTAAATATTTACACAAAGGCCAACATCTACCACCACAAGCATTGAATTCTTCACGATTGAAGTATATACATTTTAAAAGAAAATTCACAACATAAAAGGAAGAGCTAGAATTCTAACCTTGAACACATACATAAAATACATTCATTGAACTCATTTGAACTCCAAATTGATTTTTACTAAACATCACTCAAGGCTAAGTGAATTTTAGTTAAAGAGTTAGTGTGGCATCATCTGTCCCTCTAACAAGGATGTCAAAAATAGCCTCTGGTCTGCTTCCAACTGAGCTCTTATCTTTTGCAGAAACCCATCTGCTGTCACATCAATGAAGATGATTTTTTTCCCCAAGTATTTTTCAAATGCATTGATATTTATCTTAGGTAGTGTAATAGGTATGTGTAAGCGAACTATAGACAACAAAAAGAATATTTTTTTTAAGGCCCATGTTATGAATTTAAGGAAGATTTGTAAATCAAAGCTATTTTAAGTATTTCTTTCCTTTGATATCTGAATTTCTTAATAGAGTGACTAGCTTCTCTAGTGAAGATTATAAGGGAGGAAAAGGATGCTCCTGGAGATACTGGATCCAATTTAGACCAGCTGTAAGAAAATACAATTTCGTTGGGTATTATGTGCAGTTTCATTGCAGCTGAAATGATCTATAGCTGTGAAATTTACAGTTTCTAAACACAACAAGAAAATCATGCCACTGTCACAACTAGAGGCAATGGGCACAAACAGAAACACAGAAAGATCCATCTGAACACAGAAGAAGAGTTTCAATGGTGAGGGTTATAAACATACACAGGTTACAGGGAGATGTTTAGAGGTACTCAAAAGCCATCTGGACATAATCCTGGACAGCAATCTCTAGATGGCCTTACCTGAACAGAGGTGGGGTTTGAACAAGACGACCTTGATGACTTTTCAGCCTCAACCTATTCTGAATGAAGCAATGACCTAAGATGTCCACATAAAGTAAGGTAGAGTAAAAACTGGATGGAGATTACAGCATACTTGTCAGCTACATTGTTATGCTCTAAGATCAGCAATGTGGGGATTAAGTTCACTTTTTTCCCTAAGCTTCATGAGTATTTTTTAAATGAAATTGGTTCCTTGGCAATTCAGAATTATCATCTATAAAATATGAAGATTTTTGTATCTCTTACTGGCATGTTGATTAATTCATGCACCTGAAGGTATTTTACAAAAGTAGCTAGAAAACCACTAAATTTATTAATAATAAAATGAATAAAAAGTAGTTGTAGTAAAAATGGGAAAGATGTTAAAATAAGGGAGATTGAGTGGGAACAGGGATTGTTTTGAAGATTTAGTTGCACAGCTGAAGACTTTTTCTGCACTGCTAATTTGAAGTATAAATAGTCCTTATTTGCCATTGTACAAGCATAATATATCAAAATAGGTCTGGTGAGAAAAGTTAAGTTTTACTTCAGGATGAATTATGTGTACATCTAGCATCAGTTTTGAAAAAAAGAGCCACTCTGTACTCCTAGGGAGGTAGCAATAACCATTTCACCTTCAAGAAAGAACTGACGACCTGATACCTCTCTCTTTGGATAATACAATGTCTAATTAAGCAAACAATTATTCTATCGACCAGCAGATCCCTAAATTGGATATCTGATCCATCCTTAGTATCCTTCTTTATACAATTTAGACAAATTCATAGATAGCACCTTAAGTATATTGATAACCCATACTGTGTAATGGCATCACATGCTTACTTTTAACTTTGTTGATTTTCTGACGTAAATTTAAGGGTTTTTAACAATTCAGGTTTAGGCCCAAGCAGTAGATATTTATTAGGAAAATTAAAGGGGTAAAAACTCCCTCTTGTCATTATTAAATATTTTTTTTTTCATATTCAAGTGGAAAAAACATCTGCACAACCTCAACGTTATTATTCTTCAAGTTTTCTCAACATTAGAAGTTCAATAGATAAAAGAGACATTTCAGATGAATGTTTGTACCGAATCCACAGCACCTGCCTGTTTCTCATAGAAAATGTAATATATTTCAATTTAGCTTAGCCTGCCTCTCACTGAGAGAAACTTAAACTAGCATCTGAGGGTATGGGACCACACAGTCAGAAAAACAGACCAGAGATTAAAAACAAAAGTAAAAAAAAAAATACCATTCTGAAGGAAAAGCAGCATTACAGGAAAAAAATGTTTCTCAGATTAAGACAATAAGTATTTGGGGTAGGATACTTCATTGGGGTGAGGAACAGGTACACAGGTGTGCCTGAATGCTTGGAAGCAAAGGGAATCTGTGATGCAGCAGGTGCCAAGTACTATTCAAGTTATTGCTATCAAGAAAAGGAATGGTACTGGCAAGCCTCTAAACCATACTGTTTGTAAAATGGGGGTGATTATTTCATCATTTGTTGCTATCAAAATAGTAAAAGTTAATCTAAGAATAATCCATCTGCATTTACCTATGGAACATATATCCTATTCCATCCCACCCCCAATAACCATCAATTGATTGTTGTAGAGCTCCAGCTAAACAGGTTAAAGGGAGGTGAATTTTCCTTCATAAATAGTAATAAAATGTCGATAATTTCTCTGCATATTTTTTAAAAATGTGCCTTTTTTGATGTTATGAATTATTAAAGAAATACATAAAATCATTTTCTATGCCTCAAATGAAGCAACTCAGGAAGTATTCCTATCAAAAAAGGGTAAGAAATAAGCTGAGTAGAAGCTTGGCTCTCGATATATTGAATACAATAGGGATTAAAACAATGTAAACTTAATTTTATACTTAAGTAAATACAGCAGGACCAGACTGCCAGGGACAGAGATGCAGTATCTGAATAATTTGATGTTTTTTTCCTATTGCGTTGCAAATTTTCTAGATACTGCAGCCTATTCTGTCCAGTAAAATCTCACACTCTGAGGAAACACTTGTCTTCACTTCCAGTGCCCAGCCAACTGTTTTACAATGGAAAAAGACAATCTGGAGTGATCGATTACTCCAGTTGCATAAGTATTAATGAGCCATTTGCTTTATGTTCATACACCTAGATTTCCTTTTATGACATCAGTAAGGAAAGGGTTTTATATCATTGAAATTGCAGCCATATAGAGGAACATAGTAAAACTCTTGAACTAGGGATAAGGGAATCATAATGATGAATTTGAATGCTTCTATGGATGTAAACTCAAAGTTTCAAAACTACAGATACACTAAATCCCTACAGAATATTCCTATAATATTTTTAATAACTCAAGAGATTGAATGGTATAAGGTTTTATCTCCCCAAATAATGGGTGCTATGTAACACGGTAGAAAAAAAAGCAGAAAATTCATAAATCATATAAAAATACTTACAAGTGATGAAGCTTATATTGTTAGATAGGGTACATAATCTATTGAGGGCAGCTCTAGTAGCTGCTGTTTTCAGTATCTGACCATCTTTATTGCTACAGGAAGGCAGCAGAAAACTTCTGTAGTAACAATGAAAAAAGTGTCATAAAACATGGACTTAAAGACTTACATCTAGTAAGATTATGGAGAGATATTTTGTGAAAAAGAAGAATGGTGCTTTTCCAGTAATATATTGTGGAGAATATCTGTACTGGATAGGTATGAATAGTAAATAAAAATCATAAAAGCGATGAAAGTAGAGAATTTTTTGTCATACGTGAAGTTGGGTTTTATTTTCCCAGTGCAACAAAGCTTTTCAAACACTGTTGTAGAAACCAGAATTGTGCTTTTATATCCCTTTTGCTCAAGGTTTAATAGTATATTTTGCACTTCTTTAATATAAATTCTATTAAGGACAACTCATTAACTGTATTGGCCACACCACCCTTTTTCTCAGGTTATCATCAAATTTTCAGAATGCAAAACTGTAAAGACCTGCTATCATGTAATTGTATTGCAAAAGGTGGGGTAATGTTAATGTGATAGATATTTAAAAAAATTTTTTTAGAATTTAAAATAATATTTTAAAATATTTTGCATTTACTGACATGTTTGTGCACATTTTTCAAAAAAGCAGCAATCTTTTGTCATCTTTTCATTTTTTCAAAAGTACTTAAACAATTAGTTATGAAAACAGCATTTTCTGACATTGACATTAAAAGCTATTTAGTACTCATAAATGGAACATCTGTAACAGTTGGAATAATTGACTACAAGAGAAAATGAATCATTAACACCACATAGTGCTTCTTCTGTCTTATTATCAGTCAAAGGCATTTTGCATGTAAAAAAAAACAAGTTTAAAAGTCGATGATCTATTTTCACAAAATACTTCAAATAGTAATAGTCACAATCACTATATTTCCCTACATTTTGCAATAACATATCTCATGAATTAGAACTACTTCAGCTTTCTTAAAATGGGCTAGCCAGTGTTTCTGCCCCTGTGTGTTTAGCTTCCGCCTGTCTTAAAATTATGTCCTTTGTCCACTCTTTAAATTACTGCTCAGATAGTCAATTGTGGATGTTGAAGTTGCCTGAATATTTTTTTCAACCAGATAATAGATTCCAGTGGTTTGTTGCTGTTTTTGTTAGGATTTTGCTTTCTTTTCTCTCTGTCTTTTTCTTTAGATATCTTTTCTTTAGGAATTCTTAAGTTCATCGATATTTTTTCTATTCCCCCCACTACACTCCTCTTTATTTATAAAGCTGCCTGCAATATCTACCTCTTTAAAAACTTCTTGTTCATTGGATAATGACAAACCATGAAACTTAATGAAGGAATAATAGTATACTTAATAGTTCTATTTATTGCCCCTATGGTTGGGTTTTCACAGGAAATACACTCATGTCTCTATGAAAACATATGAAGACCAGAACTGGACTCTTCACTGTGGCCTAGTGACTTCTGGATCCAATTCAACTGGTTGTTGAAGCTAACAGCAGAATATTGCAAAGTTTTAATTACAAATGGGGAGCTTCAGTATTTTTTCTTATATTGCCAGAGGTATGAATTTCTGTCTGTTCCTGTTGAATTGTACCTTCAGGAGTCATCTACAATTAAGGTACAACTCTATCACTGTGGTGTAATTCCTCCCTTCATACTTTATCTCTCCTCAGTTGCATTTTGTGTGGAATGCTTAGTACAGATAGCCTACTGATTAGGCTATCAGAATTATTAATAGGAAATAACATTCCGCTACATTAAGCAGCACTCCATAGCAGTTATTAATAAGTCAGTGTAAATAAATGCAGTAGGATTTTACCCTACAATGATAAATCTTTTGGACATTGACTACTAATGTCAAAACAGTCACAAGACTTGCATGTAAGGTATTCAATTTTTTAAGGTCTGGATTTTTTTTTGGTTTTAAACAATTGTTTTGCCAGTCTTTACAGTCTGTATTCTTGAAGTAACTCTTTCAATCTAGCCTGTATAGGTTCTCAGAAGTCAATATTTTAAGAATTTCTCCTCTTATGTAGATGCCAGCTATTTAATACACTCAGATATCACATTTGTGATATCTCCATTGCTTGAATATATTTTTTCATAGCATTGCATATTCTTTGACATTTACAAAGAAGATGCCAAATTAAGGAATGCTTTCTTCTTTTTTTGGTGTCTCCCATTAAAAATCAGATTCAAAGTGGAGCTACCTTCTCACCTTTAAATAAAAGTATAGTCTTATCTTCAAAAATGTTTTGAAAGGGAGATTAATTTTCAAATTGCAATGTTTCTTGTACTATATTATCTGTTTCCCAAAGTCTTCTTTTAATCACTAGATTGCAGTGTTATTGAGTAACAAAATAAAGGCACTCATAGGAAAAAAAAAATTAAAAAAGAAAAAAAAAATGAGCCTTCTAGGTTAGAACGACTATTGAAATCTCAGAAAGGAGGACAGTAAATGATCTACAGTTGTTAGCTACCTCATCCAGAAGATGATCTATCCTCATCTTACTTTTTTTGGAGATTCTTCTGTTCTCGAAATCTTAAACACAGTAGCACCAATGGAGTCATCTGTCAAGTGGATTACTGGTGAAGTCCTTCATAAGTACAAAGACAATTGTGAGACATCTGCCAGACTACTGTAGACTTCATGATCTGCCTGTTCGTCCTAGTTAGGTGGTCTGTAACAGGCAGAGCACCCATCCTGCTGACCTTTACCTTGATCTTTGCCCACAACCACACAACCTTGTCATCATTACCTGTGATTCCAATATGATCAAAAGATTCCCTAACATACAGGACCACCTATCTCTTCCAAAGAGCTTATAATAATCCATTGCAGCACTCCAGTTGTGAGAGCCATCCATAACATTTCTGTATTAGCAACTTCTATGCCAGTTTCCTGATGAACCATGCTTCTAGCTCCTCCTGCTTATTACCCATGCTGTATGCATTGGTGTAGATGCACTTCAGCTGGGCTGCTAATTTCAGCTCCAACACTGGCATGACCCCCACCCCAGCTCTTCTCAAGTGAGCCTCACTGTATTACCTCTCCCCTTCAAACTTAATTTAAAGCCCTCTCAATCAGCCCTTGCCCTTTGTTGGAGGCAGATGGACCACGTCCATTATCAGCTCTTGTTGGTGCGGATCCACCATGACCAAAAAAGCAAATTTTCACCTATAGCACCATCATCTAAACCATATATTAATCAGTCCAGTTATCTTTGCTTTCAATACTCACCCCTGGTACTGAAGGCATTGAGGGGAATACAACCTATGCATGGACTTCTTTAAATGGCTCTCCCAGTGCCCTAAAGTTTGATGAGCTTCAGTTCATTTTATGGGTGACTTGTTCCTCAATGAACTTCATTTACCTTGTAAGCAGTGGTAGTAAGCTAAATGCACACTATTAAATGCTATTTTATACTGAAATTTGCTTATATGAAAATGCCACAGTGACAAATTGAGTGAAAACTTCCTAGGAATAGGGGACAGTTTCTGGAGAACATGAGACTGCACAGAAAGGTGAATATGAATGTCTGGAGGACTGTAGTCAGCTGCTGGCTGAGAAAAGAGGAAGCCTGGGATGAAGTAACAAACCTTATGATAGCTGCTGATGCTTTAAACTCCTACTCCTTAAAAACATTCTTTCCTTAGTAGGAAAGGGCCCAAAAATTAAGAAGGTCTCTACTGAGCTATAGTATTGTTAGATTATCAGTCAAATTACTGTTAAACATCTTTAGTTACACAAAATGGTACCAGAAAGCCCAGTAATCAAGACATTCTGGCTGAGCTTTGTCTTTACAAACAAATAGTTTTGCATAACATAGTATTTGTGATTGTTGATAGTTGCATCTCTAGCTTTGAACATAGGCTGCACAGTCATCAATAAATTAGACTTTAAAGCCCCTTTTCATGTAGTCTTTAGATGTAACTTTCTAAGTGTCCTTGTCAAAGGAGAGGGAATTTTTTTGCAAGGACAAAAAAATATGTAAATTAAAGCATCTTGGATGATCCTGTGGATGTCACTGGGGCTGCATAATTTTTACGCATTTTTCATTCCATTTCAAGCTAAGTGTTACAACATTTCTTTGAAAAAATGCTTAGTTTAATTTTGAATACATTATTTTCTATTTGGTCAGCAGTGTCTACCTTTCTGGGATTTAGCACAAAGGCACCTGAAAAAATAATGGAGCCTTTTCTTGAATCCCTGAAACTGTGACACTGCTAAGCAAAGTGGGACAGTGATTCAATTAGTGTTCTTTTATCTAGCACGAGTCAAGTAAAGGACAAGGAGGTTTGAAAGACCAAAACAGTAAACATGAGTATTACTAATTGGAAAAAGTTATTTGTTGATAACATAAAGATATTCAATAAAGCTTGTGCATAATGTAAGCCACAATTCAAAAATCTGTTTTAACATTCTTCCAACTACTCACCATGAGATTTAGTATGAAACTGTAGGGAATGAACTACCAATTTTAAATAAAAAACTCAAAACATCATTAACTCAGAAGCTGCAAGGCTCCAAAGGCAAATTTTGAAAAGGCAAAAAAACCAAACTAGCAAACTGACAAGAAGCATCATTTTCATCTCTGTAGAGGTTCAATGAAAACACTTTGTTCTGTTGCAAACATAATTTCCTCTCAAAATCATTTTTAGTAGAAAATGGTCACTCCTTTTTACTTACAGCTTGTGCATGCTTTCTCTGCTGAAGACACAAAAGTTTAGACATTGAAATGCTAAACACTGAAAGGCAGATGTAAAGGAGTTTTCACATTATAAAGGAAATAGAGGGTGTTATCTGGAAGACTAGCAGTCCACAATCATAGAATCATATAATCATAGAATATTCTGAGTTGAAAAAGACACACAGGGATCGTCAAAGTTCAGCCTGGCCTGGCACAGGACAAGTCAAAGAACCACACCATGGACCTGAGAAGCACTGTCCAAGAGCTTCTTGAACTCTGTAAGGCTGCTGCTTTAACCACCTTCCTGAGGAGCCAATTCCAGCGGCCAAACACCCTTTGGGTTTAGAGTGTTTTCATAATATCCAACTTACACATTTCCTGACTCAGCTTCAGGCCATTACCTCAGGTCTTGTCACCGGCCACCACAGAGAAGAGACCAGTGCCTCTGCCTCCACTTCCCCTCACGAGGAAACTGCAGACTGCAATGAGGTCTCGTCTCAGTCTCCTCTTCCCCAGGCTGAACAGACCAAGTGACCTCAGCCACTACTCCACTCCTCATATGGATTCTCCTCGAGACCCTTTGCATTCTTTTGTGCACTCCTTTGGAATCTCTCTAATAGTTTAAAGTTTTTCCTTTATTGTGGCACCCAAACCTGCCCTCAGCATGCGAGGAGAGGCCAACCCAGTGCAGAGCAGAGCAGGACAATCCCCTCCCTTGCCCGGCTGGTGATGCTGTGCCTGATGACCCCCAGGACAGGGTTGGCCCTCCTGGCTGCCAGGACACTGCTGGCTCAGATTCAACTTACCATGGACCAGGACCCCCAGGTTCTTTTCTGCAGGCTTGCTTGCCAGCATCTTGTTTCCCAGTATGTATGTAAATCCAAGGCTGGATGTAAATACAAAATGAACAGGAAGTACAAACATAAAGAATTTAATTGTTCAACTCTCCAGACCATGACTGTTTTCCTGTCTTTAAACTGTATTATTTCAGAAACTGCTAATATATCTCAGGTTTTTGAGATACCATTGTCCTAAGCTTCACCAGGGAACAACCTATGTTGCCCTGTCTGAAAGGTAACTTCCTGCTTTATAATTAAATGTGACTTTACCATTCATACTTAATAGTAAAAAGACATTAAGCTAGAGGAACACCCTCTATTTGATATCTTGGAATGCTTATTAAAACTTCTTCTTTTTATTAATGGATTTTAAGTTTCAATATTTCATTTAGAATTGTCAGTGTTTGCATTTAAAAAAAGTAATTGTGTGTATTACGAATGAATAATAACATGGAAGATGAAAGATGGCTATATTTTTACTTGAGATGTATTTTATTAAAAAAATTCACAGTAAGTTGTATATTATGTTACTGGCATAATATTTTATCTTCAGTTCTCAGGTCTATTTGTGGCTTAACAATAAGTGTAAATTATTGTCTAACAGGTTTCCTACCCGAAAATTGTTGAGACATTTAACATTAGCATTAATGTGGGGATTTCTGATTATTTAATGGTATAAAGTTTAGATGCATAGAATTGCTAATAATATTTCCTCACACTTATGGCAAACAGCAGCAAGCGGGTATAAGTGGTAACAAGGACTGCAAGTTTTAAACATGGAAATCTGCTTATTTTTAATTATTAATATTTTCAATACTAATTAGGTTGGAGTAGACCAATCAAAATTTTATTTCCATTTTTCTCATCTTATTTTTTAAATAGGACAATTGAATAGCAATTGCAATGCTATGAACAATAATTTCCTGCCTGAATTTTGGCTTAATACTGTTTCCTACCAAGTTTTAGGTCTCATGTTTTCAGGTGTAGCAATAATTTTATCAAATCCAGAGCACTGAGCAGTAATGATCTCACTGAAAGCATACAGTCAATTGGTAATAAAAATGCACAAATCTCGTGACTGAAGAGCACTCACGCTATCTGATAGATCACCCGGACATCCTAAGAAACAGCAATGAATTTAGAGATTATCTGGTCCAATATTCTACTTGAGCTATAGAAGATCACAGATCATGATGTCCATCATAATTCTGATAAAGTAATAGACCTGATTTTATTTTTTTTCTATAGTTTTCTCCTTGGTGAATACTATAGAACTGATTACTTTAGTGATATCTTAAATCTATTAATAGACTTTATTTCCTTTTTCCTATATTTCCATCTGGACTTTCTGCTTTTGGAATCTATGTATTCTTTCACATGTTTTTATAACCTGAACAGCTTTGTGCCTCAATTTCAAAACATCTTTCTAGAAATGAGTACCTAGAACTAATTCAAATGCTCTACATGGGATTTCATTAGGCTTTTTTTCACTGATATCACCCATTTCAACTTGAAATACTGATACTGATGCTTTACCTTTTTCACAGATGAATCAAATTTTTATTGCAGTATTACAGTGATCAATTCACCCATCTAGGTTCATTTCCAAGCATATATACAATTTTCTTCCTTTTTTTTTTTTTAGTTCCCAAATTTATTATTATGATTTCTTTTTTTTATTTTTACACTGCTTCCCGTTTCTATTCCTATTTGTACCCTCCCTCCAGAATGTTTTTTACTTTTAGTAGTACTCATTGCCATCTCCTTACTTAGTGTACAATTCACTGTTAGTCATCAGTTTTCCTCCATTGAAATAAGAAGTTATTCACAGAATCACAGCATGTGCTGGGTTAGAAGGCACCTGCAAGAATCGCCAAAGTCCAAGTCCTGGCCCTGCACAACACCATTCCCAAGAGTCACACCATGTGCTTGAGAGTTCACTTGAACTCTG
This sequence comes from Euphonia xanthogaster, assembly GCA_034509185.1. Classification (NCBI taxonomy): domain Eukaryota; kingdom Metazoa; phylum Chordata; class Aves; order Passeriformes; family Fringillidae; genus Euphonia; species Euphonia xanthogaster. Next base: position 73,775,639 of record JAYDZK010000113.1, read on the forward strand.
CTAGGCTTGATGCTGTGACCACTTCTCTGGGGAGCCTGTCCAAGTGCCTAACCATCCTCTGGGTGAAGAACCTTTTTCTGAACCTCCCCTGACACAACTTCAGGACATTCCCTCAGGTCCTGTCACCGGTCCCAAAGAGGAGATCGGTGTCTGCCTCTCCTCTTCCCCTCATGATGAAACTGCAGACTGCAATGAGATCTCCTCTCAGTCACCTCTTCTCTGGGATGAACAGACCAAGTGACCTCAGCTGCTCTTCACAGGGATCATTTCTGTGGACTGGTGTTTGACTTGCTCGGTTTACGAATATTCTCAAGAGATCTGCAGTTTCATGTGCCAGTTTCTTTGTGCACAGAGGTAATATAATCATCACAATTTGAGTGCATTAGGACATAGACAGGCACATCTTCAGAGTGAATGAAAGTCCTTGAGCACTTCCCCACCACATTCTTATCTTTCAGATGCTTGTCTTGTTAGGTCACAGCATAAAGAGCAGTTTATTGCACTTAGCACTATTTAGGGAGCAGCTGAATAACTGTGGGGCAGAGTTGCACAGGAGATGAAACTGCATCTGAAGATGGAGTTCCCTAAGTGTTTCATTCACTTCAAAAATAGAAATTTCCATGTTCAGACTTCCATTTCCATTCTACACTTGGCCTCTGCTCATGCAGATGGTTTCAGAGTCCTTCACAAAGACTTGTGTATAACATTTACTTTGCTTTTAACACAAAAGTCAGTTCTCCTTATTGCGATTTTTACCATCAAAACTCCTTTTTCCCTTACCTTGTCTGGTTGCTTTTTGTCAATCTTATCTTTTCCATCAGTGAGTTCCTAACAATTGGCAACATGTTTTGCAAGTTTCAATTTATGTAACTTTAGAAATTCCTATTTCACATGTATCTTTGACTTTAAAGCTTAAAGTGTTTGTTTTCTTCATTCTTTAGGGCCTATATTCAGCTTATGTGGCATCAGACTAACACAGAAACATCATATAACTACCTAGATTTTCCTCTGTAAAAGATTCCAACCTGAATGAATATTTCTGTATTTATGAACTCCACAAAATGATAGATGACTGTAAAAATATTCACACATTATCTGCACTTTAAACATTTAGTCGAGAAGCTTCCTATATATTAAGAATGCCCCTCCCCTGGAAGTGTTGTTTGGGGAAGACAAGCAACATTATCTATGGATATCCTTCTTTTCTCTCCTTTTCCCTGAGGCTGTATTGCTGAGAAGGACATCATATGCTATGAAATATCCTTTTGGTCAATGCGAGCATCTGTGTCAGCTATGTCTCCTCAAAACCTCTTGCCCTTCCTCAGTCTTTTTGCTTTGAAAGCTGAGTGGGGAGAAGGCTTTGATGCTGTGCTATTCAGTAAAAGCCAAACTACGGTGTGTTATCAATGCTGTTTTAAACACACATACAAAACACAGCACCATATGGGCTGCTATGAAGGAAGTGAACTCCATCCTAGACAAACCTGGTACCAAAGTAGAGAATATCAGTTTTTATTAAGATATAAACTCCTTTTAGGCAAGAAAAGTTCATCTGAAATTTTACCAGTGCATCCTATCAAATAATAAGAAAATATCTATATATAACAGAATACATATCTTTAATCCACTACAATATTCCTTAGACTTGTTTATAAATTATACAGAAATTATCAATAGTAGACTAGATTTTCAAAACCATCTAAAGACAGTGGCTAATTCCAATGGTGTAATGACTTCAGGAATCCTTAGTTTCCTTTTGAAAACATGACATATGCAATTCTGTAATGAAGAATACAGTGCAATAGAATGTACCACACAGTCTGCCCTATTTAGTGATTCTTTCTGAAATCTCTTTCCAGTGGCACCTGTACAACAGTACTACTCCCTATGGTTTGCCATTGTGAAGCTGTGAAGTGGCAAATCAGTGAGTTCTATGTACCACCACAGTGAGCAGACAAATAATTTGGCCATACAAATTCAGCTAGGTTATCTGAAACATCACAAGTTTACCTCATGATGTTGAAACTCAGTAAAAACTTACAGATTTATAGAATGTTGAGTTACACCATTGGAGAACAACTTCATCTTCAAAATTTTTTTCCAGTCCCATAGCCTTTTCTGATGTGGTCATATTTATTCATCTGAGTGTTTCCATTGGACTGCAGCATTTAATTTTTCAAAAGCTGTGTTTTATCAATATTTTCCATGCCAAAGAATGGTTCTTTAGTAGAAACATGACTGAAGCAAAACTCAACAAAACCTCAAGATTTATTGTTATGTAAGGAAAATCAGTCTCTTTAAAACCAAAATTCAGAAAGTTCTAGGACATCAATACAATTGCATGTGTACTCAAAAAAATGTGCTGTTATAAGAAAAATTTAAGAAAAATGCTATTAATGAAACACTAGACCATTATAAAAATGAAGCTGCAAGTCCCTCTTCCCCTTTCCTCTCCTTAAGCACACAAGTGGATTTATGAGAGCAACCACAGAAGATCAACCAGAAGTTTTATCATTCTCTATAGCTTTTTGATGAACATCAAAGTATAAAAACCTTTACCAGAGGGCTGCAAGATTTAGCTGAAAACATATGAGACTAATAGTAATTATATCCCATATGCAAAAAAGTTCCAAGGCACACAAACAAAACAGATTTCTTTTTCCTCAAAGTTATTCTTTTTCCTCCTCAAGGATTCTATTTTTTGCTGTTCACTAAAGAGATAAAACAATATGACAATATGATGAAAGATGGGTAAATATTTATTCATGTGTTGTGAAAATGTCCATTTCAAGCCTAATTTATACAGTTATCTAAAAGAAATAGTGTTACAAAGAAATACCTACATTTTGGATTATCTAAAATGGGAAGAGGAAGAAGATAGTCTGAGATAAAATTACCTACATACAGTATTGCAGAGTCTTTATCTTCACAGGGTTTTTCAATGTCTTAACTTGTGTACCCTCCAGATTATGGAAGTACTTATTAGAATACTCAGCATTTCAACTAATGCAACATTCCATGATATCAGCTGCCTATTTTCACAGCAAAGCTGTATTCCTGCAATTAACTGTTTCTGAAAACTGGTTGCATAACAATTTCTGTTTGATCCCATAGTCATACATTTAATGTCATTCCTCTAATATATTTAAATATATTTCTTATCATTCTGAGGAATATTATTTTATATTTCTCACTACTTTTTGACCAGTTAATATTTACTGGTTCTTGTTACAATATTGTCTTTCTTCTCTTCTGCTTCTGCAACCTTTATGCACTCCATGTAGTGACAGTCTTAAAAGAGTTCAATAATCTTTCTACCTTTCTCACACACTTAAAACAGATTTACAATTGAACCTAAAAGCTTAGTTATGGTAACAATAGTACCATATTGTTGATATGTGTTTGAAAGGGGACAGATCAGCCAGCTAAGAGGAAATATGCTGGGCTTTGAGAGCAAGGGAAGAAATATTGATGGATTGCTCTCCATGGTCTTTGACCTCACCTTCCACTGACTTTTATGAAGCCCTTTTTGCCTGCTCTTTTTTGCCATTACAATCCTTTCATTTTATGTAATCTAAAAGGAACTATATTAAGGATATGAAGACTTTAATAGAACAAAAGACTTTAATAGAACAAATCTAAATCAAACTTTCACTCACAATTAACTATATAGGCTAGAAATTTAGATGCTACTGGTTCAACATCATACTTGTCCTTGCTTTCATTGGGAGACATGATAACAGTGGTATTTATCTACCAGCATCTTTTGAAAACACCTGCAGGCAACAGAGCAGAAGGTAGGAAGGGCTTTAATTCGTGCTCATCTGTAGAGAAAAGCTGTTTATTTCACTTGCATTTATGTGAAGTAAAGTTAAACTTAGCATTAGCTCAGGTTAGTCATGGGTAATTATGTTGTACATCTGTCCCCATGAATGTTTCTGAACTGTCAAAGTTTGCTTGTTCTGGTGCTGGAGTAGGTGTTTTAAATCACAAGTTTACAGAAAACCAGGCAGTATAGTTACAGTCAAATAGTGGCAAGTCTGGCATCTACACTTTATAATTAACAAATGAATTCTAGATTTTCCTCTATACTGAAAGGCTAAAGTTTCCTCAAATTAATATTTGACTTAAAGCCAAGAAGCCACATCATTAAAACAAAAGTGGTCTGTTATTTTTTTCCATTTTAGAGTTGTGAAAATATTGTTAAAATGTTATAGAATCAAGAGGAAATATATTTAAAACCTTCATACATCCATGTGATGTTCTTTAAAAATACTGAATCAGTTTCAAAATTTCATTATTGGATAATTTAATTGTCCTTTATGAGTTTTCACAAGTTTATTTTATATAACTTTTTCTGATTGCAGTAGGTATACACCCTGAAGACATATCTCTTAATTATTAAGTTGCCTACAACTTTCTAAATGAAAATAAACATAAAAATATATGACTGTATATAAATTTCTTATGTGCCAACCAAGGTTTTTCAAATTTCTGAAGATTTGAAAACAGAAAGAGTAAGGAAGAAGAAGGTCAATTTTCTAACCAGGTGAAAAATGAAATTCACTCTCCTGAGTGAGCAACAGAATTTGTGCTACATACTGTGAGAAAAGCCCTAAGAGTCTAAAATAAAACTTAAGTATTTATTTTAAATTGATAGTAAGGAAATCGTGTAAATAATAGTATAAAAAATATATTATAAAATTTTAACATTTCCAAGATTTTTCTCATACAAGTTTTTATATCAAAATATTGGAAGTCCATACAGACAATTATCTCTGACATGGTCCTTCCCTATCTTTCTTATAAAGGGTATCTTATACTGTTTTCCTCTAAAAATTATTTTGTAAGGTGAGGTTCCTGTGACATGACTTGAATCTTTGTGGAACAGTAGAATAAACCCAATGTTTTATACCAGTTCCAGTAAACAGCTTTTCTGTTGTTACACAGAATATATTCCTCTTCCTCTTCATTTCCCTAAACTAGCAGCATATACCAAAGCCATGCAGAGCCATCGGAGTTACCACATTCATTCTTTTTGACAGTGCATTTGTAAGATGAAATCCTTCAATATTTCTGTTTTTAAATGGCCTGAAGAAGGGATTCATTGCATGAAAAGAGAAGTCAAGTTCAATGAGGAAATAGCATATTTCAAAAGGAAGAGACAGATAACTGAGTTACTAAAAAAAAAAAAAAAAAAAAAAGAGGGCAAGAGTGAGGGCAATTTGCATACATTTGTAATTGATAAACAAAAAAGATTCTTTTCTTTATTCTTGCCAAGTTGTGAATGAAGACATTCATACATTCCTCTCAATAAGGATAAAGGAATTCCAACAAACTGATCCCAGCTGGAAAAATACTGTCTTGATACATTTTAAAAAGTATCAGCTCTTCCCAGTACATGTGTACCTAAAATATTTAGTGAAAAAGTTTTAAAGGATGTTTGGATTAAATAGCTACAGTAAGCAAACAAAATCTGAACATTACACTTCTATAAAAAATTGTGTGTTCTGTTCCTCATAAAGTCCCATACATGGAGAGTTCCTTTAATTATAATCCTCTGTAAGCATACCACCTTAAACCTAAAAATAGAATGGTTAAGATTTTATTGATTTTAATAATTTCCTTTTATCACTAAAAAAAATTTAAAATAATTAAATTATAACTGGTTGTTACCTGTTCCTCAATATACATGGGGAGTTTTTCTTAGTTTTCAGTATTATGTTATTCCTAAATATTTATTCAATAAGACTTTATTATTTAAATATCACTATCTGTCTACCTGAATATTTGCTTCATTAAGAAACAACTTAAGTAAAAATATTAAAATCTGTTACAACCAGAAAAAGAAAAATCCTTTTTTTTTAAACTATCTTTGCATAAATAAATTTAAGTGAGAACTTCTTCAATCTTTTGTCATATACAGTAATGTTCTTACCAGTTGTTCAACTACCAATAAAGGTTTACAAAAGAAAATGAATATTAGTATTAAAAAAAAAAGTGTGACTTTGTAGTTTTTAGGCTAATGATAGAGAAATAATGTTTGATGACTACCTTAAGATAGAATGGAGAACAGTGTTCATTCAAATTTTGTTTTGTTATTTCCTAGATGTCTATAATGTGATTCCCAATATATTATTATCTTATTAACCAAACTGTTTATTTGACATTGTTTATTAGTTTCAGTTTTATTTATTTATTTATCAGGTATATTAGCTCAAATAGCACAGTCAGTTTCACAGGTTAGGAGTAACAACATCTATGTACCAATTTAATCCCTTTTTCTTTCATATTCTAATGACTTTCACAATATTTCTTGTCTACCCTTGTTGTTCACAAGCAAATAAGAGAAGCTGGTGAAATTACTAAATTCATAAAGAAAATGGTGCTTTTACTGTAGATACAATTTTATTGACTATGAAAGAGGAATAAAGCAAGAGTAATTATATTTAAGACTCTTTTATTAACAGTAATATTAAATACAGTTTGGAAGAATAGAAAATATATTAAAGAACTGTTACTTCTTCAGTAAATTTAAAATTCTTTTAAATATCTTATTTCTCTCAGTTGTATTCTACCAAAATTTTTGACAGAAGATACAATTTACACATATCTGCATTGCAGTTCACAATAGCTTTCCATAAATCTAGACAAATAAACCCTACTTATTATTCTCTAGTTATAGAAACAAGTGACTAAATTTTGAGTTCCAAAAATTTGAAATAAATAATGAGTAAGCTTACTTCTAGATGTGAAACAGTAAGTATGATCTCTGTGGCTAAAAAAAGCAAGAAACAGCTGCACAACATTAATAGTTTTCTTATGCAAAAGAGCCCCAAACTAAATAATTTAGGTTTTTTTCATTGTACAAGACAATGGGAGCAAACTGAAAATTCCCTTTCTCCATTTCATAAAACAGCAGTAGCATGTGGAGTAAAAGGAACACAAAAACCCCAAAACAAAAAAATAAAACAAACAACAATCAAACTGACAGTGAAGGACATTATCAACAGAGTTAACAATGTGCCATTCTGCATGAGCATGAAGCTTCAGGATAAAAAAACAGTTTTAAAAACAAAAACATTGCATCAGGTTATTGTGGCTGTAATATCAACATAATTGAAGACGAGTATAACAGATAGATATAGATACAGATACAGATATAGATATAGATAGACATATATATCCAATAGAACAGATATATATATATATTTCCAATAAGTAAGAATTAAACCTCATATTTATAAAAGGTGAAGAAAAGAATGTCCAGGTGTTTTCTTACTGAATTGAGAAGGGAAAAAAAAAGATATACTACAAGTGATCATCACTTGTAGTACATCTTCTGCTCTACTACCCATGCTCCACCACTCAGCACTTCAAGTTGGAAAGTTACAGCTTCTCTAATGTTGTAACATATCCCAACATACCCTAGCAACACATCTCCATAACCAGAAGTAAAAATGTGACATATTTAAAGGAGCTATTGAAATATTACAGGCAAAAAGTTCTCTCCTTGTAGACACCAGACACAAGTATTACAGTATTTGTGCACTATGTTAATAGTTATCTCCCTGAATACAAACTTATTGTCAGAAGGCATTGTTTCAACTGGCCCTGTGTGTTTGGTTATATGAAATGACATATGTCTGAAGCCAGAAGGCTGTTCAGCAAGCAGTGCCCTGTCATATGATATGACATATGTGTGCACCCAGGCTATGGAGCTGCCACATTATAAGGGCTTTTCTGATTTAACAGATGAGCTCTCTATTTATATGATACCTATAAAAGATCATTTTCTGCTACTTTAAGCCTTCTTGTAAGAGGGAAACAACAAAAAATTGAAAGAGTAGAAAGGAAGCTCTCTCTTACTGCTGCCTGCTTCCAAGAAAATGCATGTGATACTTAACATGTCTGAATTTCATTCAAGAACTCTCTAATTACGGTTTCCTAAGAGATGCCATTTATATGGTATTCTGCCATTTTCTGAAGTGATGCAGTTAAAAAGGTAAGTGTCTTGCAGAAACTTCTGGTAATGCAGGAGCTGTGTGAGCTAATCTTATGCAATTATACTACTGCCATGGAAATATATACCAGTGCTGTTAAAGTACTGCAGTGAATATTTATTAGGTAAGCAATGACTGAAACAAAAGACAATGTTCTGGATTTAAGTATGGGTACTTTCTCCCATCTTTTTGAAACAAATTTAACCAAACAAGAATAATTCTTAACAGTTAACAATGTAATTTAAAAGTAACAAAATCATGCGGAAGCACTTATAGCACCTATTAGGAGCTGCATACTCCAATAAGCATGTGCAGCTTACAGCTCTAAAGTACTTAACACACCCATAAACCAATCTTTCTACAAAATGATTTAGTCTTCTGTGTACTAATTAATTATTTGGAAGAGAATAGAAAAAGCATCTGTTGGTATGTTTACTGATGGAAGGAAAGGGTTAAAAGGGAAAGAATAGTGAAGCAGATAGTAAATTTGCTCAAGTGACTTGGCAGATGGGAATGGCTAAGAATACTAGGGTGGGAAAACTCCATTTCTTATGCCTAGTGTTGCTCATCCTCTGCCTGTTTTGAGAAGTAGAATTCCTGCGTACAGATATTACACTCTCACAGACATGCTTGATCCTCCTGCTAGGAGAGAACGAGATCATGAAAGCACTACCTTGTGCTAAACTGCATGTGCACAAAGCCCTTGATTTACTGCAGACCTTCACAGGTATGGGGTCTGTATCGGCACAATTTTGGACACACAATCCAGAAGTGCTGCCTTTAAAGTCAAGAGACATCATAGAGAAATCAAGGTGATATTAAAATTCATTATTGTTATTTTTTTAATTAAATATTTTTTAAAAGAATAATGAAAGAGATTTCCCAAGAAAGTCTTGCATATATCAAACAAAATGCATGGCTTGAGTAGGATCAGAAGAACATATTGGAGAAGAAGTAAAGGATGATTCAGAAGAGAATGGGGGAAGAAGAAATAAAATGAGTGTAAACTAACGTTGATTGGTTTGAGATTTCTTGGTGCTTTCTTTACTTTTTGCTATAACTTTTGCTATATATTTTCTTCATGCTCACACTTAGAAAGTGCAAGTGGCCAAATTTTAGGGAGTCAAGTTTCAAGAGCTGTAGAAAATTTTATTTCAAAAAGACATTAAATGTTGAACATGCTGAAATTAGGACATTCATTGTCTCATGTATTTTATAAGTAGGCAAGACCTTTTCTAGCACAAATCCATTGATTTAAAATAAATTATTCGACACTTCAAATTGTTTCAGTTGATTAATTATTGTCACAGTTATAAGTCTTTGCTTCAACTACACTTGAATCTATTCAGTTCAGAGTCCAGCTATTGCATTTTCTTATATCTTTCCATGGTAAAGGGCGCAGACAACTGGGACTGTTCAGGATGGAAAAGCAAGGGCTTATGAGGACCTTAGTGACGACTATATTTCCCTACATGTAGGGAGGGGACAAGGATAAGAGAGATGGACTCTTTTCATTGCATCTGGTGATGGGAGCATGGATGGAAGGAGCATGAATGGAAAAACAGGAAATTCCATCTGAACAGTAAATACAACATTGTTACTGTGAGAGTGGTCAAACACTGAGAGAGGTTATGGAGTCTCCATTCTTGGAGACACCCAAAATCCAACTAAACACTGTCTCTGGCAATCTCTGTAGCTGAGTCTGGTCAGATAGGAAAATGTTGGACTAGATGACCTCCAGAGGTCTCATTTAACCTAAATAATTCTGTGATTTTATGAATCACATAGTTTAGGGGAAGTATTATGAAAATAATCATGACTACATGGTTTATATACTCTATAGCAGGAATTTCCTAGTCTCTTACTGTCTAGCAAGATGGTAGAAGAAGAGGAAAAGGAGAAAACAGAGAGAGAAAAGATTGAAAAATGAGGAAAATTATGGTTTAAGAAGGAACTAGGAAAAATATAAAGAGGAGAGAAAATTACAAGAAGAAATAATGTAGAAACTTTGAGCAAAGACCTGTTTAATTCTACATGATGCTTAAACAAGAGAAGTGAGAGTAATCAGGAAAAGCAGGTTGGGAACCGAGTATTTTGGAAAAGACTACAGAAATTTTTCAACACATACTCCTCAAGTCCCAGAATAGACTGTTATAGACCCTTATGCTTCTAGCTCCTGCAGAGATAAACCTCATTCTTCTTACTAATGGTGGTTTGGTCTCTACATGAAGAAACACAGATGGCACCACATCCTGTCTTTAAACTTAAGGGCAGAATATCAAGCTGACAGTCATGTTCAGAGAAGAAAATGTCACCTTCCGTCTTTCCCCAGATATGCAGACAAGACAAATAAATAGAGAGGGATAGTAAGAGGGATAATGGAAACTGATATAATTACTGATATTATAAACATCCTTTTCCAGTAAATTCCCATTTTTCATCACCTTTAATTCACATTGTTTAAGAGTGAAAATTTTAAAATAACATAAAAGAATAATAACTTCTGTGGTGTACCACTGACTGTATTTAGATTAAAACTGAGAGTAAAGGTATGTAACTACCAACAGAGGATAAAGGAGATCACAAGCTGTGGATCCTCATTAAAAGTAGGAGTCTTCCTGGTTTCTTCCTGATATGATGTGGAAGGAATCAAGCATCTTTACCAGCACATTTCTAAAGTCTGCTTAGGTGGTAGGAAACACCTTTCATAGATTTTGAAAATCATTTGTTTGGTTAATGAGGCATGAAGATAATTATTCATCCCTTATTTTCCCCTTTCCATCCTTATTTTATCAGTGAGTTTATCATTGAATTTGAAGCAAAAAAGATTTATTATGTATGTTATATTATGCTAAGTTCCTATTAAAACCTTACTGCTGTTTTCATGCAGATGAATAGCTATATTGTTGTTAATAGATATATTAATCTAGCCATGAGTTTCAAGGAGCCACGGTACAAGCCTCTTTCTTACCAAGGTCTATCTTACACAATGGCAAAGAAGATAATGCAAATGCCTGAGTCAGTAAACAACTTGCATCTTCTTATTTTTAAGTCAAATGTGTTTTCCAAGGACAGTTTATTTATGCGTAGGCTACATTTTTAATAGTAGAAAATATCCAAGGTTAGGTACAAATACCTGAATGTCATGATTAAATAAGCCATGAGACATAGCTTGAGTATAAATCTACTGAACACTATATTTGTAGTATCCTGAAAACTACAAGTTAAATGAAAAATGTAAGATGTTACATAATGATCAATTCACATTCATATATTCACGGTAGCATTCTTTCCTTTGTTTTTGTCTGGTTGGACTACATCATTAAACAGAGAAACACAAGATATCAGGTTGAAAGCTGAGGTACATACCACAAAGGGCAGAGCTCCAGTGTATTGTAAACATCTCGGTAAACAAAACTCTTGATGCAAAATTCTGGATACCACAGGCTGCAATATGAAAAAAACAGATCCATAAGAGAGTGAGTAGTTTGACATAGCTTGAATATGTTCTGAATATTTTGTTTACATTATGCATGTTTTACTATTTATGACAATATACTAAACCGTAAACAATACAAAGAGAACAAATAAACAAAAAAATACAAATACCTTTCATGTTAATTTCAGGAAATATTTTTAAATGTGACTGTTCTTTAGTGGATTTGCTGGCATTTATTTCACATTTTTCTAATTCCTTAATGGCAAAATGAAGCCATACAATGTATTAATTGAAAAAAAAATCCAAACCTACAATTTGTTGTTCATCAAGGAACTCTACTCTTCTATATTCACATATGTCATCGCAGAATGTTAGAAGATAGCTTTATAGATGTATTAATTAGAGGAAGCTAATTTCAACAATCCAACAGATAAAACACTGAAAGTTATTACCTAATGAGAACATGAGTAGAAATTTCTTAAATCATGCCATATTCTATTTTGCATTAGAGTCTTATTTTAAAGGTTACTTCCTAGCTAGAAAATATATAATTGCTCCATCTGCCAACCCTACAGCATTGCAGTACTGTTAGAAGTGCCATATGTGGAAAAGTCAGACTGTTGGTCTGTTTATCTAATATACATATATATCCTGTAGAACCTGTGAAATCAAATGGTAACATCTCTCAACAGATCTCAAAATACCAATACCATCAAAATAACATCTCTCAATATCTCAAAATAGTGAACGTTTGTTTTTTTTTTTCTCTTTTAAATAAATGCAGGTGATATGGAATTATTAGAATGAGCTGATCAACTTTATTGTTGCATCCAGGAAGACAAGGTGTTTCTGCTCACCACTATAGATCTGAGTTTTCTGAAGAGATACACACACTGAAAAAAAGTAATTGCAAATTTATATTTTTAAAGAACCATGAGGTTTGGATAAAATAATCTATGCAAACACCATACCTTTTATTTCTATCTTGTAAACATCTAGATGCAAAATTTGAATTTTTTTATGTTAATATTGAAAACAAAGACTGTTTTCATGGTAAGGATGAACTGAATGGAAATGTTATCTTTCCTTGTTCTTTGGTCACAAACCATGGATAAGAAGCCTTTGAGTTCATCTTTTTGTTTTCCTGAATGCATGCTAGTTACCAAGTGAGCAACACCAATTCACATACTGAGGGAAGGTATTTCAATTTTTTATTCTAGTTTCCACTAATTAGGGACCTGGGTGGTACCCCACAAAAGGCTGGTTCCTCTAGAATCAAAACTTTACACTATTTACACATTTTAACAAACTAAGGCCTCAGTAATTACTGCTCATTTGAGTCTGAATTCCATTTTGAGGAGGTGGTCTTTGAGACAGTACCTGTGAACTCCCAGCACCAGGAATACTTTTCTCCCAGTTACTGCTCAGTTCTACTGACTTCAATCCTGGTGGCTATCATCCAGACTGCCCATTAATCTTGGGATTGTCTTCCCTTTTCCATAAAACAAAAGACTAGCCAAACATATAATGATCACAGTGCAATTAGTTACCATAGCTGCCCAGCTAAATCTACTGATTAACAACTGAAAAAATAAGTTTGCAAAGTTTGATTCAAATCTTGAGGGTCTCAACATCATTTTTAGTGTACAAGAGACTGCAAAGTAATGAGTAATTATTATGTGAAAGCATGATATATTTCTTAGATTTTGCATTCAGCTTTACTGGAAACCAAATTATTAGAACAAAGTGATATTTGCAAAAAGGAGTTCTGCTTCCAGCCTTTACTCTGGGGGTGGAAGGAAAAGGAAGAAAAAAAAAAAAAAAGATTTGATAAAGTTTCCAGAACTTCTACTCTAAGTAGCTGCTTTTCTCTGATTACGATGTCTTTTCCTCAAATACAACCATTACAGAAACACAATGTCATTTATTGACAGCATGTAATGCTGCATTATAAGTTATAATTCAATCATGGTATTCACTCAACACAAATATTACCTTCCTTTAAAAGAAGGCTTATAACCTAAGGCAGCAAGCTAATACATATTTGCCCTGCTAATATATTTACAAGCCATTTCAACTACTTTGTTCATGCATGAGAGAGTCATCTGAATAATAACTTTGTTTAGAATGACATTATGAAAAATGCTCAGTTAAAATCAAAGCACTTTTAGAAGACATTGAAAATAGAATCAACTCTCAAACTTTACAAGACTGTCTCCAAAGCAGGAAAAAAAAAGGCAAGTGATTGTTTAAAGTTTCCTTTCTTTCTGCTGTTAATTCATTCCTTTCAGTCATCTCTCCATCTTAACGAGCTGGTGTGGGTGGTGTGGGTAGCTATGAATCAAAGGTTTTTATATCAGTATGAATGAAAGTCCACCACTGCCCTGTAGTTCCTAGTCTCTAGCCAAAATGGACACCTGCAGTCCATGCTAGTGGGTAATCCTCTGAGTCCTCTGACAAACTGGAGTAAGGACAAGAAAATTTGTGCTTGGTGTTCATTCCAATGTGTAGTTTTGCTGGTGAACACCTATTGCATAGGTATAGCACTTGCTGGAGGACTTCAACTAAGAATGTACATACGACTGTTATGTGGTGCTAAATCAAAAGATGCATGAAATAAAGTAGCAATACTCCCTTGATTTGCTTACCATTCTTTTACATCTGTTCTAATACATTGTTATTAGAGAAGAAATTCTGCATTACAAACTGACTGAGGAAGTATTTGTGAGACAATTTCATGGATTTATATTTCATAATTTTCCATAAAAGTTATCATTGCAAATGCACACATTCTTACACATACAGAGAGAAACAATCTTAATTCTTTGACAATACAGGGAAAAATTTTCCCTCTCCAGTTACCAGAGTATCTTCCTACTTCTACTTTTTAATGCATCTTTCTGTTTTCCCCGTAGCACAGATGAACTTTTTCATAGGTATTAGAGATGATAGTGATTTCTGCTGTACTCTTATGAAAAATAAACAAGCATCTTTAGAACATTCATAGTGTTAATGGTGTATCATGGTCTATTTTCTGTTCCAGGCACTACTTACCAAAGGATGGAAAGACAGATTTTCTTTTTTTCTTCCCCCAGGCCTATTGTTTTTCCTCCCCAAAGACAATCATGATTTGTTGTCAGTCTTGGTCTAGAAACATTAAAGTTCAATCACATGAAGGGAACCTGGTCCATCTTCTCATCCCTTTTATGATCAACTCCATAATTCCTTACCAGCATAACCAACAGGAATGTATTTTTCAGTGTAGAGCTAATAAATCTCCCATCGAAAATATGTTGTTTAGACCAAAGATATTTTTCTGAAATCAGAAAAGACAAAAAGGAACCTCTGAGTAATACTTTGGAAGTTGCACAGTGTGACTGTAGAAATAGAAAATAAAGCATCAGAAATCCAAACATTCTGCTTCATACAATTCACATGCAAATATACAGTGAGATAAACAGGGAGAGTTATATCGCAATGAAGACTGTTACTTCCCTCAAATAATACAAAGATCTGTCCGTTTAATAAAACAAAAAATACAAGAGAAGTTTGGATGACATCAAAAAAGTACTTTTTTTTTATCAACTTCTTGTAATTTCTACTGGGTTATATATTTCAATCTCCTTCAATTTTTTTTATTTCTCTAAAATTAAAACATATAGTGCCTTTTCCCTCTCTGTTGACAACATTTCATTTCCTTTGGGGTGTTACTTTTTCTATTCTCATCTCTCCTGACACATCTTCCTTCCAATCTAGATTTTGATAAGTTATCAAAAGGAGAAATAGAAAAACAATTGCATAGAGTAAAACTTGGGGAATAGAATGAAGAGACAGATACTGCTGCTGACTCTAACAAGATGAACATAAGCAAAACGTTAAATACTCATAAGATAGAGCTAAAGTCAAACGTTTCTCCTATTCATGAAGAGCAGGCTTACCAAATCAAGATCTGAAATATCACAGAGGCAGGAAGTGGTAAAAACTTGTTCCTCAGCTTGCACAGCTGGGATGATCCAGACTGCTAGCCAGAATTTACACATGGTTCATCTACCTGGCTAAGCTCATATCCTTCCTGAGTGGTTCTGTTTTGTTTCTCCAGAACAAAGCCTTTTTACTGTCAGATCTCATAAGTGTCTTAGCAGCTAAATTTTTGGTGAGTATCAATTCCTTCATCCTTCCATTGTGTAGACTTTCAGACAAATTCTTCTAGGGAAGAGAGAAGTAATTAGAGAACTTTACTAGCTGTGTTGCTGCTACCTTTTTCTGTTAACTGAGTCCTTGAGGAAAGAGCAGGGAGATTTTTCATTTGATTCCTTGTTTTACAAATACAATATGCAAAAAGAAACAGGCAGAATGTATTTCTGTTTTCCCAATCTTCTCACATTTTCCATGATGAAAGAAGAAACAAAACAATCAGGCCCACGGCCACTGGGCTGTTTCCAAACTGTGACAGAATCTTTTTCCCTGTCTCTCTGAAAATGTGTGCAAACCCTACCTGTTGCTTTGGTTTGCCCCCTACATGAATTTCCCATACTATCCAGAAATTAAATCAATAATTAGGTCTCTTATTTTTATTTACTTTTCGGAGAAAGGGAGGGAAGAAGAAGCACTCAGCAGTAGAGCAGAGATCAGCTTTAGATTTCTGCAAAAATTTTGGTGATCAAAATAGATTCCTAACATGGAACAAATTTATCTCTTCATGCCTCTAAGTTTGCCACAGATGTGGTCCTGCAATAGGCACCAGGACCCCTCCCCTCCTCCAATCAAATCTCAGATACAACCCTTCCTCCTCAGACAATCCAAAAGAAGTCATGGCAAAGTCAGAAGCCATTTATTCTTTGGAATAGATTGAGAAAGGATAATTCTCATACTTCCCCTGCCAGCCAAGTTTATTTTATTACTCTAATGGCAGGACCATTCAAATACATTTTAACCCATTAAGATAAGACATCAGCATCCAGAAGAACACCTTTATTACCTTTATTGTCTAGTGACTGCAGACTGCATTACAAACTTGCAGGGAAAAGTTGCCATAACAAATGGGACTTTTCAGGTTTTGACTTACACTTTCCCCTTATTCTCCTACTAAACACAGGGCAATATTTATTTCATAAATAAAGTAAACCTAAATAGTTGAAAGACCTGTTTTTTAGAACAAGGCTTCCTCAAGGCTATCTTCTAAATTTTGTGCAGCATGTAGAACATTTCTACTGTATTTTCAAGTCAAAACATTTTCTCTAAAAATCTTTCAATACAAATTTACTTTTTGAAAAACAGCATTATTTAAAGACAAAGTAAGGCTAAGGAAACTTATTCTTAACCAAGAAAAGGGTAGAGCCGTGAGATGAACATCAGGTAAGTGTAAAATGGATACTTCAACCTTGTACTCGTGTCCACAAATTTAATTTTAATTACTTTCCCTCCTCTTCTCTGAAAAAACAATTGTGGCATTTTGGAACTTCTAATGAAGTCTTAATAATGGAAAAATTTGCCAATCTTTCTTCAGAGGAAGTAAATATATAAATGAGTTAGTTTAATATATGTGGTTTTCCATATAATCTAGTATTCCCGCCCACCAAGATTTTATTATACAATGTCAAGTAATCATGAAGTCAAAAATGTTCATGAATAAGGGAATGCTAGAATATGGATTGTCTGCAAGGCAATAATTTAATACCCCTGTGTGTGTCATTATGATAATTCTTCAGATATATAATTACACTGTACTTTATTCCATGCTATTTTATGTAATTCTTGCAGAGGAAGGACTGTACTTGGTTAATGATCAGATAGTCCTATTCAGCTCTATTCTTGTGTGAAACATGAGTTACTGCACAGTATTCAACCCAGTTCTGGGGTTCTAGCAAACACAGAATTGCTAGTTTTTTCATTAATTTTTATACAGGATTATCCATGCAACAGAAGTGCATTTAATAAATTAAAATTTTTAACATCATTGTTTTTTTTGTGAGTGAGGAAGGTTATATAGACAAGGGACCAAGACTATAAAATCAAATAATTTACTATATTCACATAGCAAATGTAAAAGATGCAGACCCTAACTTTCCAGATTTACTTGCATTTTCTGAATTCATGTATTTAAAATGCTTTGAATTCTGTTGTAGTTATCAGTTCCTCCAAACTAAGCAGTCAGAAAATTAGTAACACACAGCTAGAAATTGACTTAGTGTTACTAAATGTCAAAGAATCTTTGACAGTGGTGTAGACAGACATGAAGATCTTTGGATCAGTAATGAACTATTTACTTGGCAGTCTTCTTTTTCTATGCTTGCCACTGTAAGAGGCTAAGTTATGCACCTGAGTTCCTCCCAAATTCTGAAATAGGAAGGAGCTATGAGACTGTGCCACTCAGGATTTCTTTGCTCTCATCTGAACCTTGGGAAAAATTGCTTTCCTGGTATCACTGGCTGGGAATTAAAACTAGAGCTGATGGGCAGCTAAAATCTTCTTTACACTCCAGGATACTTGTTGTTAGGGATGGCAAAGTTGTTCCTGAAACATGAGAGAATCTGAATTTATTAAAAACAAAATTTTCAACTGCTTTTTCTGTTGTGTATCTACCATGATCCCAATATTTCCTGTGAGTAGTTTATACCCAATAAAATTGCCACAGTGGGTTTTCAAATAAAAGAAAACACAGAGCAATCAATGTTCAAGTCTAAAACAATGTCTGACTTTAGGTAAAAGGCCAGTATAAAACCAAGCAAGGGTGAAATGACCTTTGGCTTGGAATTGACCTTTTATCAGTTTTAAAATGTTTCTTTGAAGGTAGAATAAAGACAAAGCTTGACACCAAATTCATATTAAAGGGATTCACATGGAGAAAATGGGACATCAGACTCTCTGAGTTCCAGTGATCAGACTACGATATAATTTATTTAAAGGGTAAATTAAAATTTCTGAATATTTCCTGTAAATTTCAATCTAATAGAACATGTTATTAAAGTAAATGTTTGAAGAATTTTTACTTCCAGGCAGAACTGAAATATTTTTTCCTCAATTTGCAACTGAACTGAAACAATAATTTTGAAGTATAAATTGAAACTTGTCAGCAAACAAAACATTATACCATTTTCTTTCTTTTTTTTACATATTCAGAATAGATATTTTTAAAAGTATTATTTGTTCAGTTAGGGATTTATTCAACGTGTGGATCATTTGCAGTTGTTAAGTGCTTCAGAACAGCAACAAATAGCAGGCCCTTCCCATGTCTTGTCTTACTATCTTTACTTTGAAACACGAATCAGCACTTGCAGTCCACACATGCTTCAGCGTCATGACTCTGTTGTTTGCTGTTCTGTTCATTGGAGCATGAACTCTTTAGAAAATTAAATTTTGTATCTGTCTGATACCATCACTTGCTAAATAGTTACACAGCTCAATAGATCCAAAAAGGATGGTGCTGTCCATATTTTTCAGGTTTATATCTCCACAGTAATCTTGCTGTTACTCCATTGGTGATCCTCCCACATGCATAGGTGCTGATATATCCCTCTCTATGTTATACACAGAATTAGTAGAACAAGAATAGAAAATATTTCTCATTAGTCCCATAACATCAGCTGCACTGAGGAAATTCTTACTGCCAGGGAAGCACAGCACTGCAGTCTCTTCCCACCTTCTTATCTGCATATGACAGTGCTAGGGTATTTGGAAAGAAATTGAAATGACATGCTAGAAATGCAAATGATGTGTAAACTCTTACATGGCCACATAAATGTGAGATTAAATCCTTTCACCAGCTGTTCCACACAGTCAGATGACCCTTCCCATTATAAAATGTGGTCTTTTTGAAATTTGTTGAAGTGGTGCTGGATGAACCAAATCATTTTCATCTGTAACAGCTAAAAATAAGTTGGTATGGTTCTCTGATTTATACAGACCACTGTTCAGATCACTCCTTCTCCTATAGGAACTATCAAGGTAAAATTGCAAAAAAATCATCCTATGTTCAGATCTAAACAGGGTACATTTTCTCCACTGAAAGTTAGAGGAAAGCTGAGCATTAAAAACAAGCAAAAAGCAGTGTATCATTTACTTTTGAGAGAATGCTTTAAATAATTATATTTCAATATATTTTAGTAAAATGTCCACTAGTAAGCTCACAAAAAGAGAAAAAGGCTCCTGGACAATTACCATTTTTGCCATTCCTGTGGTGTTTCCCATTTACTACTTTAGTGATTGATATGGAAGAATGCACTCAATCTACAAATTTTTATTCATATGTTGCTATGAGAGGAAAAAATAGACTATGACAGAAAAATGGCTTCTTATTACAGATCCTGAAGTGCAGAAAATCCAGTCTTAGTTCCTAAAATGATGACATGAAATGACCTCCATCTAGTTGCTCCTACTCACCTTTTCCAACATATCTTTGAAGAACATATTTACATTACTCAGGCCTTTATCATGCAGGATACTCTCTTCATCTAGATTGGTTGTATCACTTAATGTTCCAGAGGCCCTCTGTAGCAATCACATCAATAAACACGTGGGAGTCTGAAGAAAATAATTATTCTGAGAGATCTAGGGCAAAACTGAAAGTCAAGAAAATTATTTAATTTTTGCATTGTGAAAGGAAAAATACTGGTCTTTCAGAATCTTAGTCTGAAAGTAAAAAAAATTCCAATATACCATCAGATAAAAATAAAATATATTCAATACAATGTACAAGTGTATAACTTAAGGCAGAAGGAACAGAATATAACATATCTTTCGATTTGTACTGAACTATTTAGAAAAAAAAATGCATAGTACTACATTTCAGGAGAACATTTGTTTTCATAAGTAATAAACTATGGTAGTTTCTAGGTTTTTATTTTTGCTTCAATGTTTCTGGTTTTTGGTTTTTTTTTATAAGTTATAGTAAGTTCTTGCTTAGATCATTAGTTGACTTTGGTTTTTGCTTGACATTACTCTGAATATTTGTAAAAACTATTTCATAGTTCACCTAACAGGAAAAATTTTAAAATCCATTAAAATCCCTTAAACTGTACTGAGTGTCAGATGAAGACTGAAGTGCTTGAAAAGTCTCTTAATTTAGAGATGGGATTTTCAATACTGTAAGTGAATTAGAAGTACAAGATTTCATTAATGCATTTTTTAAATTCTGCATAAGTTTCTGTTCCTTATGAAACATGACATCAAAATTTTCCAAACTTACAGAGCTTACAAAACTTACTGGTCCAGAGTGGTTTGCACAAAGTCAGTCACTACCTGATTGTGAAATATCTTACATCTTGTTACAGGCACAAGAGAGATAAGCACATGGGTGAGCCTAAGAATGCATTGTTAATTAAAAAGGCAAAAAAAAAAAAGTAAATCTAACATACCGAATCTGTTAATTATGACAAATAAGCTTTGCTAACATAACTGTTAAAAATGGCATGGCAAGAACTTCCTCACTCTCCTACTGTTCCCCTCTTCCTTGGTGTTAGTGCTCACCCCATGGGCTTTCTTCTGGGTGTTCAGGTGGACAGTTTCATTCTCCCTTGGGAGAAGAGGAGTATTACAAGCTTTTATGCTCAGGGCTTCAATAAGAGAACTCTGATGCTCATGAAGGGGGTCCTTTCCCTGCCAGTTTTAGGCCCATTTAAGTTTATTTTCATACATTTCCTCTGCACAGCCTATATCCCTGTCAGTATCTCACATGCCTGCTGTGCCCTGGGGAGGTAAGGGCCACTCACCTGCAGGCAGCCAAGTCAGCCAGCAACACCTGGAGCTGAAATGGGACAAGGACAACCCCACAGAGTACAGACTTGCTTCCCAAAAGCACCCTGGGATCAGAGACCTTCTGTAAATAGTGTCAAAAATCACATTTACTTGGTTACACATCTGGGACAAGAATGAAAGAATGTCAGATTACGTTGGTCAAAGTTTCAAAATAAAAAGTGACAAAAGTTTGGGCTTCACAATGGGAGACATTATGTCTACAAAAAATTTAATAAGAGTTCTATAATTGTTTCACTCCATTATTCAAATTCATGAGAATAAAAGCAAACTATTTAGCCTAGAAATAAAAGGCACCATTTGGAAATCAGAAATTCAGTGAGGTATAAACTAATGGAAGACAGGACGACGTCTGTATACTTGTACTCTGTGCTGCTGTTCTCTTACTCTTAACTAAACAGCTGCTGCAGACACATCAAATAAAAGGCTGTTGGTTTGGCAAAACATGGATCTGACCCATACCATTCTGTTCAATCTTACAGTCAAAAATTTAGCATGTTTTGTAATAAAGCTACTATTATTGTCATAAGCCTCATAAAATAATTGGAAATGCAAACAAAATTTGGTCCTTATAGGCACTCTTCATGGTCTTTGCCTTTGCATGTCTGGATTTACAGTATTCTGTAAAAGTAAAATATTTTTTCCCAATATGCGAGTGTCTAGACTAACACAGTGGTGAAATAACTAATGAGACAAAACCATTGGAAGTAATATGATGCTTGACTATGTGGTCTATAATAAATTTATTGGAACAGAAGAATTCTGAGAAAAATAAATCATGCATCCTACTCACCCTAGCTTTCTACATTAAAATTCTATTGACTAATGGAGAGCAACAATCAGCTCCATATACTTTAAATGATCATGAAAAAACACAAAAACTTGTCTCAAATTACACCAGTGGAATCAATAATATCACAATGCTGAAATATCAGCACAAGTAAGACAAGAGTTGGGATAAATACTTTAATGTTATTCTCAGTCTCCAAAAGGAAATTTATGTTTGATTAACTCTATTCCCATTACAGAATATGCTGCTTGTGTGCATATTAATTGGTCTATAATATTTCAGATTTATGAAGACTTCCACTTGTCCTGGACTTGGGAGAAAAAGACAAGATAAAAGGATTGTGGTTTAATTAGGTTTCAGTGTATTAATTCATCTGAGAGCTGTCTGGCAATAACTCACACAGTGCAGGTCATGGTTCATTTTTGTTTCTATCTGGTCAAGAGGTGCTCGTGAATTGCCTTTGTTCACCTGCTCACCATTTAAATAATCTCTTCATATGAGGGTCTGTCATCACAAGGGACTTCCAGAGAGCTAGTCTTTTACCAATAAGTTTTCATGTTATAAATTTCCCTAATAATAAGGGCAAAATATATAAATTCAGTTAGTAATAAAAAAGCATGCCCATTAGTCCTGGAAAAATTAAGGCAACAGTTGAGCTATTTCAGCACAAAGAGATTTTGCCTTTACCGTTCAATTCATTGGATTGCCAGTGTCCTCCCCCCACCCCCCAAATTTACTGTTCCCCATCTTAACATCTGCTGCAGCATTTCAGAGAACCTAAATCTGAGAGAATTATTTCTAGTGCCCTTAAATCCTTTTGTCCTACAGTGATTACAGGCATGTTAAGTGATATGTCCAAAGCAGGGGATGCACAAAATAGATATGTACTAAATGAGCTACAATTAATATTTATTATCTTGTATCCAGTGAAAAGTGCACAATTGGTGATGGTGTGCAAGCATTTTACATCACTTTAACATCAAAAATAGCATTTTCTAACACAGCTGAGATATAACTTTAAAGAGGCCGACAGAGACTCATGGCAGAGTTACACAAATAGTGTGAAGAAAAGACATGCAAGAGATGAAACCTGCAGGCAGGAAAGATAGGTTGGAAAGTTAACAGTTCTGCAGAACAAGCAGGAAGGGTCTACGTTAGAATTAGAACAACCCTGCAAAAGAAGCAGGAAAGACACCAGACTCATAATCAGAAAATTCTAGTTTGGAAGGGCCCTCTGGAGACCATCTGATCCAACTTCCTTTTGAAAGTAGAGCCTTAGATTAGTTTATCTGAGCACCCATCAAGCTAAACATTTCAAAGGAGAAAGATAACATTATATTTCTGGGCAACCACTGTTTTACTCTTCCCACAGTGAAGGGGTTTTTTCAGAGATATTTTTCCTGAAACAGCTTGTGAACATATCTTCTTGTCCTGTCACCTCATTTTGTGAAAGGAGCACATCCATCTTCTCTATTTCGTTTAGGTACTGGAAGATTACAATAACTCACACCACATATACATTTCTCCTTTCTAAGCTGAACAAATCTAATTCCTTTGACCTTCCCTGATATTTAAGATTCTCCAACCCTCCTGTCTGTTTGATGTTGCCCCTAGTGGCTCCTGAACCCCCTCCAATTTTTTAATACCTTCTGAACTGTGGGGGCCACAACCACGATGTCCCAGCTGTGAACAAAAAATTTTCTTTCACTTGTCTAAGGAAGTTTTTATAGTGCATATTCAACTTGTCAACCAGGATTCTTTTTCTGCAGATGCACCACAGCCAGTCAGACCCTTGCCTTACTGCTGCTTGGGCTTCTTCTCTCTTAAACTCCTTGCAGCTCTTGCTGACCTAATCTCTCAGATTTCTTGGGTCTCTTTGAATGGTGGCCCTCCTTCTAGTGGACCTGAATTATCTCCCCATTTGCTGTCATCCAGATAGCTAGTACAAGTGGGGTTCTTTCAACCCTGTAATCCAGATCCTTTATAAAGATATTAGATAGTATCAAGCTTCTAAGAAACTTCAACCATTACTTCCTGTTAGTCCCTCAAAGATTCAATTGCACCAGAAAAATACGGGAACCTGAACAAGCATTGACTACAAAATTGGATTGTCAGAGGCAGATTAAAATCACCCGCTGTGTTCCATAGGGCTTCCTATTGGAGACAGTTCTGCTTAATACTTTTAGCAATGATCTGATAAAGAGTATGAAGGGTACCCTCTGTCAGTTTGCAGATGACATCTACTTGGATGGGGGTGTTGATCTGCTAAAGGATTAGAAGGTTCTGCAGATGAAATGTGGACAGGCTGGATCAATGTGATGAGACCATTTACTTAAGGTTCAACAAGGCCAAGTGCTGAGTTTGTATTTGGGTCACAACAACGCCATGAAATGTTACAGACTTGGGGGAGAGTGGCTGGAAAGCTGCCCAGCAGAAAAGGATCTGATCTGTTGGTCAAAAGCCAGCTGAATATGATCCAGTGTGTGCCCAGGAAGACAAGGAGGCCACAGTAATCACAATTACTGTGGCCAGAAGGCCTAGGGCAAAGATTAACCACTTGTCCTCAGCACTGGTGAGGTCTCACCTCAAACACTGGTGAAGGGTCTGCAGTACATGTCTTATGAGGAGCAGCTGAGGGAGCTGGAGTTGTTTAGCCCGAAGAAAAGGAGGCTCAGGGGAGACCTTATCACTCTCTACAACTACCTGAAAGGAGGCTGTAGTGAGTCAAGTGTCAGTAACAAGTATTTGGATGGAATTGCCTCAAGCTGCAGAAGACTAAGCTTATATTAAATAGTAGGAAAAAAAGTCTTCGCAGGCAGGGTTATCAAGCATTGGAACAGGCTGCGCAGGAAAGTTGTTGTGTCACCATCCCTGGAGGCATTTTAAAGATGTCTAGGTGTGGGATTTAGGGACATGGTTCAGTGATGGACTTGACCATGCTGCATTAATGGTTGACTCTCTCTTAGACAACTCTTCTAACCTAAATGATACTAGGATTTTCTTTTGGGAATGGGGCTGGCGCAGCAATGATGGAAAAGAAATAAGGGCAAAAACAGAAGGAGGCCTATTTAGATTCTGACTTCTCTTATTAACAAAATTTCAAGCTTCATCACCTTAACCTTGGGCAGTGAAGGGCCACAGCCATCAATTCTAACTATACTTCCAATGTTTCATGATATGGTATGCCAGCAAGTTTGGGTAAGTTTATAGACATCAACTGTTTTGTAGATGCAGTGATAATGATTGATAGCCATTTGGTAATGTACCCAATCCAGTAAAGGGTAGCTTTGAAATCTGAAGCTGTCCTGATTTATTGGTCTTTAACACTTCTGTCACAGCGGTATCTAATTTTCTACCAGATATGCCAATTTATGTATTCAGTTGAACAGTCATCAAACACAACTGTGCAGTGTAGTTATATTAGGGAGGAACTGAAAAATGCAGGCCTTTTTAGCAGAATAATTTCCAAGCAGATCAAGAAGCAGTGTCATTTTTCTGTTTAATTGCAATAGGGACAGAAATGCTAAATTCTTTGCAGACATATAGTGTCCCCAAAACAATTTTTATATTATTCCCAGACAATTCACAACTATTCAACATCCTTTTTGTCACAGATTTTCCTTGCCAATGAGACCCAAACTTAAATTCATTAAAGCTTGATCTACCATGTCTGTGGACCCATTCCCTACAGGAAAGTTCTTTTTAGATCTTCATCTGTTTGGCCTTGTAACACATTCTTTTAACTGTGCTTAGTCAGAAGTGTGTCACCATTTAAGTGTGGGTAAAATGCAAACAAGCCTGTATATGTGTTCATATGTATATACATTCCTGCCATCCTACTCATGTTCATAACACTGAAGGACAAAGAAACCAAAGATACATATGAATTCTAATATATATAAAATATTTTCTAAAAAAAGTGAGCAGAAATTTCTCTGCATTTTACAAGTATGGTTGTTAATGTCCCTAGATGCTGCTGTTTCTAATGCTATTTTAGGGTGTACTGGGTTGCAATTAAACTGACGTGAACCAATAAGATCCTACTTCACCAAGATACCTTCAACATTAAATGCTTGCTTTGACTCTTATTTCAGTTTTAATTTCATTTCCCTTCCATTCCCTGTTTAAAAGTGTAACTAGCAGTACCAGCAATCTCTGCAGATCCCGAAGTTAATTGGTACTTGCTTGATCAGGCAAATACTAACATCTTCCTCAGTTTTTCAGAAAGTCTTTCTTTTGCCATTTCTTGGTGGTTTTAATTTTTAAATATCAGCTCTCATTCAATTATCCCAAATTCCTGAATTTCAAGACAAAGATTTCTCAGCAAAGCTGAATTTAAAGTGCATCAGATGTACTGTGTTAATCACAGAAGTATATTGCAGCACCTGTCTCAAAAAGCAAACAGCAGCCTATCCCTCAACTACTTTGAGAAAGCACAAAGAGGTTAAACAGATCATATTTATTCTGTGGTACTATGAGGTGGGAGCATGCATACATGGATGCATGCGGGATTTGAGAAGTTAATGCACAGAGATCATACTACAATTTAATATCCCACAACATGTACTGTTACTGACTAACTTAGCATTGAGAAACATAAGTTATAGGAGCTTCTCTCCCAGCAGATTGAAGAGAAATGAACACAAAATGTATGTGAATGATCATTTGGCATACATTTATTCATCACAAATAGTTAATTCTTTTGTGTCTCGATACACTTATGTCCATGCATGAGAGTAGGCACACGTTCTATGCCTTGGTTAACTCTCCAAGTATCACTGTCCAAATGTATTCTGTCATAAAAACAGGTACACAGTGCAGTCACATTTTGTGGCTGAGCCTATTTATGGTAGAGTAGATGCTTATGCAGTATGCATTCCCAAGATTTGGTTAAGGAAAATGGAAACGGCACTCAACTCCTACCCCAAATAATAGTAATATGACCTGGAAAGCTTAAGGCAAATCTCATTCTCCAAACTACTTTTTCGTGAGCTGTTCATGCTGGCCATCTGTCCTTATGCTAGCAGACCTGCTCAGTTTCAGCATCGGGGTAGAGAGTTAATGTCCTTGCAAAAGGCTCCTGCTGTTTCCAAAAATCTGACTATGCCTTAGGGCTGTGTATATATGAGAAAACATCTCACTTCTTTAGGATAACCTTCCCCAAAGGCAGAGTCAACTCTCTTTCTTACATATTTTAGTCTAAATCAACCTGCAATATCTGGAACTACCTTGTTGAAAAGCACCTTTACTCCAATTTGTTCACTTGCCTTCAGGTTCTTCCAGGCATAAATAGGAAAATCATTGTGTTCTCAAAAAACCTCTTATCCTGTGGTTGTTCTTTTCTTTTTGGGTCCAAAAATGCACTTATTTTAAAAATAAAGACTATTTGTGTTATTTCTGTGGAAATTTTCTCAATGTCTTCCTGTTTTGTTTTTCCTCTCCCAACTTGTGGAATTTTCTTTTTGATCATATTTTGCCACCATTCCTTAATTTTCCTCTATTAAGGCAAAGGTACATTTTGACTACACCTTGAGATAATCACACATATGTTTCTGTACTATGTTCTTTGCTGAACATTTTTCAAGTTTCTGGATACTTAGTGGATACTTACTTTTTTTCCTTCTTTAAAGAGATTTTCCACTCAAATGTACACACAATTGGATAAAATCGTAGTAAAGTTTGCCCATTGAAGAAATTAAATTAAAAAAAAAAAAGAAATTGAAAAGTGGAATGGCCTTTCTTTTTTGTCCTGATAAGTCACAGATCCTCTGAGTCGTAAATCATCTTGCAGAAAGCATTAATGTTTACTGAAGACTAAGTTAAACACTATGCTACATGTACAATTGACTTGATCGTATGAAATTTACCTAATAAAACTATCCTAAAGTCCATTTCCAAAAGTATGTAAGACATTCTTCCTTTCTTTATGTTGTGAGTATTCTTTTTTCTTAGGCATTGGGTTTTTTTTTTCTTTTTGGATAAAATGTATTGAAGAACAAAACCCTGAAAATATATTAATACTTTCTATATAACTGAGAGAGAGAGTGAATATACATTTTTACAGTAAGATACACTCTTATTTTTATTTCAATCTATCTTTACAATAGCCCAAAAAGGAAAAGAAATACAAAAGAAATACCTCCACAGTTTTTTGGCAATAGCCATCGCATGAATGTTCTTCTAAGCAAGCAGGGATGGGTCTGCTAAAATTGTGTGGCAAAGAATGTCACATGTCAAGAAAGAAAAGAAATAAAGTTAGGCCTGAAATCTGGTCCTGTAATGCAAAACAGTACTTACAAAGAAATATTTTGTTTACATTCACTCATGCTCTTCCAGTTGAATTTTATGGTGAATAGAAATAAAGAAAAAAAGCAAAAAGGGCTTATTAATTAGGCAGCCCACTGCCCTTTCTTGCTGCTTATGAGCTTTATTTATAAGCACTTCCATGATTTTTTTTTAATGTGAAAATGTGTTCAAGACATATTAATGAACCTATTAAAGGGAATCAGTGTTTATTAACATCTTCAGATAGATCTTTCTCAGTTTTATTGCATGTTGAATAAGTGATGGGAAGGAAAAGCATCATAGAGAAGATGAAGGCAAAACCTGAAAAAAACAATATCAAATATGCCAAAAGAAGCAGTCTTCTAATGTAAGAGAAAGCAAAATTGAGTATTAATCTTGTTGCATACCAAGAAGGAAAGGAGATGGGAAAATAACAAACCATTACCGGCCTCTTTCCTAATGCACATTTAAGTAGCTTTTCAATTATTTTTAATCTTGCTTTTAATTAGAAATCCTTGCATTCATTGAGATACTGTAATTTGCAAATTTTTTGTTCTTTGCATATAAGCACATCATCTATATCCAATATGGAACATAAGGATGCCTAGTATGAATTCACATATCTCCAGGCAAATGTAGCATGAAACACCAGACATGGGAGAAAGAGCATAAAAGCTATGACTCTCTTCCAAAACTGAAATTATAAGTTATGTGACGACATACACCAGACTGATTTGGATATATCAAAATCTGTAATGCAGCAGCCCAACTAGATTTTTTGTAAGAGAATATTCTTTGACTTAAATCAGAAAGAAAACTTGCAAGACAACCCTATTCAGGTTCTCCAAAGCCTTAAACCTGCTGTGCAGTTTACACGCTTCCCTCTCTGCTAACCACCAGATGAGATATATGCTGCCATCTGCTTCTAATTCGCTTGACATTCTAAATCAGCAAGATGCTTGAACTGACAATATATATGCTTAAGTCATTCCACTGATTTTAGCACTCATGCTCAAATATAGGCTTGTTTCTAAGTACCTTGTTGAATCAGGACCTCAAAGTGCATTTATGGAACTCATAAACACAGTTAGCAGTCAAAAATACTATTAAATGCATCAGTAAATTGGAAAAGATCAGATTCTTCCTTAATATCGCACTACAGAGCAAAATATTTCTGTAAGCTTACTTGGCCTTCAGAAGGGATGGGCTGAAAGAAAAATATGTTAAATAGTAAAAACTTATATGCAATTGAATTCACTCAGGGAATCTGCCCTGTCAGACATGTATTCCCTGAGCAGAATGGGTGTAGTTTTATTGACATTAAGAGCTAAAATATTGCCCACTAATGTGGTTTCATTGCTCCTGAAGAATCCAATTTCTATTTATTCCTCATGGAGGTTACAAGAGGTGTGTATTTACTGAAGCCAGTTCAATAACTGAATGCAGAAATGTATATTTACATTTACTCACAGTAATCTACCATTTAGCTGCTTGTACTGCAGCAGAGCCCTCCTACTGAAATATATTGCTTTTTCTCTATATAATTTTCTTCTGTTTCGCTTCATGTAGACTTTCTATTACATTTCTTCACCAGCCACTACTACCCCTCTAACTGCTTTTCTTTCCAACAGACTCATTGTTTAAAAATAAGTAGACACATATTGGTCAAGATATGTTAAGAGATTCTGCTTTTGCTCCTCACCTTGTTAAATATCTATAGACAAAAATAGAGAAGGGGAGGGGCTGAGAAGAAAGACATAGCTAGCACAATAAATAATGTTGTAGAAAGAACTTGATGTAATGTTTAGAGCAATGTTTTACATCAGTGGAACATTATTACATGAGCTCTTCATTCTCATGGGTCAGGATCCAGCAAATATCAAATCAGAATCTCATCCAGCAGGTTTCAATCCTCCCTGGAACTCTTGGTTGCCCACAGAAGGCAGGAGAAAATCAGGGTTATGAGGCTACACTCACAGAAGAAATCACTTTAATGTCTTGCACACACCTTGGGATTTGAGGGGACAAGGGCAAAAAAGGCTTGCCAGAAGAGTAGCCAAACACTTGCTGCCTTAAGTGCTAACTTAAGCAAAGGATATTACCAGGTGTAAACATACTATACCCTTACAGTTTCCTACTCTTTTATTTTTTTTATGATAGCAGAGCACTCTCTTCAAGCCAGTTTAAGCTATCATAACAATGTATAAGCAGAAGTTATACATTAAAAAAAAAGTATAGCATTAACCATTTCAACTGATCTTCTGATAATTCTAAAACTTTTTCATATAGAAATGTATATGTGTATATATGTATATTTTTCCCAGATGTTGTTCTTTTATTTTGTTAAAAAAAGGATTTTTAATATTTTAAGCACATGAATGTACGGTATTCTCACAAGTGCTTTTATTTTTTGTGGCTCAGTCACTTGATTCACGCAATGAAAAGTCAAAGTGATCTGAACAGGCAAAAAACAGGATAAAGAAATGAAATTCACTTCTGAGGTAATAATATAAATGTCTAAAATTCTGCAGCTGAGTACAAGCAGAAATTGCTTTTAACCTTTATTTTATATGTTTGGCCATTTCCTTTGCTGATTTTTATTATACTGTTAAGCTTTTGCCCTTTTTGTTGCCTCTAGCTTCAAGATCAATGAAATTTTAAAAGAATTCATGCAGATTTTGAGCACAACAAGACGTATTTAACTTGTACTTTTCCTGCTTAATGAAATCAGTTTTGATACTTCTGAAGCAAGGCATGTTTACAAGGCGAAAATCTACCTTTGCCTGGAAAGGGAAAGCATCCAATTACATAACCATATTTCATATAGAATAATTATTAATTTAATTAAATAATGATGTGGTCAAAGCAAGCCTGGATTTTTGACTGTGTTGTCAGTGATAAAGGAAAAAACTCAGGCAAATGGTACATTCTGTCACATTTTTCTATGAGTAGTCATTGTTTATTTTCATCCAAGACAGAACTAACTTCCTCCTTTCTCAAACTGGTGTAAATTAGGAAAAATTCTACTTTGTGGAGATAATTGACGTAGAATCAATGAATGCCATGGCTTTTGGGCTAAAATGTTGTTTTTTCATTTTTCTAAATTAATAGTCCTAAAAAGCACAAGGAAACGTTTAAAAATATAAAATGAAAATTAATATTGTTTTTAATTTAAAATGTTTCTACTTGGTGATTGACATTTTGACCTTTTCAACAATTTGTTTTGGTAAAATTATCATATAGGTTCCAAATAAATGCGTGTTTTACTGACCCAAAATGCCAGCACAGTAATGAGTTGTCAGGCTGCTCTTAACATATTCCCATTTGATTTTCCTTTAGCTGTTAAATTAACTAATAGTTTTCTTGTACTATGGGTTTCTAGCTTTGAGTGCGTGCTGATTAAAGACCAGCATAAATAGTAGTTGATCACCTGCTTTTTAATTACATCTCTCAGGTTTCCAAGTTGAATGAATAGAGCCTGCTTCTAAATATTGCAGGGGCTTTTTATTCTTCCTCATTGGTATACAACTCTCAAGGACTAATTGACATCCAGAGACAGATGCAGGTTTTTTCTAGCAACAAAGAGTGGAAGAGTGGTTTTGGCAAGAATCAAACTTTGCAAATAGGCAAATTAGGCTCAACAACATAGTAAATAAAGGGATTTACATCTCCAAGAGCAGTGTTATAGCATGTATTACACTCCTTGCAGAGCTGTCTGATAAAAGCTACCAGTTTTGATGATAGTCTTTTTTTTCTACTAGCTGCATAATTTTGTGAATTTGCAAGTTCCCTTCTACACTGAATCTCCTTTTTTCCCCACTCATCAATGCATCAGCATGCTTTTCTTTGCTACATTTACTGTCATAACTACTTAAAAAGCAAAAACTTTTAAGATTTTTATCTTTCTAAAATTTTAATTCTTCTTTAAGGGATTCCCAAGTGGATTCTGCATATATTAGGAACAGAAGAGACCAGAATATTTGTGAACAATATGGTTCATCCCAGTCTAATCTGTGCACTGTACACCAGCTGGCACTCACTAGCCAAAGTTTTAAGGGGAACAGTCATAACTTGCAACATTAACACACTATTCTTCATTCCGCTTGACATCAACACCACAGGATTGTCTTTCTCAGTGCAGGCTTTAACTCTGGGCATTTTTGTTGCTTAAAGCGAATTCCCGAGTTCATGTACCTCATGATCTACTATTTGTAAGAACACAAATAATGCAACTAATAGCTAAAGCTGTGAGGCTGCAGAGAGTTCATCCAACAGTGAATAGATCTATCCAATGAACTTCTAATTCTATTGCTATTTCTGAAGAAAAGTAAAGCAAAACCCAATCTTATTGCCACTGGAGGCATAAAATCCATATAGAAGTCCTAAATCAGAGAGGATACTTTCCTTAACAAACTGGAACTCAGCAGTCAACTCCAGGATCACTTTAAAACAGGAATCAAGAAAAGTGTTGGACTTGCAGTGTTGAGGGGTTCCAAAATGCCCATGAAAATTTGCCAGATTTTGCTGATATTCCATGAACTGCTAGCTGAAATCAGCATACCTTGCAGGCAGAGAGCATTATAGTTTTAAATTAGCAGAGACTGAAACTAAAAAACACATATTCAAATTTTTAAGAGAAAAAGGGATATTTAGGGATAAAATTCATAACAAAAATGAAGAGTTTCAATTCACTCAGAAGTATAACACTGCTTTTGTCATGGTGGGGTGAGGGCCAGCTGCTCTGCAAAGGATGCCAAGCTTGTCTGAGTGCCGCTGTGGCCAACTCTGTCCTACCATTTCAGGGACCTAGAGTTATAATTTTAAAAATTCTGGGATTTAATTTATTGCATTTTGCCCTAAATAGAAAATCAAATCATGAGTGACCAGCTAATAATAATCTTTTTCAGAAGGTAGATATAAATATTTCTTACATTTCTACTGTAACTCTAAAAGATAAATATACCTGAAAGTTACTCACTATATCCATATCATGATTAAAAAAATCTAAACACAACATGGCAAGAAAGACATGAAGCCCACGTAACCATCTCTACAAGACATGCAGAGTGATTTTTTTTTTAAATGTTGCCTCTCAACTATTGTATGAACTGCTTATGTTCAAAAACAAACATCCTTTCTTCTTCTGGCACTTACCTACAACCTAAAAACATGAAGGTGAACTTCACATAAACTTTAAGCCACCTCCTGAAAATTTCATATAATGCTAAAAATTCCATAAAATTATAATTTTTGTATCTTTCAGTCTTTTTTTATCACTTGCTGTGTACCAAATATATAACAATGAAACAAATATATCAAATAACATCCATTTCTGTTTCTAGCAACAACTAGTGAGGCACTGCATAGGCTTCAGGTGTATCTCCATTAACTCTGCAATTCAATTTTGTCATTTTACTACTCTAGGTTACTTATGGAGAATCAACAAGACAAATATAGTCAGAAAGTAACTGAAAATGTAATTTTTTTCCCCCCAATTAATTGTGTCTCCTATGCAGTTGAGGCATCTCCTTTATCAACTAATGGGAAAGAAAGAAATGATGCCCTAAAGAGAGTGGCTGTTTCTTGAAGGTTTTAAAAATATACTTTTCAAGTATTTTCAGAGTTATTCAGCTTGTAGTGTTCTCATGTGGCTGTCAGATGAGAGATACAAATATATGACAATATGACAAAAAACATCTCCATTAGGTGCAACAATAAGACCGAAATGAAATGACTAGTAAAGTGTTGAATGAGTTTCTAGCTATCATCAGCTCATGATAATCAGATAGCTTCCACAGTGTAAAATTTGAAGGACAAAAATCACATAATTTTATTCTTCATATTGTAATTTCTGATTTAAAAATGTGTTAGAGTATACCATATGATACTGTGATCTTGTTTGGGGCACTTAAAATCTGAGATACTCACTGATTTATATGGAATTTTACCAAACATGCATGGACCAGACACTGCCTCACTGATATGAAAGAACATTACTTTTTACATTTCAAATAAAATCCTGTGGGTACTAATAGTTTCTCTATTTACTGGCACAATTGAGTGCATTACTAGATTTTTATCAGAATATTAAAAGAAGAGCTATACTTAGAGCGTTCTAAAACTACACTCTTTAATATCTGACATATGTAAGACACACTTTCAAATGCCAGAGGTGAGAAAACATATTAAATTGTTTCCTTTCAAGGAGTGAGTCTTAGTCTAGTAAAGTCAGAAACATACATAAAGCCTAACTTCAAGAAAATAACAGGATTTATGCAAAAAAAAACTAAAAGAAAATAACCTGTGGAGAAGGATTAGCTACCTTATCTAGAATTAAAATTACCTGGGGAAAAATAAAATTTTAAGTAATACTGTTCTGTAACTATTACATGAAAAAAAGTCAAAGAAAAATACATATTTTTATAATATCAAGATAATATCACACCACTTTTTCATTTTATTCTGATAATTTAATAAACACTGAAAAAATATTTCAAAAAGCTTCTTGAGTTATTTAGAGCACCCTAAAAACTTGCTACATCAAGACTGAGTTACAATATAAGCAATAAAAGCTATCTGAAATAACTCTTATTTTGGATGCACAACAAAAATTTCCAATATTATAAATTATTAGAAAAAATCATTGTATCAGGATCCTTGAAAAATGCTTCACCGGTCAATGTGTGTTATTACCAAGAATCTGCATTTCATTAATAGTTAAAATTTTCCAAGCTATGTACTATAATATCCCTGAGTGTAGTGGGATTATTTTTAATGTAGACTTACTGACTTCAACTGTATTGTATGAGTGAAACTGGTTTTATTACAACAAGGTAGCTGGTTTTCTATATTTTAGATGCTATTTCCTTACTCTTTAGAGTTAATTGACTGTGTTTTTTCTTTTCAGTTTACATTTCATCTGGATGTCAAATGAAATTTTTTTTATAGTTTCTAGTATGTTTTATATTATATACAGTATATATTACATATTTAATTCTATACGCTTATTTATTGGATTGTACACCTTCATTCATAGATCTGTACAGAATCTTAATTTAAAGCATACATTTAAATTATCATGATTGGTGAGGAAGTCTCAAAACACATTAAAAGTAACTTTGTGCATAAAAAGACTTTGGTTTTGGGAACTTCCATGGCCACAGCACATTGGCCATTTCTTGCCAGTTTGCTATGTCAGCCTCAGCCCCAATACAGGTGATACCAGAGGCATCTCTTATGTACTCAATTTTTAGAACAGAGAAGTTATGCACAGTCAGTCATTATTCCTGTTTCAGAAATGGAATATGAAAAATATCAATAATGAGAATTCAGTTAAGATTATTTAGTGATTCAGGATATTCTCTCCAGAATATTCTCTCATATACTGCCATATTCTGCTATTGCTTGAGAAGTTATCTATGCAAGAGAGAGAGATTACTTTTGTGATATCATGGGAAAGGAACCAGAAAGCTTTAATTAAAATTTAAAACCCTGTGGGTGTCGTGGGATAATCTCATCCAACAATATGCCAACAGGCAGGACAGAGTGCAGTCTTCATGTGGTCATTGGTGCTGGGGACAACAAAGGCTTACTTCCATCTCTATAATTAACAACATTTTCATTTTTAATCAATTACCTGGTAACTATTCAAACAAACACCATGCAAATTAAAAAATAACGTGTCTCACATACCCTGCTATAATTGACTGATAGTTTCATTTATCAGTTTAAACTGGGGGGACACACCTTCTTGTCTGGCTTTCCATCAGTACTGAAAAAGTGGACATTTTGGACAAGGTGTGATGGTTATTATATGCTTTTCTGTGTGAATAGAAAGGGAGGAACTTGGCTGCTTCTAAATCTGTTCCATTTAAGCTTATTTTACCTCTTTAAACATTTAAAGATTAAGTCAATCATCAGATGTAATGATGCTTTGATAATATAAGTATCCATGCTGGATAAACACTAAGAATGTTCACTGTACTAATGAAATCATCAAGCTTTAGTAGTTTTCTGCTATATATGAGGTGGAAACCTCCTCCTTGAGAAGTAACCTATGCAGAGTGTCCAATTATCTTTTGGCAAATGTGTATTACCTTTCAAAATTTTATTTCACTGGCAATGCTACATAACCTGCTGCCTGACAGTTTTTGTGAGCTCTATTGCGGAAGCAATTCCGATCTAGATCAGGTCCTAAATTTAAACAAATAGAAATCTATCATTTTTCCACTGTATTAAATTGTCAATGTAAACAGTATTTTGGCAGCAAGTTATCACAAAGTTTCAAAATACTTTCTCCGCAATTCATGATTAAATTTGAAGTGACTCACAAGTAATGTTTCTCAGCTATATAGCAAAAAAAAGCTACAGATTTTCTTATTGCGTGAAATATAGTACACTTGTGGGTTTGCAGATGGCAAATGAACATTTCTAAATAAATTTAATATGTCGTACCAAGAAAGTTTGAAAACTGACCTAATAAAGTTAGGATTTTGTATTGATATTTTCATCTACAAGACACTAAATACATCCTCTTGTACCAAATTGCTGAGCATGGGAAATTTGAATTTAAATCAGTTGTAAGAGCTGAGCACTTTGAAAAAAAAAAATACTTAAAATACTCTTCCATTAAGAAGGCACAAATATATTGCAGTGCAATTAAATATGTATGAATCTAACTTTAAACAAATTTACTTTTAAATGTTTGGTTGACATTTTCTAACAAAAATATATGATTTGCATATTTAATATTTTTTTGATTAAGGTAAAAATCAGGAGATAACATTTACATTAAATTGTTTCTCAAATATTACTATTTCTAATGGATTCACACATTATACTAGCTGGCAGTTATATTTTAAAGCTTAGTGCAAACATCCACAAACTAATGTCTTGAAATTGATGCACAGGAAAGCAAATCCTTTGGGTCTTATATTCTTTTGTAAATTCTAGGATGAAACTGATGATTCACTAAAAAAAAATAGACAAAATAACGTCTAAAAGATGGGGTATGTATATTTGGGTTTGTGAAAACCATTCCTCTGATTTAGTATTGAATCCCTGACTGAAGATGGTAATACATAATATCTGGATCAAGGGTAGATGCTGATTAATTAGATTGTATTTACTGAGGACAACAGGTAATTTCTGAAAAACTCCACTTAAATGCATATTCACTATTTCCAGAGTATTCTGCTATGTATTTCCTCTACATAAGCTCATGCATATGATTTTTCCTAGATATTCTTTTATGCCTATTTACATTAGGGTTAGGTTTTCATAAAAACCAGCCATATCCAACTTTTTGAAATCTGGTCAGATGTTCAAGGTGGCCCTCTTTTCCAGGCCTTGCCAGTCAAGAGGTAAAGTTCAGCTAAGGACATGAGCTCAGTTGGATATGGCAGATCATGAGAGGGTAGCAGAGGATACTGACAACACAAGGGCTAAGGGCATAGCATGAAGAGCAAGGCAGAAGTGACAGTGACAGGACAACGCCACAGCCCTTCTTGGGGGCTGTGCAATTACCTGGAGAGGAAGCACAGCCTAGGATTGCACTATTTGTGACAAAGCAGAGACTGAGAGAATTTCCATTTTTTTTCTCACACTATAATTTTAACCCCACCTTGCAGATACTTGCCCACAGTGATCCAGCACAAGCTGCAATGATCTCTGGTGCCCTGTGACACAGGAAAAAAGGCAAGATTTCTACTTGTCTGGCAGTTCTCTGTTGGATTCCTCTTATCTTTCTTATCAAGGTCTTCCATCACGATTTCTTTCAGACTATGAGACATTGCATGGAAGCTCAGAATCAATGGGATTCTTGGACACCAGACCTACTCAGCATTTGTCAGGAATTACACCTTCCTAGCATAATCCCTGCTGTGCTGTTAATTGAAACATTTTCCCTGGAGGAGAAAGGTTAGATCCCTTGAAATATGGAGGTAATGAAAGTGGATTTTCAGGACCTTTTTACCAGGGTCCACAGAGAAGAAGCTTATACAGGGAGCTCAGGAATAGAACAGTAAATTGATAATTGTGATGCGAGAGCCTGATTCTCTGCAGTGAGGTAAGTAGCACCCACAGTGGACTGGACTGAGAGAAGCTCTGCAGTAGAGTGACTGGGGAATAGTGATTTGGGGGTACTACAAACTCTGGATTGGAAACTTAGCTCTCCTCTCTACTTAGATGCAGGTTCAAATAAGATAACTTTCAGTGGAAGATTAGGATCGAAGTTAAGGAGAAGTTATTTTCCAGAACTCAGTCAATATAATTTCATGGGGCCAAACGGGCTGCATCCATCAGTACTGAGAGAGCAGGAAGATGGTTTATCAAGTGTGCTTCTATCTTCATTGTAAGGTCATGGAAATGGGGGCAGGGTCCCTAATATTCAGAAAACACGAATGTTCTAACTTCAAAAATCCAGGGGACTACACACAATTCAGCCTCACTTTTGACTAAGACAAAATCATGGAATGCTCTGGCAGCATGTTTTTGAGCACAAGGAAGACAATAAGGTACCTGGGAACAGTAAACATGGATTTGCTTAGGCTAAATGATGACTGAAAATGTAGTTGCTTTCTGTGATGTTATCTGGGACTGATGGCCCTCGTGATGCTGAAATGGGTTCCATGGCCAAGCAGGGGCAGCAAGAGCTAACAGTGCCCTCAGGACCCTAACATATTCTTTCCTTCATGCAATTCTATGCACCAAGATGAAGAGCATTTGTGTTCCTGTAATTTATTTTCCCTCTGACGTCATTATAGCATTCCAATTTCTACTGTGCATTCATTTCATCTTTTATCTTGTTTCTAATAAATGTGCCTAAACTTATAAAACCCTGTATGTGCCAGCATCTGTAAAAAATGAAACAAAATCAAAAGTCACTCACCAATTAAATTTTAGTCCAAGTGGTAGTAGAAGCTATGAAGTTCCATTTTGCTTTGCTGCTACTAATGAAGAAAGAATATCTATATCATCTAGATCTTTTCACTGAGAAGGCTTGAACCTTTGAAGGACAGAAATCTTAATAAATATTAATTCTCATTTATGTTCACACCAGTGCTAACTAAATCTGATTGACCTTAAATGGAACAGGTCTTTACTTTTGGTTTGTATCATATTTTAACTGCCCCCCTGTAGATATTTATTCTACTTAATAATCTGTTCTTCAGCTGAAGATGATGTGATGCTGACAAAAATGCAGTATTGTATTTTAAGTGAAGGCAAAGAATAAAACACAGAACCTAAACATTGTTCAAAAAGTAATTGTATCCTTTCGGTCAAAACAAAAAAATCACTCTGGAATAGGGTGTGTGTTGCGTGCATGAAAATACATTTTGCCAGCTGGAACATTGAAAATGTTTACAGTATGTTCACAATGTGATTTATTGGAGTTTACAGCTCTGGGATGGGTACATTCTCTAAGGTACTAGATTGCCTGGAGCCTACACATTTCTCCATGTTCTTAAATCACTTTCAAACAACTTTTAAAGTGTATTAGCTATACTTGCTAAGCCTTCTTGTTCTATGACAGCCAGAACCATAAGTACAATCTGTGGAATCTATGTGAACAGATGGATGTCAAAAAAAAAAAAGGAAAAAAACTGAAAAGAAAGCAATCTTGCCTATGTGAATTCAGCCCAAATAAATGACCAATGACTTGTAGATATGATTTCATTAAACAACATGGGTGGGGAGCAATTAAAAACACCATTTTACATCATTTACATAATTTTCAGCATTTAAATTCTGAAACATTTTAAAATAGTATTAAGGTCATGGCTACCCAGGAGGGTTTAAAAGGCATGACCTTGAAATTAAAGTTATTATTCGGGTGAAATAGTGTACTAGTTCAAACAGACAATTCTGAAAACAAGCTTTTGAAAAGTTTTTCTTATAAATGAAATACTGTAATACTCTAGTACACTTTGTTCATAGACATATTTGTATATTGCAACTAAGCTTTTCTTTAAAAGTTAGAAACTGTTTTCTGCCCATCCTTCAATGAAGTTTCCTCACTTAGAAACTAATTTTAATGGCACTTTTATGTATCATCTTTTTTCAACACTCTCTTAAACCAAGGATACTAGAAACATATAACGTCTCAAAATACATTCCAAAGATGCATGTGGGGGTGTCATCAGTAGGTCAATAGATCCCAACTCATAAATCTAACTTCTCCATTTTTTTCTCTTTTTTTGCATCACATTGTCACACAAAGTATTTGCTATGTGATATTCAGGTTTGTTTGTTTTGACTTCTACATTCTTTGCAGAATGATTGTCACTCCACGCTCAGGCACTGTAATATTACTCTGTATTTTATTCCCAGGATGCCTTATAATAAGGTTTCCTACAGATTGAAACCCATCAGAAACAGGCCATTTGCACAGACACTAAGACTGTCTGCAAGGTGACTGTTCAAATTAGATAGAAACTATCCTTGTCACAAGTGCCAAACGTTGCATGAGATAAGGTAAGGAAAGAAATGCATGACCCTTCAGATGATTCCAAATAGAATAAAAAAGTATCCTCTAATTGTGATTTGCTTGTTCTAGCATACACCAAGCTTGTTCTAGTCCATCCTGCTGTACCAGTCTCTAACAATTCATGGTCTATTATTGCACGAATGTAACATTTTGCCCTGCAAATGGGCTACAGAGCCATAAACTCATTAAACTGCATCAACCGGTTTTCTAAATCCCTCTAAGAAAACAAATCCTCCGTATAAGAAGCAGTCATTCATTGAGTAGGTATGACTTGCATTCCATCTTTCTAGATTTATAATTGTAATATTGCTGTACAGAGTAAATGCTATCTAAGTGCATCACTAATCAAATAATCCAGACAGGTTTTTTCTGAGTGTGTTTTCTGCATTACGTCTCATTCCACTAACTTTTATGGCGCATATAAATCTTCCCAGTGATGGTTTTCATGTTTATTTCCAGATCATCGATTAAAAATATTGAAACTCACTAGTTTGGATCCTGTGGAAAATGTTTGAAATACACTCATTTGATTATTGCATACTTCAGGTAACATTTGTAAAGATTTGAGAATTGCCCAGGTCTTAATTAATTTAGTAATGACCAATGAGTTCTCTAGTCATTAGCATTCACAAAAGATATCCTAGTTCCACTGTAAGAAAATGTCACATTCCGCTTTTTGTCATAAGGGATGTGTCACCCATTCTTACACAAATCACTATAAACCTTACTATAATATTTATCATAGAAACATAGAAAGATGTGTTTCGGAAGGGACCTTAAAGATCATCTGGTTCCAACCCCCCTGTTGTGAACAGGGACACCTTTTGCTAGACCAGGGTGTCCAAAACCTCATCCAGCCTGGCCTTGAGCAGAGGGATGGGACACTTTCACCTTCTCTGGGCAACCTGTCACACAGGCTCACCACCCTCCCAGTAAAGAATTGTTCATAATATCTAATCTAAATCTACCCTTTTCTAGTTTGAAGTAATTGCCCCTGTCCTCTCACTGCATATTCCTGTAAAATATCCATCTACAATTTTCTTGTAGGATTCCTTCAGGCACTGGAAGGCTGCTAGAAGGTCCTCCTAGAGCCTTCCCTTCTTCAGGCAGAACAGCCCCAAATGTCTCAACCCATCTTCACAAGAGAAGTACTCCAGTCCCCTGATCATCCTTGTCGCTCTCCATTGGACTTGCTCCAGCAGGTCCATGCCCTTGTGTTGGGGACCACAGTGTTGAATATAGCGCACCAGGTGGGGTTTCGTGAGTGCAGAGCAGAGAGGCAGAATCATCTCCCTCAGCCTGCTGGCCACTGTCTTTTGTTGGAACCCAGGACAGCATTGGCTATCTGGGCTGCAAGCCCACATTGATGGCTCGTGTCCAGCTTTTCGTTCACCACAAACCCCACGTCCACCTCGTCTGGGCTGCTCTCACTCTCTGGCCAACCTGTATTAGTACTTGGGATTGCCCTGACCCCAGTGCAGGACATTAGTTACAGCAATCCCAACTACTTTACATGTGTTCATAATTTGTAGTAGTCTACATGTCGTAATACACAACAATACTGAAACAAAGAGTAGAAAAAACAATTTTAGTTTTCCACACCATTATTATGTTATTTTTGCTCACTACTTTTTAAATTTTTATACTCTACTTATTATTTATTCACCACTTATTATTCTACCTCTTTGCCATAAAATTGTAGTCTTTAGCTACGCCAGTAACCTACGTCAAGGCCATCCTGGTATCTGAGTGCTTAAAGATCACCAGTGCCTTTGTGTCCTTTGCTCCTTCCCAGTTGTCTAAGGAGTTGAAGTTATATCACTGTAGCTTGAAAAACAATGAAAAATAGAGATTTAGAGAATTAAATCTTTCATTAATTCTCATTATTTCTATTTTCTCTAGAACAATTGGCAACTGTGATCAAAGTGACTGTGTTCTAGGGTATTAGGTTTAAGTGCAGTGAGCCAACAAACCTAGGAAAGTGAAAGAAAAAGCATATTTCTAACATTTTTTTTTTTAAGTTTCACTTTTACTTCCCGTGTCCAGTTTTATTTCTTAGGACTGCATCATATTTATGACATACATCTATACAGATATTTTTATTTAAGGTGAAAAGATCATGCCAAAAATCTTTTGATAACCAATTTAATATTTAGCATCCATGCAGTGCTAAGAAATTTGAATATTTAATTCTTAGCTTTAGAAAAAAAAAAT
Source organism: Euphonia xanthogaster (assembly GCA_034509185.1). Taxonomy (NCBI): domain Eukaryota; kingdom Metazoa; phylum Chordata; class Aves; order Passeriformes; family Fringillidae; genus Euphonia; species Euphonia xanthogaster. The sequence continues at coordinate 73,818,607 of JAYDZK010000113.1, forward strand.
CCTGATCTTACAAAAGAAACGTATTTTATATGACTATGATATATTGATTCTTATTTTTTAGTTCTTGAGAAAAGTGATTGTAGCACAAATAACATTTCAGATTCTAGTAATTCCTATACATATTTACATATTCATCTGTCAGCTACAGTAAGTAAAATAAGCTGACATTTTTCTCAAGGAGAGATTTGATGTGAAATTCAACCTGTAACCCTACAGGATACCAGAACTGACTAAATCTTCATATACTTCCCATATTCTCTTTTGCCTTCTCCAAAGGCAATCACCTTTTCTCTAAAGGCAGTATAGCCATGGGCTGGCATTATAGAGTAGAATAATAAAGTTACCTTAGGAAACATGGATAGAGTGAGAGTACCAGCTGTTTACACATTTGTTTTGAGTTTTTATATTTCAGTGCCAGGTGATACATTTAGGCATAAAAATCAGATGGAGCATAAGGGATTTTTGACCACTTGATTTGCATTATCACTGAAACTCAAGGTACTTTCATTGAAGAGAATGAATCTGGATTTAATTTTAGGAAAGAAGTAGCTAATAATTGATACAGTTGAAGCACACATAGCCATTTCAGTAACTTGATTTTTTCAAATGTATGTAGAATCATTTAATAATAAAATCATTAAGCTGGAAAAGACCTTTAAGACCATCAAGCCCAACCATCAACCTAGTACCACCACCATATTCTCCAGTAAACTATGTCCCTAAGTCCCATATCCAGCCCCAGGGATAGTGACTCAACCACTTCCCTGGGCAGCCTGTTCCAATGCTTGACAGTCCTAGCCACAAAGAAATTTTTTTAACATTCAATCTAAATCTCCCCTTGCACAACTCAACGGCATTTTTTCTTGTCACTTGTTACCCAGAAGTAATAACTGACATTAAGCTTATTAAAATCTTCATTCAGGTAGTTCTAGAGAGTGATAAGGTGTGCCCTGAGCCTCCTTTTCTGCAGCTAAACAGCCCCTGATCCCTGAGCTGCCTCTTATCAGCCTTGCACTCCAGACTCTTCACCAGCTTTGCTGCCCCTCTCTTGACACCCTCCAGCACTCTAATGTCTTTCTAAGAGTGAGAGGCCCACAACTGGATGCAGGATTTGAGGTGTGGCCTGATAATAGGTCCTTTAGTTAAGGACAAGGAGTAAAGATTTTAAACTAAAATAGGATTGATTCATACCAGACAAAAAGAAAACTTTTTTTTTCCAAAAAAAAAAAAAATGTGCAGCATTTGAACAGGTTGTCCAGAGAGGCTGTAGATGTGTCATCCATTAAATGTTCAAGGTAAGGTTGGATGGAGCTTTAACTAGCTTGATCAATTGGAAGACATTTTGTCAAATCATAGAGGCTGGAACTGGATCTTTGACAGTTCCTTTGAAAGTTCCTTCAACCCAAATTATACTATGACTCTATGATTCTATGATAAATGCTGTTTTGATAGATAACACTTTGTTATTTAATTAATTTTATCTCTCTTTATAGTTATTTTATTTTTGAACTAAGAAAAGAAGAAAATCAGTTTATTTGAACAAAGAAATATGCCTATTAAATAATATTTCAGGATGGCTTTATAAAATTCTTACATTTTAATCTTTTAGACAGACTCTTAAAAATAATCTGGTTATTGGTAGGGTATCACATATCAGTCTTCCATCAATTTTCACTTACACTGCTGCAGAGCACCAGAATTAAATGGATTATATGTGATCATTAAGAACTGCTAAATTTAATGTCATATTGGGAGGTAAATTACCTTAGTCATATTCTAATCCCTGAGATCTTTAGAAATCGTGCAACTATAAAACTATTCAAAGTACTCAAAGCATTGGTGATAGCTCAGTATTTCCACCTGTAAATATTACTGGCTCATTTTAATTTAGTTTCTTTCTCAAAACTGCCTGTGAACATTTTCAGACTCTTGCTCTTTTAAGTTATTTTAATGGCTTCTTACTAATCCCACTCTTTCTTTCTTTCTTTTTCTTTCTTTCTTTCTTTCTTTCTTTCTTTCTTTCTTTCTTTCTTTCTTTCTTTCTTTCT
>JAYDZK010000113.1:73829442-73880817 GCA_034509185.1 Euphonia xanthogaster
TTTTTTTTTTTTTTTTTTTTTTTTTTTTTTTTTTGGGAATTGTAGGGCAAAAAAATTATATGTATACCCAGTTTTTTTATTCAGCAGCAGGTAAGTGGTTATGTTTTGGGTTTATTTTCTGCACACTCAAGGGGAAAATGCATAAGTAGAATTCCAGGATATCTTCATGATTTCTTTAATATGACTTCTTTAATACGATTTCTTTGGTAGTAACTTTCAATTAGCTTGCATTATGTATGTTTACAACAGTAAACATAATCATTATATTTTTCCACTGATAGATAAACTTGGTAACTACTTAATTTTTAACTTGATTATGGTCTCACATAAGTGAGGTTAAGTTATGATGCTATATCAGAATAAGCCATGAAAGGATGACACATTTGATAACATCTGGCTCCTTTTCTACATAAAAGAAGGTACACTATCAAGTAGATTGCAATACTATTTTTAACATCTAATTTAGAAATTATGCTTTTTATCATTGGTAGACCATAAACCTTGTGATAAACCCAGATGAAGTAACTTTCGGAACAGCCTTCTTTTTAATACACAGAAGGGAGAGCTTGAAAATAATACATGAAATTAAATTTAGACCTTAATATACTCAGAAACCTTTCTCTTCCTTCTCCATGCCACTTCCCAATACTCTTCATTAGCACACTTGATTGTAAGGGACGGAAAATATTATTTTTTGAATATTACTTTTTTTACTGACTGTTAAGCAAAGATGGAAATATAACAGAGAGGATATTAGTACCTATTGCTCTCGGTGAGTGACTCACTGTCATGGATGCTCTTTATCAACCTAGCAAAAAAAAATCTTGAGATTTTTGAATTCCATGTTTTTAAGTGTCTCTGTTACCACAAAATGGCAGAAAGACATTGGAAGGGACCTCTGGAGACTATCTGGCCCAGCCTCTAATATGTCAAAACACTTCTGGCTGTAACATTTCAGCAATAATGTACATATGAATCCAGGTTTAGGTTTAGCATCAAATGTTGCATTTTTCTACATGAATTAAGATTATTTTGTCTGTAAATCTATTACCTCAAAGATCTTAGATTTGCTTCCACATAACAAACTTTCCACTCCTTTGGAAAAAAATCTTATTCTTTTTATTAATTTCAACTACTAATTTATTAATCATAATTAAAATGAATAAATTATCAGTAGAAACTAATGAAAAATTATGCATTATCTCCAGGATTTTAAAAATAGCTCTGAGACTTTAAATATTCTATATCTCTATGTAATGCTATGGAATGGTTTTAAAACCCTGTCAGGTTCTGTTAAATTGTGTGTATAATTTTTAAAAGAAATTACTCACATTAGTAAATATATTTCCAATAACGGACTCTTCATGTCAAAACTCAAAGGAGACAGTATCTGATTCTCCAGAACAATCATAATCTATAAATTTACTATATAAGTGGTTGGTGGATAACTCTGAAAGAGCTTTTCCAAAATTCACCACTCATTTTTCTTTTGTTGCAGAATGAAGATTAGCTGCTAACAAAGTTGTGCAAAGAATTTACTTATTATTATTGTTATGCTTTATTAATATTTATAGTTATTATTACTTTATTATTATTAATTAATTAATTAACATTATTATATCTAATATTATTTGCATCATTAGGGTGTTTTATCCCAAAACATCATATAGTCAAGTGAAGTATTATCTCCTTTTATACAATAGAAGAAGAAATAAGTTACCTTATTTGCTATGATCTGTAGTTCAACTAAGTGGCTAAGTGGATCATAAATTTTGATCATGTAAAAATTAAGCCAGACTTGAGTAAAAATACTGGAAGTTCCCACCTTGATTTAAAAGCTAAGGTTGAAAGGATTGAATACACTACCGTGATAAATTTGAAACTGGAAAAGAAGAAAAAATAATGTTTATAAAGCTTGTGTCATGTACTGGATTAATACTTATTTGGATGAGGTTTCTAATTCAATACTCCTAGAAAAATAAGATTTTTTCTTCATGTGTCCAATTTGTATTTCCATTAAATAACATCTTTGACCTCATAATAAAGGTATTTTTAAGATCTTAATATCCTGCCAAAACTGAATGTGGATTTGAAACGATATGATTATTTGAAAACCTATTTTTAAAAAGTATGTCCAAAATTTGCTTCCTTTAAAGAACATATAATAATATGAAAATATCAACATCATCATCATCACCACTATTATTATTACTATTGTTATTATTATTAATAATTGAATTCCCATCCAAAAATAGTATTACATTGTAGGCCTCTTGGTTCACATGGGATAAATATCAGCTTTGCAGACAATTAAAAACTTCGCTTATATACAAAATAGCAAACTAGTTGTGTCCATCTCTTATTGCTTTCGGCCACTAGAATGTGATATAAAAAAACAGATCACTGTTTGTTATATCAAAATGCATGCCTTGGCAGGAGCAACTGGAATAGGAAGGAGGGGTAGCAGTTAGGCTGCTGAAGGCTCTCAAATCTATTCCAAAAGTACCACTCACACTTCTTAACTTGCCAGTGCTGCTGTGACATGACTGCAAAAATGAAAACTACCTCTACACGCAAATGTGATGACACTATCTGCCAAGCAGAAGAGGACTAATGGTAATAATTCCTGGTTTTTTTTTGCAGTGGTTGCCTAAATAATTAAACCAGTCTTGGTTTTAAATATTAGTGTATTTCATTTGCTCTTGAAACAGGAAACTGTTTATCAGTACTTCCCATTGGTAGGCATCAATACAATGCAAGTAAATTTGAAGCTGCCATCAGGAAAGGATAAAGCTTTTCATATTGAGTGCCAACATTCATTTGATCTACACTAAATGGTTTTGATGGAAGTTACACATTTTAAAGGTAGGCATAACTAATTGTTAGCTAAAGCATAACTATGACAAAGTGAAGACAAATTATGTTATTACACAAGCAAATTTGACATGGGATTTTGAACTGGCAATATCATTTAAAGTATTTTTAGTTTGCATGCAAAGGTGTCCATTTGGTTTCCTTCAAACATTTTTATAGGTGTTATAAATGAAAAAAAAAAATCTAATTAAATTTCTTTAGAAAAAATTATATTGATTTCTTTAAAATTGTTAATAAGAACATAGTAACTGCCACACCTATGTCAGATCATGAAATATTAATTTAATGTATCCTATATTTCTTTTAGGATTGCAAAGTGAGGAACATTATATGTTGATTTCTGATGCCAGTTTGAATTAGTTTATTGATTTGTACTTCAGTTCATTTGAGAACTCCATTTCTGTTTGTTCCCTGGAGGGTCAAATGTTTCCATCCAGAACTGAAAAAGTATTAATGTTAAAGAGTATTGTGGTCTGTTTTACTGCTTCAGTATGTATTTGGTATGTCCTACCTATATCCTGTATAAGAGGCGGTCACCTCTATGCAACAAAATATTAATGTGATTGTATAATAATAACAACATTTCTCAACTTTCAGTTGAGAAATATGTTTCAGTGGTTCAAATACTGTTTTGAAATTCTTGTAGAGTTACTTAATGTAATTTAGCTTCAACGTTATATAGAATATGATAAGAAGTATCTCCTTGATTAATGCTTCTTGGGAACATTATTTCTAAAGATGGTCGAAGTTTTAATGAATTAATTTGGCCATCATTATGGGTAATGTACTGAAGACACATTAATCTAAGTGATGTCTTATAGCCTATGCAGATCTAATTCATCTGAATGGGAATTTGGTAAATTAATCCCAGTTCCAATATGGAAAAGGAATTGATGCCCAGTTTTGAATCAAACAATGAATGCATTCTGGCATATATTTTTCTGTAAAGGCTTTATGGATTTGGGGGGATACATACCTCGCAGATGAATATAGTTATGTCTCAAAAGTCGTAAGGAAATGTATGAGGCTATGAATTTTAATGTGTAATAAATTATTCTTTCACTCAGATTGAAAAAATTCTGCAGATTACAAAAGATAATCATATCTCTAATTATGTAACAGTTTCCAAATCATAAATAATGCTGTATGTGTCGTATTCAAACCAGAAAGCAATAACGGGATTTAGAAGTATCCCCTGAATTAATGGTCTGGCACAAAGATCTGCTTTTGTCCTTTCCAGCAGATTGAGATGTTTCACCCATTAGCTTGCTAACGACATGTTAGATTTCCCAAGCTCACAACCATCAAGGGCTTTCAGATTAAAGGTTTCCAATGGTGTAGGTTTTGTGATGGACAGAACAAGGACCTCTTATCAGATACTTATACATTTTTCTGTATTTACTTTTTCAATCTTCTGTGACATGTGTCAGCAAGTAAACAATATGCATCTCTCCAAACCATGGAGAGCTAAAGTCAGGGATATGTAGGAAAATTAGTCAGAACTTCACAGATTCTGTGGTTGGCAAGGGAAGACATGTAATCAATCAATATGATTGGTAAAGCAAGCTTCAATTTATTTTGAGTACAACAGTACTTTTATATTGTTTCCAGTAATTATGCATACTTGTCGTTAGTTTATTGGTTTAAGGCAAAAGGTTGCATTTACATACTCCTCCTACTTTGTGGTTTCTAATACAGGGTTCGTCCTCATTCTCATCGCTTTTACTTCCGTATTTTTATATTGCAAAACCAAACAAAACCATCAAGGACACTGTGTCCTTGCCCTTTCGTCCTTGTTAGCATATTTTGCAATTTCCCTAACATGATTTTGCAATCTCCCTATCATGGCATGCGGCCAACTCATGCTAAGCTAACATGGGGTTTGCTTGTACAATATTTCCAGGGATCTATGGCCCTGTTCATCCAGCCATTCTTCCACAAGATTCCTTAGTGAAAATGCATACAGAGCATTACTAACTATATACAATGGCAGCTTTTGTCTAAAAAACTGCACAAAATTATGAATGATTTTCAGTATAATCTAATTTACGTTTTATATATAAAGCAAAGTATAACACGTCTCTATTATAGGACGTAACTGTATGGCAGGATTATGTTAATAATGTTGGGTTTGTTTATATAAATCAATATTCTAATAATGGACATCTCAGAACATGTACGACAGGAATAAGACTCTATTAGGACTTTTGGACATATTTTTGCATGTTTGAGTGCCTGGGCAATCTGTGACAGCCATTAGAGTGAGCTGATCATTAATTTTCCAGCTTTATGTTTTCTCTTGTGCTCCATATGTGGAGAATGAAATGGGAAATTAAAGTTCATTATGTCAAAAGAGTGAAAACTTCCTAATTAAAGTTTTAAACACCAATAACTTTGCCTACTCCATCAGAATCAATTGCCGATTTTTTTTTTAATAGGAATCATGCTCTTGTGTGGAGAGTTGGCAGAAGGTTTAAAACCCATTTTCTGACAAGCTTGTTAGAGCACCATGAATAAGAAGCCAGACAGGGTGATCAAAAAAGAAGAAACTAGGGGAACACCAGACCTGCCAGATATCAGGAGCCTTCAGGCTTCTGCTGTACTTTCCAATCCTGTGTTTACTATCTACTGTAAAACCAGTGACAAGTACTGCTGCTCTAAACCAGGGATTTAGCAATTTGTATGCCCAAACCCTAAGGGCACCTCCAGCCTTATTGTGCCTGCCAAGTCCCTGTGGCTCCTCTCATCCTGCCCAAAGCCCAGGACCCCCTTTCAACCCCCTGGAGCTCCCATCTCATCCCACCCAAGGACCAGGACCCCAAGTCACCCTCTGGGGCCTTCATTCTCTGTCTTGGCGATTCTGCAGCAGTGTGCAATTCCAGCTCCTCCATGATCCCTGGACACTGCTTAGAAATTGTTATCCCTCTGAAAATCTGACATGTATTGATTTCAGGAAAGGTGAGCCTGACTGTCTGGGCCAAAAGCTTTTCAGCAGAACATAAGACCTGTATTACTGACAACCAACTAAATGTTTATCAGCTCAATCAGCAGCTTCTTTGATGTGATGGAAGAACCTATGTTGAAGGATAGTGGTTAGAGTTCTTTTCTTTCAAGCTCACAAAAATTAAAATCTCTCTGTAAAACTATATTGATTACTTTTACTAACTACTTGGCATATGTGTAAGTCTCTTTAAAAATATGTTTACCACTCTATTGAGCTTGATTTTAAGTTAGCAAAAAGATCGTGCTGCATATGTAAATCCCTATGTCACTTACAGAAATATAATACTTTTCCATTAAAGTGCATATAATTTTCAAAAGAGAATAATTTCTAAAATGGTTCTTCAAACCAGAAATTTTACAGCTGATACAAAAGGGTTTTCCTGATCATTTGCCACAATAATTCTGGCTGAAAATGACAGATGTAAGAATGTTTACAAATGGAATGGAATAATAATAATATTATAAATAATAAATATTAACTAAAGGAGAAAATGTTGCTTAATAATCAATTATAATCGAGAGTAACAGAGTACCTTTGTAGATAGTTGCAGATAATACCTTTGTATTTTAATCTCAGCATAATAGCTTTCATATTTTTGAAACATACATTCAAATATCATTGAAACTATATATAGTATTTATTTCTACTTTTAAATTGCACATCATTCAGTTAATAATCTTGGCAACAAAACAGAGACAACCAAGGAGGCATACATTGCCTCATCAAAGAAATATCTTACTTAATTTCAAAAGCAAAGGGGGGGGCAAATAGCTAATTCTAAAGAAATTATAGACATAGAATGAAGTACAATTATATCCTGTTTTACTTTTGAAATTCTCAAGCATGTAGTTTCTGGTTCTTATAATTATAATAACAATCTTCTAACAGAATAAACTGAGGCTAGGGAAACTTTCTAGAGGGAGACAGGTTGAAGGACTGCATCTCAGGAGCTTGGAGACTGCAGCACAAACCAACAGCAGGCCACTCTTCAAGTACAACTAAGGGAAATAGTTTTCCCAAGAAACTTGGAGAGGCCACAGTGGTGTTTGCCTTAATAATAGCACCACTGAAATTTGGTGGACATGGAAAATGAAACTTTAAGAACACAATGAGGAGAGATATTTTTTTCACAAGCCCTATTATTATGGACAATCTTATTCTGATCTTTAAACTTTAAAAAGAGCATCATTTTACATTCTGATCAAATTAGTACTTTTTGAAGGTGCAGACAAATTTGATGTGCTCTGGGTGTTTACTTTCAGGAAGGTCCATGATAATACACCTCAAACTCTGGCTGCCAGGACTCTATTACAGAATGAAGAGTTACTGTTACTGCATCCAAAATATGTATTTGATATGAATAAATGAGACAGACACAGTTCTTAACTTTTAGCACTACATTTTATGAAATACTTTTTAAAATTCTTGATTACAGACATTCTCTTGTATTGGAGAGAATCTCACATGATTCTTTCTTTTCTTACTTAAGTGTCTTCACATGATGAAACAAGACAAAATAAAATAAAGTATTTGAAAACCAAATTGTACATAATCCCATAGGCTTTTTGTAAAACAGTTACTCTGTAAACATCTATAAAAAATTAGCACTTTTTAAAATTTTGTTTAAGAGTTATACAGACTTGTTATAAAATTCTTAAGCTTCTTATAAGGTGAAATTATGCATTTTATTTTCACAAGAAAATAAGGAATAAAACTAGTTCAAGAAAAATATGTGTAAGGAGAAGAGTATATAGGCAGTGCTACAATGTATGTATAATTCCATTATTGAGAACATATGAGAAAGTAAACAGGTAAGTTACAAGTAATACTCTTTATATATTAAAATAACTAATTTTCTACTTGGATGGGACTAAATTAATTGTTTTGGAATGAATCCTTATCAGTTGTTCATACTCTGGAGCACATACCAACACAAACCACCAGAGGAATATTTTGTGTAATAAAAACATCTCCAGCTGGATACTACTGTGATTGGAAGAGCATATACAAATCTGTGTAATAGGCAGTAGAGATGGAGAAAAGCACATGAGCAGGAATCCAATTAAGACAGTTTACAGCAACCAAAAATTGCAAAGCTTTTTTTAATAAAGTAGTTGCAAGAAGAATTCTAAAAAAAAGCTGCAGGTTATAAACTGATATAATGTGAATTTTGGAACTTTGAGTGAACCATTCTTTTAGCTCATGCAAATTAAATTTCCAAAGATAAAAAAAAAAAAATTGCACGCCATGATCATGAAACTCTTAAAAGATTGGGAAGTCTCCCAGAGCAAGTAGTGGGCATATTGTCAAATCGTCTTATATAGTACTTGTTTTATTGTCATTAGAAAGCAGAATAAAGGCTAATACTTAACTTGTTTCTCTTCAAATCCCTGACCAATTAAACTTAATTAAAATATTTAGCATTTGAAAGGAAACAATAATTTAAAGAATCACATTATTTCCTTTTTTAGGAATGAAAGTAGAATTAAATTTAAGGTTAACTATGAATTTCATCACTTAGTGCTATTGTTCAGTTCAAAATAGGTTTAACTGTAATTTTTAAATTTGTCAAAAAATACTAGATGATGAACCACAACTTCTCAAGCAGAAACATGTATAAAAATGAATTTTCCTGTGTATTTGAAGTCTAATTAAATTTTATTCTGTCAGAATGTGATGTCAACTTTCCCTGAGCACTGATTACCTAAAAGTCTATTTGATCATTTAGATTGAATGTAAGATTTAATCATTTAATCTATATGATCATGTAGACATAATGTAACATCCCCTGAAATTTTCACATTATAAACAGGATCTTTTGGTCTCTACACTAGTTAATTCATTATTTCACAGTTTATAAGTGATATCACCTTCCTAAAATCACATGAGAATTCCAAATTTTTCTCTTCTACTATAGGTTTTTGTTTTTGTTTTTTTTAAGTACATATGTCAAGAGATAAAATTTAGTCACATTTGATGCATTTTACTTATATTTATATGTTTGGACATTACTATGCAGACATACAAATACTCATTTTAGATAATAGTTGTGTCTTGCTCTTGTGTTTATCTGCTAATAATGTCAAGGTTTCCTTTACACACTGCTGCTAAATATATTTTCCTCCAAGAGGCTGAACAACTGATGCTGTATAATCTGGCTAAATCTAAACTCTTTCTTTCAGTTCAGCATTCCCTTTTTATAAATACTTCCAGGCCATGGAAGTATTTGCTGTCATGAAAGCAACAGAAGTGAATGACTTGCGTATAGAGTGCTTCTTCCAGTCCTCATATCACCAAATGACCAAAGTGAAAATTATAGTCATAGGTTCAAGGGATTTTCTGTTTAGGATAAAATGTCCATTTAGCAGCTTTCAAGCTCTTATTCCTCAGAGGTGAGAAATAAATACTCAGGTGGTGTGCACTGCCTGCTAATCGAATTCTTACCCTGTGCTTGTAAACAGACAGCAATTGCAGCCTGATTTGTTTGTCTATAATCAGATAAGAGGGTCCTGCTTCTCCTGTAAATATACTGTTCTCAGCAAAGATACAAAAATCTGAGACTGCAGGTGATAGGGAGAGAAAAGAAATGAGACTGTGTCTCCTCATTTAAGAAAGCAGGAATATCCAAAGGCGGGTTACTTGTTTGTTGGTTTTAGTTGGTTGGCTTTTTTTGTTTTGACTGTGGCTTTTTGTTTGGTTGGTTAATTTTTTGTTTGTCAGTGCAAGTTTTTTTGTTTTGGTGGCTTGGTTAGTTTGGTCTTTGGTTGGTTTTGGTGCTTTTTTGTAGGTTTTTTTGGTTGTTGTTTTTTGGGGGGGGGCTTTTTTGGGCTTTTGTTGGAAAGGGTTTTGCGATTTTGTATTATTTTTATTACTGTTATTGTTCTTATTGTTATAATTGTTATAACGGTTATTATTGTTATTATTGTTATTATTATTGTTCCAGACCTAAATCAGAGTGCAGCAACAGAAGAGCTCCCTTAGATATTTTCTGTGAGGTTAACTTAGGAAGGGGAAACCATCTGCTGCAGAAACTGCTTAAAACTTCATTGGCACTAGCACACATCGCTTTTCAACCTGTGTAGGGTTGCACAGTCTGCAATTCAGGTTTTCTCCACAGTTCACAGGGCAGAGGAGTGGGGTTTAAAAACAGATTTAATTTCCTACTATGATAGGACTGGAAAAGAACTATGTCGGTTACATATTTTTCTTCTACTGAAAACTCATGAAAATTTATCTTAATATCATTACCTTCTTCACCAGGCTTGGTATTACTTGGTCATATGTAAAATGTGCTGGTCCCAGAGGTAAAACCTTGCACTAGTTCAGAAAAACTTCTGTTTCTGGTGCGAAGTTCCTTTAGTTTGTTTTTATTTTTGCTAATTTTCAGTCAGTTTCATGCATGTTTCTGTTTATTATGGTCTTATTCAAATTATTTTCCTTAGCTTATGCACTAATTTTTAAAAGGAAATAGATTTAGACTCATACAATAGTTTATCATCTTCCATGTTGCACTTAACAATGGTATTTTAGTTGCTTTTTTATTTCTTGTATTTAGAAGTCTACTTACATAGAATGGTCTCATGGGAAAAAAACTCCTAAATATTTAGGTTTCTAACAATAGCCGATAGCTAATAAAGCTTGCTGCTGATATCTTGAGTCCTTAAATAAAATAGAGGGGAATTGGAGCAATGCTGGAATTGTAATATTCCCTTATCTGCTTAGGAACTAACTAACAGCTAAAGACTGAAGAACAACTATGTATTTATAAATATATATATATAGATATATGTGTGTGTGTGTGTGTGTGTGTGTGTGTGTGTGTGTGTGTGTGTGTGTGTATAATCTCTGAGGCAGCTTGTTCAGTATATTTAAAGCTGCTTAGAAAAAATACTATGAAATATGTCTTACAATATAAAGAAAAATATTCCAATTAAATTGGTTGTCATAACGCTTAAAATTATATAAATAGGTCTGATGCTCTTTTCTGTGGCAAATCATTAAAGTTTAAAACAAATATTCTATTAAGCCTTTTGATTTATGTGTTTATAACTTTCACATTTATATTGTTTGACTATTTTAAGTGATAAAATAAGTATTAGCATATTTCTACAGAGGAAGAAATTTGTTTCTATAAGTCTTTACTGTGCATGAAATATTATAGTGCTGGAGAGCTTAGGGATAAGGTTTGCATTCAACAGAGAAAAGTTTCTCACTGTTTACAGAAATTTGGAAAGTATAGGCATACTACATACTGTCAGACAACTTTTTCATTGTAAATGTTTAACCTGGTTGCATGTAACGAAATAGTGAATGTGATTCCAGATGCCTTAATATCATTTTCACCATGCAGAAATATAAACACTGCACACATTGCTATACACTTAGAGAAATCTAAGACAATGAGAGCCATTTTTATCTACTACTCGTTCTGTCCACATGCAAAGGTCACTTATTACTCCAGGAATTTCTAATCACCCTCAGTGTGCTGACAGCAGAGCTCTAGTCTTCCATCACTCTTGAAATAGTACTGAAAGTGCATTTTAAAATTGCTTACATCAGCTATTGGATTGTATGAAATTAATTTAATGCTGCTCATTAATGGCACTTCACACACCTGGCTCCAGAGACCATTTTTTTTTAAATTTTATATGACAATGTTATATTGTGAAGACTGTGAAGATTCAATCCCTGTTCCAAACAAAATGTGTGATCCATAGGTTACACCTTTACTGTTCATTTCTCAGAACACAGGATATTAGTAGTCCAAGAATAATAAGATTGCAAAAAAAAAAAAAATTCTTCAGAAATTTGTTTCACCAGAGACCAAGGAAAAAATTATAGGATTAGATTTTTTTTTCCTTCATTCTGGCTGTAACAAATTTCATCCTCCTAACAGGGAGAAAATTGTATTAAAATCTTTAAATAATTTGGTTTACAGTTGACTATCTTAATGAATTGTCCAGAAGTTAATCCCAAATTACACCAACACCAAGTATTTGGTGTATGTTTTACCTGTTATTTTTATAACAGAATTCTGACTTGCATCTGTGTGTCTGAGGCCTGAAGCCAAGGACATCAAACTATCAGTTAGATTGTCACATTTTCATCTACAGTGGCTCTGTAGTTCAAATTATATGGAAAAGGAAAAAAGAATTAATGTAATACCAAACGGATTGTTCACTAAGGCACTTCCATTAAATAAAATCATTCTTTGGATAACATTTGAGTCAAAGAAAAAATGATGTGCACTACACAGAACTTAGAAAAATCTAACAAAGACATGAAAGGTGCCTTATCCATAAAGTATCCATGCACTATTAATTGCAGTTTCATGAAACACACCTGTCACAAGAAAGAAAATATTACTATATTTATTTAACACATGAAAATGTTTTTGCAGCTTTTGGTCAGAAGAGGATATATTCCTGAGAAGTGAACAGATGAGAGTTAGATAGACCAAGGATAACACATCAACAGTTGCTGTTTCCTCTGTTTTTCATTACAAGCTTGCAGTATTCTGAACGTTTGGATTTCTTTGTGGCATAGGTATTCATTTCGCCCTTCCCAAATTTTTTTAATTGAAAAAAGACACAACCTCTTAGTTTAGAAAAACAGCATATGTTTGTGTGAAAAACAGAATTTAAAAAATTGCAGAAAAAATTACAGAGCAACTTCAAAATGTTTTCTCAATTGAAAAACCAGCTGTCAGTGTCTCAGAAGGCACATTGCATACCAGTGAATGTTTTGCATAAACCCCTGTCATTTGGAGTCACCACCATTGGAAGGTGTCACTGTGTTGAAACGAATCTTCTATTTCCTTTCTCAACAAAAGAGCTTGTGAATGAAATGAATCCAGGGATACATCTTGAAGTGTGTATGGTTTGGACAAAGTTATCTGTGACATTCTCATGAAATATGTAAATGTGGTTGATGAAAATATAAGATAAAATTTGACGCTGAATCTGAACTTGAAGATTACATTAAGGATCTGATAGAGAACACTTCTAAGATGATACGAAGATGATGTCAAGCATATTGATCAATTATATAACTTCAAATTATTCTAGAAACACTGTGGGGAATCAAATTGAAATTCAGTGAAAACAAATGGGAAATATTATACTTCAAAGGAGATGTCAATATAAAATGGAAACTCCTGAAACAGCAACACTGCAGGGCAGACTTGGAGAAATATAGACTAAAAATATGTCACACTTCAGAGTACAAAGGTCAGCTGGAGCATGGCATTCTAATATTTTTCACAAGAAAGCTTTGGATTAACTTCTTTTTTTTTCCTCTTTTTTTTTTGCTCGAGAGATGGAATGAATGATTTGAGAATACTGTGATGCTTTAAGGGCATTGTTTAGACACAATATTAAGAGTGGAAATGGAAAAAAAGAAAAAGAAATTGAAGGAGATAATGATACCCACCCTTCTAGTGATAATGAAAACCTGCTTATGACAGCTAATTCAGAGAAAAGAGAAAGAATCTCTTTCTAATTCAGAAATAAAAGAATAAATTTTTTCATGCATTTCTTCAGAGTTCAAGAGAGTCAAATGTTCAAACACCCTCTGTTAACAGAGAAAAAAAAATATTATTTCTGCCCACTATTAACCTTATTTTCTGGCATAATTGAAACATATTAACTCAAACCTTTAACACAGTATAACATCACACTTGTTTATCTTAGCCTAAAATGCTAGTAATCTTTTTTCTAACCCTAAAATTCAATATCCTTTAAGATATCCTCCTGGAAATCCATAAGCAACTTTATAAGTTGTGTAAAACATTAATAAATACCAATAAATTATAGTATTTCCTTTTGTATTCTGTAATGGATTAAACTTGTTGAGGAAAACAAACAATAATGTAAAATACTTGTATATGCCAGAAATATTCAGTGTTTAGACATACACATACTATTCATTCTTCAGATACTGCATAAGACTAGGATGTGTTGATGGTCAGGCTCCATGTTTCACGTCTTGTATAAGATTAACAAGACCTCATTCAGTTTACAGATGTTGCTCTACAGGCACCAAGCAGTTTCACAGAAAACTAAAAAGTCTCTTTAGGTAGAACATCGTTATTTAATTTGACAAAGCAGGCACACAGTTATATTTAGATTTTATGATAGGTAAATTGAGTTTAACTTAGGAAAATGGATTATGTCGTATTAATCAAGATACTGCCATCATTATTCTTGGAGAGGTTCTTTGATCCAGTCAATTTTTTTATGCCACTGTGGTAGGAGAAAAGGAGCAAAATTAATCTGCAAGACTCCCCTCAGTATGGAAAATTACTAACAGAATAGACCACTGCTTCTTCTATTGCCACAGTACTCTGCACAGGGAGATCATCAGGAACCAATTTCAAGTAAGTGTATTAAAACTTGGGCTCAGGCTAATGTCACCTGCAGCTCAGCTGGGGAGATGCCAGTCAGGTGGGGAGACATGAGTCAGCTGATACAAATTAATGCATGTCCCAGAGTCTGAAGTGCTACAGCATACAGCTAATGAGCTGTAAAAGGAGGAATGGAGATGAGGGAAGGTAGCCAGGAGCATTAATTGCAAGCAATTTAAGTCTACCTTTGGAAAGCAGAATAGTATCAGCTTTTTGTTTGATAGATTTCCACATGAACAGCTTATAATTGAAAAAAAGATCATGTTTGTATCCTGACTCCATTCTTATTCTCTGATTTTTAAAGATGACCTTAAGGGTTGGAATTTAACCATTGTGCTAATGTTTTAAGTAAAGTAGCTTTGATTGACCTATTGTTTGATCTGGGGATCAGAGTTGCTTCAATATGACTACAGGAAAATCCAGCTATTCACTTTTGTATAGATGCGGTTTTCTCTGATAATGTCAATAGGAAATTTCTAAGCAACTTTTGCAATATATAAATTTTATACCAAAATATTTTTCAGAGTTTTTTGAAGTTCTATGACACAGAAATCTAAAAGCCTTGCAATAGATAGTCTTGTGCTACTAAAATGAAATAATTTACAGTAATATATTAATGTAGGTATTATTCTTACAGCTTTTATACCAATAACTAAAGTTTTAATGTCACCAGAGTTGGGCATTGCTTATGAGTATGAGATTAGAATTAGTCTTTGTACATGCAATGCATTAATAAGAAATTAATCCACATTTGTTTAGTAAACTTCTAAGAATGGTAGATATATGAAAAACAGAGTGATATTAAAATACCAAGTAAATCCAACATAATTCTATGCTCCCTTGTGTCAAGTATACAGAAATAGGGAACATGTGACCTCACAGGAATTCAAACACATTAATTACTAAATAAACACAACAGAAAATAGGTCATGATAGCTTTTCTTTATCCCAAAAATTACACATTCTTTTCTATATGCATTTAGAAGTACCATTCTTGTTTATTACAATTCCTTGCCATGTGCTGTATATTATACATAATTCTGGCTTATTAAATTCCTGAAGCATGCAGTACAATAAACTTAATAGATTTTATGCAAATCATTATATAAAAAAATAAGAGCAGATGGTCCTCAACACATCAGAACCTTTCTATAGCAGTTTCATATTTTGTTTAAATTAAATAAAATATAAAGTTACCTTTGTGACACCTAACTTATTTTAATTTATTCTGCTGCACTGTTTCTTACAGATTTTCTTTCTTTTTATAACATTAAAATAAAATATTCGTGCTAATGTTCCTTAGATATTTAGATGTTTACCATTTTTGAGTTGTACTGTGAACCTATACATATATTTGCTTATTCCTACTTTCCCGCAAGAAGGAAATCTATTACTATGAATAAAGCACATAATTCATCTCACAGAATTGCCTAAAGGAAAGAATGGAAGCATTACACTGGGAATCTCAAACTAGTATCTTTTAAGCCCTTTTCCTCTACAACTCTGTGACATCTTTCCCTTACAACTCACTCATTTTGCATTCTCCCTGACACCAGCCATGTCAGAAGATGAATGCTAGAGCAAATGAATCTAAAAGAAGTCATGAAAACTAAAAAAACCTAAAAAAAGAGTTATCAGAAATAAAGAACTAAGAGAAAATTAAGAGCCATATAACTTTGTTGTCTCCTGAGAGATTCAAACAGCAGATCTAATGATGGTCTCTCTCCTGTTGCCATGTAAAATATGTATCTTACGATCTTCCCCACCTACTCCAGCCAGTGTTCCAAAATCATGTCTGATACACATCCTTGTCTTTGAACTTACACAGTAAATCATTAGCGTTATAATAAACAATGAACAGAGTAGTCAAAAGGGCTATCAAAAGCTATTGGAAAAAAAAAA
The DNA here is from genome assembly GCA_034509185.1 of Euphonia xanthogaster. Taxonomy (NCBI): domain Eukaryota; kingdom Metazoa; phylum Chordata; class Aves; order Passeriformes; family Fringillidae; genus Euphonia; species Euphonia xanthogaster. The sequence goes on from JAYDZK010000113.1 coordinate 73,845,627, forward strand.
CAAAACCAAAACAATTTTCTCAGTCATATTTTGAACAAAGATGCTTATTAAAAATAAATAAAATATATGGATAAATTTTGGGGTCTATTCACTTATGCTATCATATACTGCAACATTTAAAAGGAAAAAAAAAATCTTCCTTTCGCTATATTTGCCAGTTCTAGAAGTGCCTATTTTTCATGAGACTCTATAACCTTTACTTGTTCTATCTTTTAAGTTCCTCTGAAAAGCAACTATATAATTTAGGGAAATAAAGCACTGGACTGTATACTCTACTGAAAGCAGTCTTACAGGTACAAGAGTTATACCAAACATAGTTTAAATTCAGTAACTTTCACCTTTTTCCCTCTTTCCTTCTTTCTCTCCTTTATTTTTTTTAATTATTTGAAAGGCTTATCTAAGGAAAGGAACATTCCAAGATATTCAATCATATAATAGGTGTGGAGAGGAGAAAGCCTCCAGACAAAGGAAGACATTGTTATTGGTCTTGCCACCTTGTTTCATTTTCTAGGACAACTGTGACACAACTACTTGAGTGAGTTTTCGTGCTTTATTTGGATTTTTACTGAAATGACACTATGTATTCTGAAAAAAAAGTTATAGTTTTTTAATCCATGGAAACATAATTCAAGAATACTTTTCCAGAATCTATTTCTCAGCATTTCAGGTTTTCTGAATCCTGCTAGAAAGTGAGAAAACTAATCACCAACACAGTTTACCAGCACAAGCTACAGAATTTAATTTCTCTTGTTTTCAGGAAAATAATAATTCTCTTATTTACTTAATAAAAGAGAATCATTTGTAATAAGTTCTGGGAAATGATTAATACCAAGAAGTAATCATGCTGTCAATTCTTATGAGACTGCATCCTGTTTGATCTGTCTGTGTCCCAGTAGAAACACTACAATCCTATTACAAGGGTCACAGTTAATAGGAAAATAGATTATGGTCAACACAAAACTAACAGTTTTGGTTGCAATAGAATATCAGTGTCCAGAATGAAGAAAAACACATTTGCAAATGGTTTTTCTCTTCAGCAGCAGGTTAATTTATCTTTCAAATTAGGAAGAGCCAAAAGAACCCCAAACAAAATATGTGGTCTATCTGGATACTGAAAATCCTTATAATTTTTCTGCTCCTAAACTACAGAAAACTATCAAGTTTCCTCCCAGCCTGGATGCCAGAAGCTGTCCTCTGAGGTGGCAGTAACAATATTTTTCCATCTAGCTGTCCTTCTCATTCATTACAAATGCCAAATTTTCCAGCTTTCCCTTAAAATTGTGTGAGTTCAACTGATGGCACCTTATTGTAAAATGAATCAAAATGTCCAAAGTCATATGAAATACTTCAGGAAAGTATCCAAAGCAATATTTATTATGTAGAAGTTCCATGGTTACTTTGATGACTGGAAATAAGTCATACTTTTTATTAATTAGAATCCCACAAACTTTACATACTGTGAAGAAAAAGCAATGGCATAGAATGATGCTTTTTCTTTTTCCTGTCAAAATCATGTAATTTTTAATGTCATCAACATGTTTTGAGCTATAACAACAAAAGTCGTACAGCTCTGAAGGTAGGGAAAAGTTTTGCTGATGCTCGTAAAAATAAAATGTGACATTCATAGAGACTAGCGAGAGGAATAGTCTTATTCTTATTAAATATAGCTGAACATAGCCCCTCAAAATTACCCACCCCAAAAGATCAGAAATGTCAGACATGTTAATTGATTTAAGTAATAGTTAGACATAATTGCAGACACTTACTTGGTTCCCACATATTTTCTCTATTTGTAAGGAAAGGCCATGTGCTCCCTAAAATTTTGCAACTAAAATGAACAAGACCTCAAAAATGGGAAAAAAAAGCTGAAGAGTAATGATGATACCTGAAAAAAAAGTATTGAAACTCCAGGCAAATAAAGTATCACCTGTCATTTACTTGTTAGTCTCTAAAGTGAAAGAGAAACAAATATTTAGTACTAGAAAACATTCATTTCATTAACAACATGATTAACAACTTGAACAAGAGAAGAAATAGTAAGAAATGTTTCATTTTGAGGTGGTCTATTAAGTTCAAGTTTGAAGAACAAAGCAGAAAACAAAGCAAGACCTTTACTGAGTTTAAATATTTATAGTTACATGTAAGATAACAAAGTAAATATTTCTGCAACAGATGCACCACATACACCTGAAGAAGGATAATTTTCTGCAGTACAGAAAGATTCATACTCAGAAGTTAGCATTCTTCAATACTGAAGATGAAACAAAGTATTTACCTTTCAGACATGTTGATAAACTCTTCTTGATTTCAGCACATGTAGAGAAGGACTAACTGGGAGTATTTCTGAAGATTTCACCTCAATTTTTTTAATTCTACAATAATGATTTTATATTTTTACTTGAGAATCTGAAACACTTCCTGAAATGTTAGTATTTATCCAGGAGTCAAATTTTATTACATTTCCTCACAGATTTGCTGTTTTTTTTTTTTTATTTTCCTTTTGCTACTTATTAGCATCTATTCTTCTCATGTTTTGATACTTAAATATATTTCTTTAAGAAAGAAAGAACCTCGTGACCATGGGAAGCAGTGAATGAATTCCTTATTTTGTTTTATTTTTGTGTGCAGCTTTTTCTTTGATGATTAAAAGTCCTTATCTCAATCCATGGGTTTTCTTTTACTTTTCTGCTTCTCTTCACCACTGCAAGCAGGGTGAGAACAGGCAAGTAACTCTGTGGTGCTTAGTTGCCAGCTGGGGTTAAACCACAACACGACTTTATGCAATGTGTTTTGAAAATTTTTAGGAAAGCATATATTTCTTAAAGTACAGTGTGTATTTCCTTTAAAAATTTTAAATCCCTTTGATAACATTTCATGCAGCCTTAAGTCATTCAACCAATAACACTCCTATTAATTAAAGGGAATTCTTTTTTTTTTTCCTTGCAGACAAGTGACCCTGAGAAAGAGTCTGGTGAATCCTGATAATATTTATGACTATTAAATTCTCCTTCTGCTTGCCAAATTTTAAATTTTTTGTACAAATACATAGAAGTTTATGTTTTCCTTCTACTTATTACTACAATATGTGTATCCACTTAAATTTTCAAATAGGCAAAGAATGCAATATTCTTAAAGTGATGGTACGGATGAAGAGAGGAAATAGACAAACTTATCTGTCACTGGTCTGAAAATGATGAAATACACTTCTTCCAGTGCTAAGACTGTCCAAAGGTGTCACAAGAGCTCAGGATAAAAATTTGAGCCTAATTTGTTCTGCATTCACTTGCCTTGATTTGGCCAAGCTACATTAAATGATTTCTTTATCAGTCTGCTCTTGGAATTAGTCATGTATTCTCTGTAATTGTTTTGCATTCTTAGCATATATTTCCTCTGCCTTAATTTAATTTTTATGTGTGTTTAAATTATATGCAGCAGTTTGCATGTGCATGTGTTTGTTTAAGTAGATATGTACACAAGATACACATAGAGATGCACAATCCAAATATTTTGTTTTGAACAATATGCATAGTGCTAATTCTGTTTTATAGTTCCAAAACTTTACTTTTTATTTACTTGAAGGTAATCAAATGTACCACAGAAATTGCCATGATAGAACAAATTCTTCATCGCTTGTCATGGTCAATTGTATTCAGCTCCCTCATGGTTCTTGTGTTCTTGAGCTGAAATTTTTGCAACATTTTAGTTCATTAACTCTTTAAGAACACTGACTTTGAACATTTAAAGGTTACTGGTCAAAAAAAAGTTCTAAAAGTCAAACAAGGAAAATCAAACAACAAGAAACTAGTACTTCTTATGTGTCACAGTCAAAGGTGCCAATAAAGAAGAACAGGGTAGATTTTTCTTAAATCTCTTATAACAATTTCTTTTATCAAAGTGTGGGATTCTAATGATGTGATATGGATTACTGTAACTTATGGGTTTTGCCAGAGTGACAAATGAAAACAGTATTTTGCAGCAGCTCTCCATTCCTCCTCATCTTTCTACAATGAGTCTAAATCTATTCTTTCATTCTGTATAAACTCGTAGCTGGAGCTAGTCTCAGCAAAGAGGATATAAGTGGCTCTACCCTGTCAGTCTCCCAGCTGTTTTCTCATCCATTAATGAACAGCAAAAGTTACTGCTTAAGTCCTGCTTTACCCTTGAAGGCTTTAAAAGCACCATCCTGTGTCATTCTGCAGTAGTGGCATGTGACAGCTATCTGCATACATAAGTTTTGAAGGCTTGCACAAAATAAATGAAGTTACTAAAAAGATCTCAAAAGAATCTTAACTTGGCACTGTTAGGCATATGTAGACTGAAATAGTTCAAAGTTTTGCGATTTAGACAAATGTTTACTGTTTCAGTTGACCATTAAGAATTCAGCAAACAACAAATATAACTCTTCATCTGCCAGACTTGCTTCAGAAAGGCCTGCTCAGGAATTCATTACTTGCACACCAATTATTGCTAGTTATAACGTTACAGACTACAAAAGTGTATTTGCAGAAACATATCACACATGCTTCCTGTCCATGTACTTTCTAGTAAATATTAACACACATTCATACTTTAAAAAACATGGAAGAAATATCAAATAAAATTTCAGTCCATGTAATTAAAATTTGTCATAGGTATCTGTGACTAAAGAAAAACAAACCCCAAATTACCTATTTCTACAAAAAAAATCAGACCACATTAAATAGTATTGACATTAATAAATTCATCTCTAATGATGAAATCATAGGTGTTTGTGTGACAAATAAAAAAAAAGAGAGAGATAATTGACACTAAAAAGAAAAGAGTCATAAAACAAAAGAGTATATTTACGATGCAGTTTTCAAAGGCCAAAACAAATTATCATACACAAAGAATAGATTGAAATAAAAATTAAACTAAAACCAGAGAGAAGTGAAAACAAATAAAATACAATGGCAAAGGAAACCAAAATAACTAAGGAACTACTGAAAGAACTCAGTATATAAACAAGATGACATGCAAAAATAGAATGACAGACAATAGGTAGCAAAACCCATCTAATTATCAGATACGTTATGAGGGAATATAAAATATGAAAAGATTTTCTCTTGACAGTTTCTAAATTAAAGCATCTCAATTGTTTGGTTGGTTGATTTTGTTTTGGCTTTGGTTTTGTTTCTGTTTTTTGAGTCAGGAGTCCAAGACAGTTAGAATCTTTGAAAAGGAACTGCTTTGACTTTAAATGAGCATACCAAAGACAGCAAAAGTTTCCAATTTCCTAAACTGTATTTAATTACAACATGAAGAGAAAAACTGCTACAAGTCAGTCTTTTGAACAGACTTGCTCTGATAAAACATAAAAGAGTTTTGAAAGTGATTTCTGCTCTGCCCACTGGGTCATCACAGAAAAAGACAATTCCCATGATTCCTCCTTTTTGTGCTGATTAGTAGGTCTAAGAAAACAAAACCAACCTTTCAATTCTTAGTTTTTCTATCGCTTCTAAACTGTGGATTTTGGTGTGGTGCTTGTTGGCTGCAACTTCCCCTTTCATATCAGGAATCTCAGTTGAGATACTACAGGATCAGGGTACACTGAAATAAATCCAGTTGAACTCAGAGCATGCTCTTTATCCCTTCTTCCAGAAGATTGCCTCTGCTTTGTAAAGCAGTTTCAAAGACAAGGTGACCAATCACATGTTTTTAAACAGAAGATCAGTCACACAGAAAACACACTGTAAACCACAAACAAGTCAGTAAGTCTCCTGTCATACATTTCTACAAGCTATGGGAGTTACAGCACAAAAAAAAATTATAATAACAGCTTTAGCTTGTCAGGGAAGTACCCACTGTGACTTAAGTAAACTCTGCTGGAGGAAAAGAAATGCATACAGATAAACACAAGCTCTTTGCTGCCTAGAATTGATAATAAATAGAACTGTCTCACTACTTACTGGTTCTGTATTTTGGGATGCACTATTCTGTGGTAATGATATTGTGGTAGGCTTATAAATGCCATAATATGGGCTCTAATAATAAAACTATTCATTAATTTAGTCTCCATGCAATTTCTTGTGAGGTGCGTGCATTCTAAGTAGAAGTCCTTTGCCACAACTTTTTTTTTTTCTGGTCTACCAAAAGAGTCACACTATCCTAATTATGCATGTAGCATTGTCACCTTATAATTTCCCCTCATCCTCATTTTCCTTCAACTTCATTCACTAAAGTGCAATGGTCACTATCAGGAGTAAAAACTCTTTCAGGTTTTTTAAGAAAGAAGAGATGCAATAAACAGTCAAACGACAAAACAAAAAAGATGTTCCAATAAAAACAGGAACAAGAGAGTAGGCAAGACTCAACCTTAAAACTTATGGGAAGAAATTTTATTTCCTACAGTTCATGACACTTCAGAACTTTTGAAGTCTTATAAGATTTTAAGGTATTTTAAGTTTTATAAGATGTAAGTCTTACTCAGTGAAAACTGTTCAATTTCTGCATAAATAGTACATGGCATTATTTTTCTTTTCAAAGTTATAGTCAGAAGCACAATTTTTTTTTCAGTCAGAACCAGGTTTATGGATTATTAAACCTGAATAGGTTTAATTTCTAATGCAAAGCTTTTCTCTAGTCATTATAACCAAGTAGCCCCCTAGGACAAGGAAAATTGGAATTGATAGTATCTGGTTTTATGCTTTGTGTGGAGTTTGCAAGACCTCAAGATGAAGATGTCTTCATCACATTCCTGTGGTTTTGCTTTACTTGGTTCAGCTGTGACTATTTTTCTAATTCACCAGACATCTAGCAGTAATTTGTTTTGCTTTTGTTTTTCCTTGTGTGATAGAATCATTGTTTTATACAGATATCTGTAACAAGCAGGTAGCCTATGAGAATTCCATGTTTGTGATTAGAAAATAATGAGGAAGAGTAGTGAAACGCAGGCCTGTTACAAAAGCAAAGGTTTTGAGAATAGACACACAATGAAGTGCAGAGGAGAATATACACAGGAAGAGAACAGGCACAGGATCAGCAATGAAGACCCTGCAGCATTAAACTACTCTTTAATGGTCAGTTAAAAAATGCAAAGGCAAAACTAGTGTTGTGGGTAACAAAAAGAACTAAGAAATTTTATATGATATATATAAAAGGTATTTCAATACAACATCGACCTGCATACCAAGGAAGAAAGAGAAAAGTGTAAAAGACTGTAAGAAAAACATAAAAAATTATCCAAGTACCTCCTACAATAAGGATGTAGAAAACATCAACATGAACATCATATTTCTCCTGGAGAAGAATTCACAAATGCTGACAACTCACCCAACAACTCCCAGCCACCCACCATCACAATTAAAGCAAGACAACTCACCATTCAGAACAATAGGGGAATTAGAGAATAGTACCAGGAAAAAGAGACAAAATAAGTATGCATGTTATAATTTTAGCTGCACTGCTTTTATTTCTTTTTCGCTGGCAATATTTATTTTAAGCTAACAATTTCTTGTGTTTACTTATATGTAGTGTCTGCTTCCTCTTTTCCAGTGAACAATATTTGCAATATTTTGAATTGCAAAATTTTCAGCTACACTTTGTGGTTGGGATTCCCCAAAGAAGAGCCCTATTTATATACTATCTGTAATGTTGCAGAAAGTCAGATATAAGTATAAAACCAATCTATAAAACCACTAAGATTTGTTGCCACTTCCAAATTTTTATCATTGGCTGGGACAGCCATATACCAGTTCAACAAGTAATGCGGTAAATTACAGTGGACATAAAGATTCACAGATCTCTACTTAGCTGTCTCCTGTAAGGGGTTGTCAAGATATCATGAATAATAAAACTCATGACCTGAGATAGTTTTGAAACAAGAATAGCTGTTCCAGGAAAGAGACAATCTAGAACTCTGAAAGAATTTAAAGATATCTTGCAATGAAAAATGTGATTTATTTTTTTTTCTGCAAAAGAGATACCAACAAAAGTAAAAGAGATGGCTTAAAAATAAAGATGAGGTTGAAAATACAGACTCTGAATTCACAGATCAGACATAACCCTGAGGGTTTTCTCGTCCTGTGGCATAGCAATACAGAAGGCAAATGAGAAAAGAGACAGAAGCCCAGAAATCTGAGGTTTAGGAGCCAAGACTGGCAGGAACTGCAACTGTCTCTGTCTTATGAGAAGTTCAGCATGAATAATGCATTTCATTCCAAAATCATATGATAATTTTCTGAATGCAACCTGTGGCACTCAAAAACTTCCAGCCAACCCTGTTATATTGAAACATGGAAAATGCCACGTCTGCCTTACAGCATTGTGGTGACTTGGTGCTGACTGGACAGCAGGTGCCAAAAAAAGCCACTCAATCACTCCACAGTCTCAAATGAGCAAGGGAGATGATATGTGAGTAGAGATAAGGACAGGGAAAGATTACTCACCAGTTACCATCATGGGAAAAACAGATTTATTGGGGAAATTAGTTTAACTTATTACCAGTGAAATCTAAGTAGGATTATGAGAAGTAGAACTAAGCCTTAAAACACCTGGCCTCCAACTCCTCCCTCCCCCCAGGCTTAACTTTATTCTCCTTCCCCTGCCATCAGCACAGCAGGACAGGGAATGGGATTGTGGTCACTTCATCACATGCTGTCACTGCTTCTACTTTCACCTCAGAGAGAGGACGCCTACTCTTCTGCAGCTTCAATGTGTGGTCTCTCCCACAGGGGCAGTTCTCCATGAACTTCTCCAACATGACCCCTTCTCACAGGATACAGTTTTTCATGAACTGCTCAAGTCTTCTGCAGGGTGCAGACCTTCAGAAACAGATTCACAAGTCCAGAAAACCTGCTCCAGCTTGGGCTCCTCCAGAGACTGCAGGTGGATCTCTCCTCCACCATGAACCTCCATGGGTTTCAGGGACACAGCTGCTTTACCATGGGCTGCACCATGGGCTGCAGGGCTTCCGGCAAACTGTTTTCCAGCATGTAACATGTCCTCCCCTCCTTTACTGATCTTGGTGTCTTGCAGGGCTGTTTCCCCTCAGTCTCTCACATATTCTCGTTCCTCTCGTCTCTATTTTTTTCTGCACAAGAATTTTCTTCTCTTATTTAGTATATATTGCCCCAGAGGTGCTACCACTGTTGCTGATTGGCTTGTCCTTAGCCAGCAGTGGGTCTGTCTTGAATCCAGCTGGCATCACCTCCATTGGACATAGGGGAAGCTTCCAGCAGATTATCACAGAAGCCACCTCTGTAGCCCACTACCACCAAAACCTTGTCATGTAAGCCCAACACAAAAATTCTCTTTCTTTTCACAATTGGAAGTTTTCCCTTGGCTATTAAGGAAGTTTAATTGCTGACAAATTATTTATTAAAAGCTTTATCAAATATTCCTTTGCTTTATTCAGATTGATAATGCTGAGTTAGTAATTGCCAGAAATATTTGAAGGTGTATAAAGGATAGTACACAAAGTCATAGTATCAAAATTGTTTTAACACATCTGTTCTCCAGGAAAATCTCCTTACTTGTGATTAAGAGTATTTGTTAAAGACTGCTCTAAGGAAAGATTGTGACTGGTTTTGAAGGATGATATGGACTTTGATACGCTATGGCATCAAGGGGAATAAGAGTGAGGAAATAACCCGTTTTGTGGATAGTGTGTTCTGCTAACAATATTTGGAAGTCTATGTTAGAAGGGACCTAGAAGGGGCATTGAGTATAACTCTTAGTCCTGCACAGGATAGCCCAAGAACACCCATGTGCCTCACAGCATTGTCCAAATGCTTCTTGAACTTTGTTATATTTAATTCTTATTCTAGTTCAACGTGACACAACTCTCTTAAGAATTACATTTCTTTATGTGTAACCCAGACTCATCATGATGCATATTTGAAATTTCCAAACTTCTTCTTTCCTTCATAATTTTTATACTTTTTCCTACCAGTACTGATTCTGCCTTGGTGATGCATGAAGATCATTACCTGCTTTTACTCAAAAATCCCAACGTAAAAAAAAAGTACTAGACATTAATAACTGTAGGTACAGTTAGTGGTAATTGGGAATGGGGCTGCTGCTGAGCCTCACCTCTAGTGGGCTACAGCTGTGAAAAGCAGGTGAACAGCATTGAAAGCAATGGGACAGGGAATGCTGAGGTGCACTGGCCAATCATGAAAAAGAACAGAAGGTACACAGTGTAAGGAATGTAAGACAAAGAAAATAAAAGGTTTGCCTAAAGAAAAAAGAAGGGTAGGTGCTTGAAGCCTTCTGAAGTGGTGTGGTGCTGCTATGTGTGGGGATGCTTAAAGCTTTCTGCTATTGTGTGATGGTACTCTGTACTGTGGCTGTCTCTACTGCAGCATGTGCTGTGATGTGTGCTGCGACACATAACCTATTAGTCAGGCTTCCATATTAAGGTACTTTCCTTAAATTGTATTGCAAAATCTCAAAAACTGCATGATTCCTTACACATTTTTTTTTTTTGTCCTCGGTTTTGAAATGTCATCCTTATTAGTTACTTGGATATATTTATTCAGGTGGCTGATGTTTAGTAAATATCATAATTTTTTTTAGTTGCGCTAATCCCCCCCCCCCCCAACCCAAATATCAATTTGCAATTAGCATGATGGCATCTAGCACAGACTCATGTATGAGCTCTCCCTGAGTCTTTTCATCTGCTTGTTTTCCCTTTTCCTTTCTTTCCACCTCCATCTCTGCAGCTCGGGGAGGGCGGGGGGGGGGCGGGGGGGGCGGCACGTTTGGAAGTATCAGGCTGCATAGAAGGAGCATTGCTACTGGGATCATCAGCCACATCAGTAGCTTCTTAGTCCCAATATCCCTTAAGGAGAGGGTGCAGCCTGGAGTCATGCTCCCACCTTTCACCTCTCTGGCAGGTGAGTAGGTCACACAGCAGATCAGTAGGTGGTTTCTAAAATTGAGGTCATGGACATAAGAGTAATTGATCTACACAGAGCCATGTGAGAAAAGGAGTTCAGCAATCCCCCAGGTAGTTAACAGCATGAGAAATAATATGCTCCTTCTCCTGTCACATTGGACCATGAGAAAAAGGGGTCAGGTGCCTTCCTTTGTTGTGCAGTGGGGACCTGTACCTCTCTTCTCCCAGACCCCAGGGGTCTTGAGCAGAGCAGAACCCAATAGGAGGTAGGCCAGCTCTGATGCCCTGACTTACCCCAGATCTATATGGCAATCCCACTTGTGACTTGTCCCTACTAGAGACCCAGGGCCAGCACCAATCAAGTGTAATTCTGACATGGCAAGTGGAACAGAACCAGCAGATCTCAACAGACAGATAAAAGTGAGTAAATTATGTACTGGCAGAGGTGGATGTGTGTTTGTATCAAAGGTTACCTGTAGAGGGAGTGGTGGGGAAACACACACACACATCTAACAGTGCTGTGCAGCCTGCCCAGCTGTTTTCTGGTTGTAACATTTCAAACCTGTTTTATCACTATATACACAATACGAAGAGATGAAAACATTACAGAGAAAGTGGAAATTTGCATACAATACTAAACAAGCAATTGATGCCTCATGTCCTAGTTTTGCCTGACATCATGACAAATGCTAACAGATGGAAAAATTAAAGTTTATAGAAAAGGCTAAGTGTTCCCTTGTAAAATTGCTGTATAAGTTGATACACTAACATGTCCTCCAGCTGAAAAATTTAAAACATGGTTGCATAGTTTGATATTCATCAAACAGCTACCTCACAGTAGACTGTATTTCCAAAAGGATCTGAGCTCTGCCTTTTTAATTAAGGTGGCTGAAATAGACTACCAAATATATCTGGAGAGGGGATTGACTACCTTTCCCACACAACAATATATTTGCAATGAATAGATATATGTTAAAGTACTACCTATTACTTTAGCTATCTGCTCATCATGCTAAAGAGAGATGAGGTGTAGTGAATAAATGTTGCTGTGGATTTTTTCCCTCTAAAATTCACTTAATTTCCAATTAAATTAATCCAATGGGACAATATAACAGGCATTCTAACATGGAAATCAAATTCTAAATTGGTGTTTCTAGCTAAAATAAAATATATTCCTCAATTAAGTTATATGTTTGTTTTGCAGAACATATAGAATGATTCCTCACAGGGATATTTGATAAATAAGGACTCAACACACAAAAACTTTAATCAAATTTTATATACTTCTGATGGCTTTTGCTGTATAAGAGTTGTAATAATGACATATCTTTTCATACTGCAGAGGAAGAATATGTCAGTATTTTAATTCCAGGGTCATCTAACAAATGCTTGGGTTGTATCTAATGCCTTCAAACCTCTGCTATATAGAATCTGAAGCAACTGTAAAGTTTTCTACCTGACATGTTTCTTACTTGTGAAAACAATGTTCTGATGACTTAAAAGCAATTTAATTTATAATAGATATATTTTCTACACTTAGAGGACATAAAGAATATGCTGTTTGGAGAGAAAATAAATGACCATGGTAGTTAATGGCTAAATAGTCATAATGCATGATTCATGCATCGTGGGGCACTGGAGATTAAACCTGGGATCCCCTGGTCATTTTAACAAAACAAAGCCTCCAGTCTTTTCAGAGTTTATTATTGTGTTGTTGGTTTGCTTTTTTTATAATAGATGGTGGGGGTGTAATTACTGATGTTCTGCTAACAGTTCATATCTTGGATTATTGTAAATAAACTGTCTTCATTTTATAGAATCTCTCACAGCTGCCAATTTTTCAAATTGAAATCTCAGTGGGGCTTTGATTAAAATGAAAAAGAACCAAAATGAAATTTTATTAGGTGATACAGTGTACTTTTCTCCTCTTAAACCTCTTTATTCTTTCTATGATGACTGTTTGAGTAGTTCTTTCATACTTGGAGGTGAAGATAAATTTTTTACACAGTGTTGTTGACAAGCAAAAAAAGAAAAGTTATAAGAGATTCTGTTTCACTAATTTATGGTATATCTATATTTAAACTGCAGCAATACATTTTTATGATATGTACTTTTTTGTTTACATTGTATTTTAATTTCTTTTATTTGAACCTTCTTTTTCAATGGTATGGTGGGGGGGTTGTTTGTGGGAGTGGTTTTGCTATTGCTGTTTAGTTTTGGTTTTTTTTCCTTAATAACACCAGCTATAGAGCAGATATACATTCTGAGCTAAAGTATGTTCCATGTTTCTCTCTAATAGTATATTTGTTATGTACTTCTATACTAAAATTTTTATTACTTTTATAAACTTGTAAAACTTATAAAAGTTTTAATACTTTTTATCTTACAGGGAAAACATTCAATTTAACTCTCTGGATTATTTTGAAACTTGTACATGTGATGATGACCACTGCAGAAAAATCCCACAAAAATCAGTAAATGGTAATGGTAGTGCCTCCTTAGCTGATTTAATCATTCATATGGTAATGTTAAGGAGCCTATAGTGTTGATTCAGAAGATTCTTGAGAATAATTATATGAATTTGCTTGTGAAAGTAAGATGTCTGAAAATTAGGTGGCCCAGTTTTTCTATAGAAATTTGTGTTTTAGGAATGTGACTTAACCAGCTGCAGAAGTCTACTGATAACATGCACGTTGCCCTCATCTTTTTGTCATTCAGAATAATATAGAACCACAGAATCACAGAAACATAGGATCATAGAATAAAAGATCAGTAGAATCACAGAATAACCTCCACTGGTGGAAGGGCTTTTGAAGATAATCTACCCCAATCCTCTTGAAGTGAGCACAGGCATCTTCCACTGGACCAGGCTGCTCAGAATCCTATCCATCCTGACATTAGACACTCCCAGGGATGTGATATCTACCTCCACTTTCAGCAACCTGTTCCAGTGTTTCACCATCCTCACCATAAAAGATTTCTTCCTTAATTCTAGTCAGAATTCCCTCTCTTTTAGTTTAGAACCATTACAACTCCTATCTCAACCATTCCTACTAAAAATCTGCCCACATCTTTCTTATAAGCTCCCTGTAAGTGGGAAGTTTGCATTAATATCTCCCTGACCATTCTCTTCAGGCTGAAAACTCCACCTATCCCAGCCTGGCCTCATAGGAGTGTTATTCCATTTCTGATCATTTTTGTAGCTTCTGGACCTGCTCTCTTGTGCTGAGAACCCTGGAGCTGGATGCAGCACTCCAGATGGAGTCTCATGAAAACAGAGGAGCAGAATCCCCTCACCCTGCTGGCCACCTTGTTTTTGATGTAGTCCAGGATATGATTGGCTTTCTGGGCTGCAAGAATATATTGCAGGGTCAAGTGCAGCCTCTCATTCACCAGCAACCCCAAAACCTGCTCTCAATCTATTCATCTCTCAGCCTGTATTGATATTGAACCTTGCCCCAGTTCAGGTGCAATACATTGTACTTGGCTTTGCTAAACTTCATGAAGATCATATATGCCCACTCCTCAAGCTTGTCCAGGTCCCTCAGATTGCATCTCAGCCCTTAGCTGTGTCAACTGCATCACTTCAGCTTGATGTCCAAAAATTAGCTGAAAGCGATCTCAATCCCACTGTCTGTGTCACTGATGAAGACTTTAAACATTACTCATCCCGTTGGTAACCTTTGAGGGACATCACTCGTCTCTGATCTCTGTCTTGACATCTAGCCAGTTTCTCATCCAGCAGTCCACTCATCAAATCCATATGTCTCCAACTCAGAGAGAAGGATGTTGTGGGGGATCATATTGAAGGCTTTACAAAACATTCTTCATGGGTTTTTTTCTTCCCAGTAGCCTTGAGTTGATTGCACTTCACATGCTACAATTTATTACAACCTTAGTCCAGAAAGCAAACAACTGAAATATTAACCAAACATATATGTGCTAAAAATTATGTAGACTCACATTCAGACAAAAATCATGTGTTATTAAGTAGTTGTCTGGTTATGAAAAAATTGAAAGTATGATCTGTGACTGTGACAAAGAAAGTCAATCTGAATACATAAAAAACCAAGCATAACTAATGTGCATTCCTTGACACGCTTAGGTTCTATGACATGTATAATTTATATATAGACAAAAATTGATTCTTCTTGATAGCTATCTACTTAATGAATTTTATTTTTTAGTTTTATTGTGACGCACCTTACTTGAAATCCCAAATATCCTGTTTAGCATTTTACTTAAAGCAATTTTTGCTGTCACATTAATCTTAATACTTTCTTCATGTTGTCATGCTACGTAAGAATAATTTGAGTTATATGGTTGTTAGTTTTTTTCAGCACCCGATGTTGTAGAAAAACAACAAAAGCATTTAAATATCTTATTGTACTTAATTTTAGCATCAATACTATCCCTCAGGTCAGTTGCTCCTCAATTGTGATTTAATCAAATTGTAAGGAAGAACTGTAAAGTCCAGGGATTATTTTTGTTGAATGAACGTGTTCAGATACAGTTCTGAAATCAATGAACTGGAAAGATGTCAGCCCATGCTGGGAACACAACTTAGCTGTATGGTAATAAAAGCACTGAGAAGGTATCAGGCAAACAAAGCCATAGCCCGCAGCGGCAAATGACAGTTCTCTGAATTAGTATCCCTGTCCTTGAGCTTAAATTTGGATATGCTTCAAATCTTTCTGATAAAATTCTTGATATTACACTGCAAAGTTATCAGATTAATGTCTCTCTGGTTTTGCTGGATTAAATGATAAAAATTGCTATAAAATAAAAAGGAGGGAGGAAAAAAGTTCACTCTATTTGGGTTTTTTCCCTTTGGAAACAAAAATGTTGCAGAAGTTATGGTATTCCATAGAAATGTCAGCACTGCAATCTGTCTGCAGAAGTCTGCATAATTGGGAGAACTTTCACTAAACACAATGTCGAAGCAGTACCAAGTAAAAGGTCATGTGTTATTATTCACTGCGTAGCGCAAGAGGGAAGAGCAATTAAGAAAGCCAGAGGGAAAGGCAAAAGCATCAGCACTGCTCCTAAAACTCCTAGCTAAATTTTAGAAGTGGCAGAGTGGGAAGATACCATATGTATTGGTCCCTATGGCTAGCATCTTTAATTTCTGTATGAGATGAATCAAGGTAAAATCAAGAGTCACAATCTAAGCTGTCAGCAAAAGAAACAATGAATTAATAAACAAAAAATAAAGATAATAATAATAACTTAGAAACAATAATTCAGCCTCCCCTTTCCAACATCCCATCAGCACCTCATACAAGCCCCAATATATTACTATTAGGGATATGAGAAAGTTTTTTTAAAAAAATGGGAGTACATCTGGTCAGATTCACCAGCACTGATGTTTTCTGAATTCCTGGATTAGGGTTATTTTCAGGTTTTAAATGCAATTTAAGAAGCTGGGGCATGCACTAATGGGTTTTTTTTTATCCCTATACTCACTTTTATTGCATTCAGAGCAGGTAATTTTTCATCCTGGGTTAGAGCAATCCATTGCTAAAACCTTTTGTGAATGGTGATGTGATAGTATAAAGTCATTTTCTTTTCTCCTTGATAATCTTTCTCAGCCAGAGGTGCAATCATGGAAACACCTGAAAGGCATTTTTTTTTGTGATTGTTAAGACATGGAGCTACTAGATAAATAGAAAACATTCTCCTTGGAAAGACTGGTTCAGTTTTCTGAGGTTCACTTAGCCTGGAGTTTCAATAATGTGCTGTAACTGTTTCAGAGGAGCTGGACTATTATGTACAAAATCTTGTGGGCAAAAAGGTAACATATTAGAGGTAAAGCCAATGGTATATTGCTGGTATAACAGAAATCTTGACAACACAATAAATGAATCATTTTTAGCCCAGATCTAAATATTATAGGAAAAAAAAATCTTACTGTTACAGTCCAGTCCTACTGGCCTTAGTTCTAACACTACAGTTAGACCCACATGCATATTCAATTACGTACCTCTTTCTCAAGGGTTATGTTCAACAATCCTTTTGGTTCCTTGGTCCTTGGGTTGACAGCTTCAGTTTTCTTGTGGTTGTGCAGCAACTTACAAGAATCTGGAATTCCATACCAGGAAGACTGTGATGTTGGTGATATGTTCTTCCTCACCTTAGATTCAATTTGGGTTAATGTTGTATATTTTCTAATGTACTTTTGTAGGTTCCTGTTGCATCTGAATTTACTGTACGTATTATGTATCTTACACACTTGTTTTCCTACCCCAAGACTGGCTTGCCTCAGCTTTAGATCTGCTTTTTTCTTAACTGATATTTGTTGGGGCTTGTAGCCCTGTGATCTCCAATACCTTGTCATTAGGAAAAAAAAAAAAAAAAGGAAAAAAAGCCTTAGAGCTAAGTAAAGCAAAAAATAAAGCTCCGAAGGAAGCATAAAAAGTCTCAGTTTGGCAAACTGAGTGCAAAGGCTGTGTGCTATTACTAACAATGTTAATATCATATGTATCAGTTCACTTTGCACTTCAAATATTCTGAGTGGTCTATGGGGAGGATGTAACAATAACTTTGTCAACTAATCATATTTACCTTCTGGCTTAGGACCAATTTTATAGCAAGACAGTAGATTTTAAAATAGACTTTGCATGGCTTTTAAGCAGGCCATTCAAGGATGAAAAGTTCTTATACTCTTCTAGTTGTCTGGCAGATTAATCAGGATCAGGCATATGTTATGACCAGAAGCAGAACATGAAATCATCAGTTTTCAATTCTAATGAAAGAAATTAAAAGAATGACAAGCATAGTCCAGCAGGTTTAGACTTTGAATGCAAACCTATATAATATATATGCTAATATTTGTAAGAACTTACTGAGCTCTAGTTAGTCTAAAAGTGTAATTTAAGCCTGTATACCTTTAATGAAAAAATCTACAGTAGATGGATTATTTTTCATTAGCTTGAATGTTAGTCCCTGTGTCTGCGATTACAGCATGTTTACTTTAATTGTTTATTAACATGTTTGCTATGCTGCCGCTAAATTATGCAAATAAAAATAATGAATTCCTACAAATTCCTTATAGATCCTTACGTATAATTTAAACATGAAAAGCTTTCCACTGTCTTTTCATTAATAATGTGCATTGGTGGCGAGACAGTTTAAGTTACAATGGGTTTAAAGTTATTTGCTGGTCCGTGTTTTTGTTTGCTTCTTTGGGGTTTTGGTGGGAGATTTTTGTTGATTGTTTTTTGGAGGCTTTTAAGCTATTTTTTAACTTTTAAATGATAACATTTTTTATACCCTCATAAAGTATCTAATTGAATAATAAACTCCAAAATAACTTTTTGGATAAGTATATTGCAACAACATTATATTTAGTTTTCTTTTTTCCTTTAACTTCAGAAAATCTTAATGAAATACATCTCCAAAAAAAAACAAAACCAAAATTAGTCGCAATGAACAATATAGTTTGTCTTTTCAGTGACTTATCAAGACATATATGAAATGCAAGAGTGACAGCTTTTATAGTTTTCATTAAACTGGATTGCATTTATTAATATTCCTTACCACTCCTTGTAGCAAGTTATTTATGTTGTGATGAGATCAACTACATACTTCAGTGATTCCTTTGTGCTGCAGTACTTTATTACTCATATCTTTCAATGCAATTAATTTACTGGTTTGTTTGAATTTTTCAATGGTTTTTTTTACCCTTTGGTAAGGTGGATATATACTCTTTGGTTATCTAATCTTTAATGTATAAAACACTTTCCATAGAAATAAAATCCTATATGTAAGCAGTACAGTAGCAGAAATGGT
Organism: Euphonia xanthogaster; assembly: GCA_034509185.1. NCBI lineage: Eukaryota > Metazoa > Chordata > Aves > Passeriformes > Fringillidae > Euphonia > Euphonia xanthogaster. Next base: position 73,864,276 of record JAYDZK010000113.1, read on the forward strand.
AAACAGAAAGCTTAAATCAGGACCAAAGTATGATGACATGTATCATGCATAATAAACTACACTATAATAACTAAATCAATTACTATATTTGCATTTTAATTGACAGTGAATTTGTGATTTTTTTTTTCAATAAAACAGGAGAGTAAATTCTACTACATGGAAATTCAATACATATATATCCTTCAATAGGACTATAACAAGTGACAGTCACTAAAGGATTTTTTGTGTGTTATTATCAGGTTTTAGTCATAAAAACTTATTTAGGAAAAGACAGACCAGTGAAAAATCTGTTGAACAAATTTCTAAAACCCCAACAGAATTTCATTTAAAAAAACCCAAACAAATCATAATTCCCCCCAGAAATGCAAAAAACACTATGAAATTCATAAAGGGCCTATCTGCATTTAACCTTCTAAAAGGCAAAATCTTTCAATAATTTAGCATAATATTGGTACTAATATTAAATCATCTACAGTCGGGAAATATTGTCCTCCAGAAAGTAATACAATGATATCATTTTAGGTCTTTTTGTCTCTGACTTCAAAATATTGGTAATCCACATTCCAAGCATCTGTGACTTGAGAGTAACATTTAAAAGAAGTCAAAATTCCATGATCACAGACAAGAAATGCAAAAGAAAACAGAGTTACAATATATATGTGGTTCAACGTAAGGAATGAGTATGTCAGGAGTGCTATTATGACAGTGAGTAATGATTGGAGACAAATGATCATACGGTCGGGTTGCACAGATGACTAGATATCATATGTCCTGATTTAATTATACTTCCATAATTTACTTGCATAGGAAGATATTTGGATGGCTACCAAAACCAAATTGAATATCTACATGTTGTGCCCTTCACTACTCACACCAAGACTGCAAAAATCTGCCAAAGTCTGTCTGCTTTTCAAGAAGTTCAATGTAAGTTCATGTGCAGCGCTGATCATAAACAACGGACAACTTTATGTTCATGTAATGGCTAAATTAGGACCTTTGGGCTTTACAGTAATTTCACCTTTCCCTTGAATCTCAGAAGTGCTGATGTTGAATTGGCCCCGGTTTGCAATGCTATGGATTAATAGCGCACTATGTGATTACAGAACCGCTATGAATTCTCACCATACTTCATGTTATGTACTACACAAACACTGCCAATGAATAGAGAGCTATAACTTCATCTCCTTGCTTCTGCTGAAATTGAACGTCCTGTGGGCCTGGTGTATTAACACAGTGTAAAAAAACAACTTAAAGGAGACCAAATCTATAAAAAACAAATGATTATGTTTCTAATACCTAATAAAACATTCTGAGAGCCTGGTTAATTTATGTAAGGTTGCATTTTGTGTTCCAAGCCCACATGGAGACCATAAATTTTAAATACTGAATTTTTTTCTTCCTTTTGGTTTAATTACGATTTTAATGAAGCTTACTCTCCAATTTTGTTTTCATTAAAAATGTGCTTTTAACAATAAAAAAAGAACCTAAACAAAGAGAAATGGACTTTTAACATTACTGGAAAACTGTAGGAAAGGGAATTTTGCAAATTCCTTCCATTTGCAATGATTGCTATTTTATCACAAATACATTCACTCTATATGAGCATAGAAATTAGATAGAGAAACGTAATTCTTGCCATTCCCTACAGAGAAAACCAAGAGCTGCAGATTGTCAGGATCATTAAGTGTATAATGAACTCTTCAAACACAAAAAAAGTGAGTCAGATTATTTTAATACATTAGTTAATAACGAATTCATATTAGCAATTGGTGAAAACCTTTCTTTTTAATTTATATTAAAAAAAGAAAATTTTATGTGTTATATTACATTCATACAAACTACTTCCCCTATATGGTGCTCTCCTTAAGAAAAAATACAGATATAAATAATAAACCGCACTTTATGTATAAAATTTCAATTATATTATGAATCTGAATCATGCAGTACATAAAGTGTTTGCCACCTGTGTACTCTGCTCAGAGATTTTAGTTTTTGGTGTAAAAACTCCAACACATCAGTCATTGTCAAAATTGCTGACAATTTTTTCTGGTTTTATCAGAATTTATTCTTTTCCCCTCACCTCTCTTTTACTTGATCCCCATACTATGTCAGTAATCCAAAATTCAGTAAAAGACAAAATTGATCTTTAGAAGGAAATTTGGGATGCTTGTGTTTCTCACAGCTTTACAGAGCCAAAAGCAGAAACTTTCTACCACTAGAATACTTTCCAACAGGACATGAAGCATTTGCTGTTATAGATCTGATGTAATAATAAAATCTTCCTCTGAATCCTGTTCAGTTATAATCACAATATAAGAAATAAGCTAGACATCTGTTTCATATATGATATTAGTGCTATATAAGCCTCTTCACAGCAGTAAGCAATCTGTTTCAGCTAGGTCATTTAGTGAAAAAAAATTAAAATGGCAACAGAACAGTAAAATATTGCTATAACATTTCTCTGACATAGGGAGTAGGGTTTTTTATATACATGTGTCTGCACTTTATTTGAAATTCTTGTTTTGTACTGAAGGGATAATAATACTAGAGAATATTGTAAGCTTTTCTTGTCTATTTTTCTTTATTGGTTTGACTTTTTGTTTGGGTTTTGTTTTTGTTTTGTTTTGTTTTGTTTTGATTTATTTCCTTGTGGTATTTTTGAATTTTTTTTCTAAAATGTACATAGTACAGCTAAGTGATGAAGAATAAATCAAAGACCAAAGGAAGACTCTAAGAACTTTATGAGCACTTTCTTGGAAATGACACATTACAGTACATTGAATATTGGATCTATCTATACAAATACTAATGAAAAACTCACATACTGTCAGGAGGTCTAATTAATTTTGATATTGGAGTATGTACATTATTTACTGGAAACACTTTTTACTTCTTTTGAAGTCACATTATGAAAGAAAAATGAGGGAAAAACTCAGATTATGACTACAATATTATTTTTAGAAAATCTTTTTTAATTGGAAATATTATATAAAAGCATATTAACCTTCCAATTGCAAGAAGTCTGTCTCATTGAATGAGGATATCTAAGATGACTCAGTGTTATGCAATTTTTCTTTCTTTTTTTTTTCCTTTTCTGAGTCACGTTAATAGTTCAGTATGTTTTGCTCTTTCTCATATAATGAATATTAATTGACAGCAATTTAATTAAATTCCATTAGGAATTTTAATTGACACAGAATGCATGTTGTCAAGTCATTCCTATGGCCCTGTATCTAAAATCTATAATTTTAAGGAGTTACTCTAAATTATACCTGAACAACTGTGCATTTTCTGTGCCAAATTTTGGAATTGAATAACTTTTGGGTGGGGGTGGTAACTTCTTAAAACTTGCTTACAATTAGCAGAAGTTAAACCACTGCTGTTAAAAATTACTTATGTTGACCTATAAGCATTTTCAATTGACAAAACTCTGACTCCATACCAAGAGAAGCAATGCTGTTATCTCTGGAGGAAACCACACACTGGAAGATCACTGAGCAATCTCCTCTTGGTTTTGTATCTACAAATTATAATCTCAATTCTAAAAATACTTCATGATCATAATTTTGTAGCATAGATAGTAAGTGACTGTGTTGGTATATAAAGCAGAAAAACAAAGGATATTCAGAGCATAGCTGAGAATTCTCTCAAATCTCCCTCCCTAAAATGTGAAAATGTGCATATTATTACTTCATTTATGTTGGTAAAATATCTTATTATAGGAAACATATAAGTATAATGAATCATAAACCTTTAAAATGATGATTCTTGAAGAATAGCTGGAGGCAAAGAAGGAAGTCTTGCTACTGGTACATCATTACCAGACAGTTTCTGATTAATGACTATCAGCTCTTGTAAAAAGATTCAAAGAAAAAATAATCATTCTGAGTAGCAAAAGGAAAAAATACTCATGAATTCTTGAAGTACAGTACTGTGGAAAAGACTCAGAGGTTTTACTCATACAGTGAATATTGCATTATATTTTAATCCTTCCACTGATGTTGTTTTGGGAGCTATCTGTAAGTTATAATCGTTTAAAGATTAAGTCATTGTATGCTGTAGCCAAAAGGTTTAATACCCATTAATTTCAGATGGGTTTGCCACCTACTTACTGCACAGAATTCAGGTTATCCCAAGCAGTAGCTAGCAGAAGGTTAAGCTACAATTCACAGGCTATTTTATGTAAAACACATAAAATGAGAATTATCTCCAGAGGGAAGCTAGTTTACTAAGTGACTTTTGATTCTTTTTTTCAGGATTACTGTTTTTTCTACACTTCAGCAATACAAATCTTGGCATCTCCATGTCATTCCAAATATAAGTTGTTCAAAAAGTAACAATCATTCTTAAAATACAATAAGATCAGTTTGACAGTACCACAGTATATGATCTTCTGAGAATGTATTTCCCTGATTATTCTTTTTTATTTTTTAAGGGCATATATAGACTAAGTATATGCAAATGAAAAAAGCATTCAGAAGTTAATAAAATTAGAAAAGCTTCAGAAAATTTCCATGATTTTGCCCATGGTGCAATAATATTAGATTTTAAATACTCAAGACTACTGTTTGAGGAAAGCAGATTGCATGAACATTTACTGATGAAAGAAATAAAAGCAAGCATATTTTCAATATTCTTAGAAGAGAGGAGAATATCAGAATAAAACCCATGTTGAGTAGTAAACATTTTTTGTATTTAAAATGAAATTGCCAGTCAAGAATTATCTGGCAGCAGTGAATTCAGATACTCTTACTGAAAAACATGGTTGCTGTGTAAAGAAGACAGAAGATGAGGAAGAAAAGCTGCACTTATGAGCACTTAATGTTTACTGAGCAGAATGAAAGTCATAGGTAGGGCTGAGACAGCAGATTCCATAAATACAATTACAAAGCCCCTTTCAGAATTGTCTTTGGTCTCACCATGGAATGACATAATTTGCTTTCTAGCTCTAAGGAAAGAAGTTTGTCTGATTTCAGACAGCCAGGATGGACAGCTCTTTTTCTGATTTGTGACTAACCCAGAGTCCAGGAAGTAGACATTTTTCATGTAAATCTTCAGCGACTTTCAATTTAACAAACAAAAATAAGGCCTAGGGAACCTTAGTTTGATTTATTTTTTTTTCAAACCGAACTAAATGAGGAACTAGAATGGTGCTTCTTTTTTTTACTTTATTTGGTTGAGTTTGGGTTTGATTGGTTTGGGTTTGGGTTTTTATCTCATGCTTAGTTTAATAATTGAAAATTAAATTTTAGATGAGTTTTTGTCCAGAAAAAAACATTTTGAGTGGATGTTAACCACTGAGAGGAAGGTTGCTATGTATACATACATACATATGTGCATATTAATTAATTTTCAATCAATTACCCAGTAAGTGAGATGATTTTGAGGAATGGAGATTTTAATTGCTTCTAAGAGAAATTCTTCTTTAATTGCTTTTAAGAGAAAAATTAAGAGACGTCTGCTTGAGAATCCTAACTACTACTAAGCAGAGAAATATCAGTGGCTTCTTTTTCTCACAATTTTGTTTTGCTAGGAAACAGCCTTCTGCAGTGCTTGGAAAAAGCAGTTACAAGAGAGGCTTCCAAATCCTTGATAGAGTTACTTGAGCCTCGGAGAAAATCTCCATCAGACAAGTTGATACAGCTTTATACATACAGTTTTGCTTTTACCTGCTTTGAGTGGCTCACTGGTCAACACAAGGATTTCTAGAGCTGCCATTTTAAAGCATCTAACTCTCCCCAGAGTCTATACAACTTAAGGAACTTCACTCACAGGAGAGTTATACCATTAAATACAACAAAGAAGTTTATAAACATTTTATGTTTCTATTTATCTTAAATATATGCTTACAGGGAAAATGGCTCACTTAACAGGATTTAAAGTAGAAGATGCCTATCTTTCCCTCTATGACTCTTTTTATATAGCTGCACTTATAATTTTTGTGATTATTCAATTATTGAAATCAGCTCAGATGCTGTAGTAGGTGGAGGTACAGACAACAGTTGGGCTCATTTCTTGTTTCTTGTTCCTATTCTGATTGAATATTTTTTCTAATCGTTTTATAAAGGCAATGTCGCGCTACATGATTCGAATCACTATTTCTATTCACATATTGAGCTTTTTCTTTTAATTGAAGTTAATGACACAAATACCAAGCCATTTGATTGACTTTTGGCTACTGCTGAGAGAAAGAAAGAATATATGATTTCTTGTATGCTTTCATACATATGTACATATGCATATATATATATATGTAATTTTTTTGTCCTCACATATCAGTGTTTGATGTGTCAAGTGATTACAATTAAAATACCATCAGGGATTAATGGCTGAGTTATATTCACATTAAAGTTAACAGAGCAGTCTCCTGTGGGAGTTCAAACAAAAAGAATTAAGTCATCTTAAGGAAGAAAAATGGATCATTGTGTCTCTTTCCATCATTTTTGTAACCTAAATGCTTACTTAAAATTGTAACTGGGAGTATTAATAAATCCTAGACTATATTGTCCCCTTAGGGCCATACTCAAGATATTAGATAATAAACAAAAAAGAAATAGGTAGACAAGCTCCTCTGTCACAATCCGCATAAGATTGATTCCTACATACTCGCCTGGGTTTTTTTCCTAATTTTTCTGAGAACCTTATTCTACTGAAATAGTCCATTGAAACTTTTTAAGCATGAAAAGATATGTCTAACAGGTGAAAAATGGAGGGCAGTTAGGATGTAATTTCCTTTTTCCTCCTCTCTTTCTTCAATTACTTCTTATTTCTGGTGATTCATGTATCTGGGTTGTCCTCACTAAATATGTTATATTGAGCTATTTTTCTGTAAGTTGTATATGTTTATGTGGGTGTGCGTGTGCGTGTGTGTGCACAGCATTTAATAAGGCTTTCCCAGAGTGAGTGAGCTTGCTGTAATAACTTTTGGGGAGATTGCTGTGAGATGTAAGGCAGCTAACACCTAATCTCTTACAGTAGGGGTTAGGTATTATTTGATCATTCTTTTTGGGCATAATGTCACAACCATTTGTCTCAATTGCAGCGTCTGCTTGTGTGCCACAGCTACACACACTCCCGTCATCACATTGGCTGTGTCAGTTCAAATGTTGAAGTGAATTAATGAGCTGGTGAGAGTTCACTGCGCAGCTGTGGCCATGCAGAACCCAGGATGGTGCAAGAAAAAAATCATCAGATGTGTAAGGTAGCAGTGTTACTGGGGAGGGGGTTATGAAAATTAGGCTGTGTTCCTGGCTAGTTCTGTTAATTGTGCTTTTCCTTAGTTAGTTTGCAGTTCCTCTGGGGTCTTATCTTTGCTATTTTTGTGTGTTTGGGGACTACTAGCTGTAACTGCCTGCAAAGATTCCCAATGGTTTCATTTATTTTAAAGTAAATCACTTGGGGGAATACTTTGAGGAATTTGGGGCTATGTTTATCTACCTTCTTCAAACAGACAACTCAGGAAAAACATGATGAAGCAGAGTTAATATCAGATTTTAAAGGGGAACTGAGGAAAAATGTGGATGCGGTGTCAATGAAAGTAAGAAATTAGTGTGTGATTTCTTCTTAGCTAATTTTTGGTGTTTATTTTTGAGTTATGACTTCTTTTAACTCTGTATGGAACGAAAAAAATAACTGAGTGCAGAGAAATGTGAAGGGGTTTAGATACAGTCCAGGAATATCAGTTTAAAGGAAATCATAGAGATAGTCTTGTAGTATCAAATTTCTAGTCCTCCATTCATCTAGTAATAATTTTCTACTTATAAATAAGTATTATTCCAAGTGAAGAGATCCCATTTACTCGGGAAATAAATGGAGAGCTTGGGTGGACCAGGTAGACCCATTAGGTGTAAGACAGCTCCCTCCCTACAATAAAAAAAGGTGGTTATCATTTCATTTTTTCAAAACTGCTTGAGAGTTATTTTAAAGATTCGGTCTCCTAATGTGGATAGGCAGTATCAGTATGATTTAGAGCTTTTAATTTTTATTATTTAAATAAAATAATAATGTTGCACAATCTGAATTTTAGAAATGACAACTCCAAGAAGAAAATAAAAAATTACTTTTTGTTTGTTTGTTTGTTTTTGCTGTTTATTTATATTGAGCTGAAGGGCTGGGTTTCATCTTCTAAATCATTTGCCATTTGCCACTGTCAAAGGCTGAGGCTTATTATCAATAATTTGCAGCTAAGTCAGCATTCAGTTCAAAAGTAGAGGGAAAAAACAAATCTGTTTATATTTGCCTTTAAAGTTTTAAGCTCAAGTTCTAAACAAATTTTATTTGTCGCTTTTTTTATTTGTGCAACCAATGGATTTAACTGGCATAAAAAACCTCAGACTGGAGTTTGGCTAGGGTACTGAAGAAGCATTTTATAACTTCTCATAATTAGCATTTCCACTGCAATCTCTTTATATGTTTGGGTGTTCAGTGTTATTTTCTTGCACATTTCATATCTTTAATATGTTTCTCCAGGGTTTTCATCAAAGAAAGTGTTTTGATTAATTTTTTCTACATGAATCTAGTGTGTCTTTAGTGGATGCTTGCATGAGAGCTTGTGATACTTCACCCTCATAATTGATCTGGTGTTTGCAAACCATAGAAAGTGCCTCAAAGGAAAATATTATAGAGAAACAGTCTTGAACACTGTCTTAATTTGTCTGTTTATGATGAGGTTTAGAACATCTGTTTTCCTTTCAGCTGGTCTTTACAAATATTTTGAAGCTTCACAACAGCCCTGTTGATCAGGGTGTGCTAGGGCCAACAAGTGGGAAATGAGCACAATGCAGGAGAGAGAGAGAATATAAATGGGAAACACGGTGACATGAAAAGTGATTGCAGAAGAAAAATGTGAGGAAAATAAGAGTGTAGAGACCCATTTTCCCAATATCTCTGTTTTAATGGCCCTCAATAAACTTTTTACATAATAAGAATGTAAAATGATGGGAAAAATACCAAGTGTTTATTATATGTCTGGTACAGTTTGATCTGCCTCACAGACAGATCATCCAGATGTCATGAAAAATAAAAGAAGTCTGGCAGAAATGGAATGTTATATTACTCTGCTTTGTGATGTCTTAAAGTTTTCTGATACTTCTCGTCTTCCAATGATTTTTCATTCTAAGAATTTGTGTATGTGCAAGTACAGAAGTTCCTGTGTGTATTGCAACAGTTACCCCACCAGATAATTTTGCCTTTTTAGTGATTATAAGTAGAAAAAAAAAGGTAATAGTAAGAAAAGCTTCATAATGTCCTTCCAATATTATAAAAAAAGACTATTTAATACGTACTTTTGTGGGAAAGTGATAATTGGAAGTACACACTCGATGCAATCAAGTTAGTAATATTTAAGTAAAATTTTAAAACAAAGGAAAATATGTTTGAGTGCACCATGAAATATAAAAGTTAAGTCTGTACATTTAGATTTTGCTTTTGTTTTATGCTGGTTTTCAGGCAATGTTTTCATTTTACAACTTTGTAGCTAAACAAGCCATAGGTCCCTCTACTAAGTGATGCTATAGGGGATCAGTAGCTAGGAAACAGGTACGCGTGCAGATTTGTACAATAGTTTCCATGGGAAGGTATATATGGTTTATCTGTAGTTCGACTAAGAAGGCCAAGCAAGAGATAACAGAAGTGAGTTATTGAAAAATCTGAGCAATTGGTGGATAAAATGGTATGGGGAATCTGGGAACTACATCAATATCTGTTTTTGCCTGGATCACAGACTGTTTTAGGATGCTGCTTTTTAAAGTTATAAATTTTAAAGGTGTCTTTGTAAGTACAAAATACAATTTCTTCCCAATTTAGGGAAAAGATAAATCAGTCAGTCTTAGCAGGTCACACATGATCTGAGATTCTTACTAAAAAAAACTTACAATTATATGAGATGAATGTAATTCCTAAAATACAAACTAACCATTTCTTCCATTTAACTAAGATTGTATATTTAAATATTACCTGTGATATTATTTTTCCCCTGTTTTGTCATTGGTCGTGTGCCAAATCTGCTAATAGACTTCTGTAGCAAAAATTCCATCAAAACATGAATTCCTGCAGAGGAAAAAAGTGAAATTAATTTTTTCCCTTTCAAATTCGCTAATGGAAAATGCTCATGATGGTGTAGTGAGAGCTACACCATTGTCTGATGGAAATAGCAAACTGTGTTGATCCAATTTAATTTTCATTGTCACACACAACTGCTGCCTTCTCAGAATGTTTACTACTAATTTTTTTTTTGCATGCAATCCAAGCTGGAGAGAAAAAACAGCGATATTTTCATGTAAACTTGCACTGAAAATATTTACTTAAGGGATAGAATTAGTTTCCCTTTGGACAGATACTCTATTGTTTTAAACAATGACTGTGAAGAAACATTTGATAAGTAATGCAAAGTGGTAACATGTCTACAATTTTCTTCGCAGTCTTGGAAACATAGTACCGTCTCCTAACATGCAAAAAGATTAAATGGGAAGAGCAAAATCAGCTATACAAGAAAGATTTGTAAATTATCAGGCAAATGATTAAAAGAAAGAGAAAATTTTGTATTTTTAGTAGGCACTAGAATGGACTTTATACTAATACAATTTATGTAGTTCACTGAGAGCATATACTAGTCATGTAATGTTTTAGAAGTGATAGCATTTTCTCACTAGCTTATAAATGATCCTTTTTCACAAAAGCAAAACCTTAATCCTCCTTAAGAAGAACTTTTGAGACAAGTCACAGTGCTAATGGATGTTTAAAGCACAAACACATTACTATACTATCATGTTTGATGATATTTTATTATCACATTTTATTATGTAGTTTTATTCCCAAGGATAGAGGTATTTGAGGGAAAGAGCTCTGGTGGCAAGCAGTGTGCCATATTGATGCCCTCTTGGAAGATAATTTTGAAATGTGGACATAGAGGTAGGGGGAAAAGTAAATATTTTTTATAGTAAAAAATATATATTAATAGTTATCTATTTCTGAAGAAAACAGACAATAAATTTCCTCAGAAAACAGTAGGCTTGGTAAAAACAAGACAACGTGGTTGGCTACGCTTAGTCTGTACTCATGATCTGATAGCATGGAACCCTACACCGTAGAAAGGTCTTCAAGGTGACCAGGCTTCTTGTGGAAGAGTCTGGCTGACCCTGCAAAGAGATTAGCAGAAGCAAGGCATCTGTCTCTCACCCTCTGCTAACTAAATCCTTTTTACAAGACAGACTATAAAACTATGAGAAAAGAAAGCACAAATCCTCCTTAAAAATAGAAATCTTGAATAGCAATCATGAACTCTTTCAATTATTAGCCCATTTGGAAAATTCAGTGATAGTGTATTTAGAAAGACAAACAAAATTCCACCAGCTTCCATGTATAATGTAAATTGACACCATATGCAGTCTCCCCAGACAAAAGAAAGTGTTTAAATTTCTCTGATTCCAGCAGCATCAAGTAGGCATGTGAAAACACATTTTCCAGATGCAGAGTTCCTGTGAGTGCTTCACCATTAATTCCAGGCAAAATCAACCAGATCGGTTTGAATAGTTTGCACAGATATTTGGAGCACTGGATGAACTGCCTTGTCATCAGGGTAGAAGGGATGCTAGCTTCTGTGTCATGCTAGTACTGTACAGTGAAGAAAGACGACAAAAGAAAACCAAGATGGTATCTTCAGATATCACTAAACCGAAGGCCTAACATATATCAAATCTAGAAGTATATGAAATCAAGTTTCTGCAACACTCTGGCCCACAGCTAGACCTTGTCATTTGTCTGATTTTATTTAAAACTTCTTAGTTACAGTGACAAATTAGTTGCTGACAATAACATATACATCAGTCACAAAAACAAATCAGAAAAAAATGAGTTCTATTGGTTAGGATGTTCTACTTCATTACTCTTTTAACAATAATTCATTTAATGTCTCTGTCTCCATTTCCCACCTGGAAAATAAGGATTGCATCAACATTCTCTAAACTGCTGAAGTGTCTGTGTGAAAAAAGCCCTTAAATCATAGGCGATAGATTAATTTAGTTTGAAAAATACCTTTAAGATGTCTGAGTCCAACTGTTACCCCAGCTCTGCCACATCCCTAAGCACCATTTCTACATATCCATTAAATACTTCCAGGAATGGTAACTCCCCTACTTCTCTGGACAGCCAGATCCAATGCCTGGTGACCCTTCCAGTGAAGGTATTTTTCTGAATATCTGACCTAAACCACCTCTAGTGCAAAGTGAGGTCATTTCCTCTTGTCCTATTGCTTGTTGTTTGGGAGACTAGATCAACTCCCACATCACTACAACCTCTTTTCAGGTAATTGTAGAGTGATAAGGTCTTACCTGACACTCCTTTCTCCAGGCTAAACAACCTCTGGTCCTTCAGCCACTCCTCATGAGATTTGTGCTCCAGACCCTTTACCAGCTCCATTGTCCTTTTCTGGACAGGATCCAGCACCTCAATGTCCTTCTTGCTATCAGGGTCCCAGAGCTGGACACAGGATTTGAGGCACAGCCTCACTAGTGCGGAGTACAGAGGGAAAACCACAGCCCTGGTCGTGCTGGCCACATTATTGCTGATACAGGAGTGGATGTCATCGGCCTTTTTGGCCACCTGGGCACACACTGACTCATGTTCAGCCAGCTGTTAACAAGAACCTTCAGGTCCCTTTCCACCAGGCAGCTTTCCAGCTACTCTTTCTCAAGCCTTTAGCATTGCATGGGGTTGTTGTTACGCAAGCGCAGAACTATTCTGCCTAAGCAAAGCAAGGTATGTGTTTCTCTTAGGATTAAAGGCAGAGTAGAACTCTGAAACTAATTTTTTGGATCTTTGTTTTGTTTTCACAGTGTGTTATTGAACTACTCTCACTACCATGTACAGGCACCACAGGGGACATGTAAGGAAATATGAAATGTTTGATAATGATCTGTATATCTTTGGAAAGACTGTGTGCCCATTACAATTCTGATGACTCCCTTGGAAATGTTATCTACATTGTTTCTCTTTTTGGAGAAGTGCATAAGCAACTGCCTATGTTATCAGTCTGTGAGAAACCATATCTCTCTTCTCTGCCTTATCCAGGCTGACATTCTTATCCTTCAAAATGTAAAGGGTACAGTGTGATAACAGGATGTGAGGTGATGAAATGTACTCTGCTTCTGGGAAGGACTTTCTGCCAGCATGGCTAAGGCATGATGTGATTCATCAAGCAATAATTTGTGTGTGGCTATCACTTTATTCTTAAGTCATAAATTGATCTGAATAAATGGCTGTCTCCTATGAAAGTTCTTTCCATTGTTCTGAATTGAGTAGAACATTGTGAAATGCTTTGATTTAATAAAAAAATTGTTTTCCTAGGTAGCAGCTCCTAAGAATGCAAATTTTCTCAGAAAGATCAATATTTGTTTTATCTACTGTTCTGTACTTAAAATTTATTATTTAGATCATAGTTATAATCTCCTGTTTTTGATGATGAAATATAATGGATTGAAGCATTTGGGCAAACTACTGAGATACTGAACGTGAGAATTTAAAAGCAAGCTAAACAATTTAATTTGAATAATTTTTGGGGTTTTGGCTGGGTTTTTTTGTTGTTTTTTTTGGGGTTTTTTTGTTTGTTTTTTGTTTGTTTGTTTTGGGGTTTTTTGGTTTTTTTTTTTTGGTGAGAAACAAAATGCTACTCTCTTTTACAGCTTGTAAAATACCCAGGAGATGCAGAAACCTGAAGTTGTTGTAGAGGTCACTAGTCAAGTTTAAAGTTGTATTTTATTTTGCTAGTCCTGCTTAGATAATTTCAACTCAGTACAAAGCAAACCTGGAATGCCAAAATATTATTAAAATACATTAATTTCTATATTTGAGCATCTAATACTGGAAAGTACTAATGGTTTTTGTCAATTTCATTTATTGTTTGTTGGTTTAAATCCCTATTCAATTCTTTGTTCTATTATCTTCCTTCCTAACAAAACTGACATACATATAAATATGACCATTAGCTCTTCTGATTAATTAGTCTGTACAAGTGCCTAATTACCAACAAATTAAAAGAAAGACACAAGGCCATGGAAACAACAAGCAAAACTACAAAACACCCTCTAGATTTATCAGCATACTGATATATTCATTGACCTTTCTTCAACCCTTTAAGTAGGAGTGGACTTTGGATAAAGAAACATTTTGTTGTCGCATTTTGCATTACATGCTTTCATAAAGTACTGAAGTGAATAGTTGGATCTTCTAGTTTGACACAGATGTTAGTGACATTCTTTCTTGTGATTTAGAACTACAACATGGTATACCTCTGTCCTGGGGTGAGTGTATGGCCCAGTATCCCCAGTTGTCTGTTCTGCTTTACTGCAAATACTGAGTTCTGTCCTTTAAGATTGGTTCTGAGAGCAAAGGGGGAAAGATACCATGCTCCCTTTGTCTGCAGAAGCTTCAATTGACCCTCCCAGAATTCTTTCTCATGGACTGTATTGTCTGCAGCATGGACAGTGGGAGAGAGCTCTCCTTTGCTTTTAGTTAGTTTTTTTCCTAATCAGCTGAGACTAGAAGTTTTTTTTTGGAACTGTTCAGCTATTGTTCAGTCTGGGAACATCAGGACTATGGCCTGGGGGGTTCCCCCAAGCTGCACTGCAGCTGGGACACTGGACCTGAGCCCTGGAGAGACTGAGAAAGAGCTCAGCCACGACAAGCCCATGAGAAGGACTCTCTCTGAACGACAGGACTTTCTGATTTTGCCGTCTCTTCAGAACAAGAGATTTCATTGTTTAATGTTCATTCTTTCATATTTGTGAGTACTTTGCTTGTTAAATAAATAGTTTTTTCCACTTTTCTCCAAGGACATTATTTCCCAAACTGGTTGGAGGAGGGGCTGCTGAATTCTGCCCTTTAAGAAAACACCCCTTTGGGAAGTTTCCTGCCAAATTTGTTCCAAACCAGGGAATTTTGGCGCCCAGTGTGGGGCACGTGAAAGTAGAAAAAACCTGTATGGATTGTGTTTTGGTTTTACTTACTCCATATTGGGATTAAGCGCTCAGTACCCACCATGTTTTCTGAGTTTATAATGTCTCTCTGGGTGGAGGCCTTGATATTTCTCTGGTCCCTAGGCCTGTTTGAGGTGTTAATACCTTTCTGGTTCCTAGGCTTATTTTCCTATCCACAGATAGCTCCAGTATTGTCCCTAACACGTAGCTTTTACAGTAGAGGGGCACGGATATGAGTTGCTATACTGCTGGGCTCAGTGATAATGCTTTTTAAGGAGTTTACAAAGGTACTGGGGTAAGGACAGAGATTATCACCCAGGGGTGGGGTTTATTAGAAATGTGTATGGTATGTTGCTTCTCTGTCCTAATCTCCTAAACCGGTTTGGGGGAGGGTTTGCTGAATTCTGCCCTTTAGGGGAACATCACTTTGGAAAGTTCCCTTCCAAATTTGTCCCAAACCAGGACAGCCTCAAGTCTGATTTAGAAAAATTTAGAAGTGTGTTGTATTGCTCACAATGAAGAGTACCTTCTTGTGAAAAAATGTCTTTTTTTTTTTATATTTAGCATTATTTTCCCTCTTTCTTGTCGTGTACCACAGTACATCTATTTAATATACAGTACATATATACTTAATTAGAAGAGACGAAAGCAAATGATATTACATAACCTACAAGAAATGGACAGGGATAATAATAGCAAATTTCTCTCCCCTGAAAAACTAATATACACTGAGTATCTTAGATTTCTTTGCAGAATTATTTTCAGTCTATACAGATTAGCATGATAACCTCTGGTTCTTTACACTTGTTCCTGTTATATCAGAAGAATTGCTTCCACAGGCCTAGTTTATTCCACCTCTGTATTTTTGCTCAAAGACTCTTTCTTTGCAAATTAGCATAACAGAAATCTTCATATGACATAAAACAAGTTTGGAAACTAGCTAATTTTCTATTGTCAGCTTCAGAAAAAAAAAGGTAAGCATAGAAGAATGAATCTCATTTTATTTATTAAGACCACTTAATACTGACTATGAGTTATTTGGGTGAATCTGTAGTAGCATTTGTGCACTCTCATTCAGAGTCACCTTTAAATTCTTTATACAGCACACTGATCTCATTCTACAGCTCACATATGGTAAGTAGGTAGGTAAGAAAATACATGACACTCAACAATAGCATAGAAAAATAGTTACAACAAAATGAATTTTTATGTAATTTAGAAAGGAAAATTATTTTAGCTTCTTAACAATAAGAAGCTTTAAAAGTAGGAATGTTTTCAATGGAAAAATAATTTCTGAAATTATCTTCAACTTTTGCAAAAATATAAACTATCAATTTTCTGAATACCAATATTTTATATCAACCTAGCTGATATGTCAGAAGCATTTTTTTACTACTCTGATTATACATTCTGATTGTGCTGTTCTCAAATTTACTTTTTTTCGCACAGTCCTCTCAAATGTGAGTAATTTCAATTGACACATATTCTTTTTAGGACCATCAAGGTGTAACTTTTGTTGGGCTACATGGAACTTTACTTTGCATAGATACCATCTAATTTACGTTACTACTAC
>JAYDZK010000113.1:73886113-73911290 GCA_034509185.1 Euphonia xanthogaster
TTCCAAAGGCAAAAAAAAAAAAAAAAAAAAAAAAAAAAAAAGAAAAAAAACCAAAAACCAAACAAGCATAACAAAACGACCCAAAACCAAACAGAACAACAAAAAACACTGAAAAAACCCAACCATCCCCCCCCCAAAACATTTTCTTCCAGAAAAAGACACTTTTTTTCAATGTGTATGATAGTATTCAGCAGTCTAGCTGAAGAAACAAATTAGATTCTCTCTCCTTTTTCATCCTGTTCAATATGCAATAGAAGAGTATAAAAGAGTATATTAATGTTTCTATACAGACAGCTATTATTTTAGGCTTTATGTGAACATGGCAAGATATTGAACATGGCATTAACTTGCAACTGTGCCCAAAAAATGACTCAGATATAGGGGATGAAATTACTGGTGTGGTAAAAGTCTCAAGTGGAAACTTTAATTCTTGCACATGAGAACTGATACACCTCTAGAGGAAGAAAAATCTCAAACATAAAACACTAATGCATAGAAAAGGAATGACTGGGTTTTATTTCTCCCAAACCCTTTGTCTTAAATCACTTCTGTTATTTACTCCAGGGTCATTTATCACTGTAGCCAAGGACTCTGAAAACATATAATGTAATTTTACACAAAATTTCTATTGCAATCACATGTTTTTTATTGACCTATTCTAATTGTAGAATGACTTAAAAATAATGGAAAGGAAGTGTAAGAAAAAGAAACAGACAAACAAGAAACTATTTTATTTTACAAGCCAAAATTTCAGGTCTTCCAACAGTGTAGAGTACTTCACAGAATAAAAAAAACCTCACAACAGCAGGAGTGTTTTCTGTAAGAAAACAATAAATGGAGACTTTTTTTTACAAGCTTTTGTTCATAAAGTGTATGATTTTGAGACATTTTTAATCACTCCACTTATTTAAAATTTTACTTACAAATAATTATATCAACAGTAGTTGAATCCTTCCTGAACTTCCTTTGCATCATTTTTTTAGGAAAAATATCAGCAAAAGAAAGTTATGATGGGCTGAAGTTCATTGAAGTTAACTTAAAATCAAACAATATACCTTGAAAATGTCAAGGAGACATCTGTGGGGTTTTCTTTAATCTGCAAAAGCAAGAGATTTTAAAACATTTTTCAGAATACTTTTCATTTCTTGACAGAAGACATTAGACATTTACTCATGGCTGTCCTGATCTCTTGATCTTGCACAGAAATTCTTGACTAGTTCTTTGCAATCTTCAAAGATTGTGTTCCTTTGCTCTAATTCCCTATGGAAACAGTGTCAGGTAACTAGTGTACTTGGGCATGTTTCATCCCCATCTGGTTAGACACAACTACTTGGATATGAACTTTCTACAATATGTATTACACAGAATAAATGTGCCCTATACGTGCTAAGTATTTAGAGATTATTTAGAGAAAGTACCAAGGTTTTATCCATTGCAATACTTAAGGGTTCCCTATTTAAAAATTGGAAGGGCAATGTTCTTTACATGCATAGGAGTTAGACAATCATTTACATCTGAGTACAGCTAGAAAGGAAATTTAAGAGGTACCTTTGTGGCATGCTTCCAACACACACTCTGCACATTCATGTGAAGATGCTTTACCCAAAAAAGGTCACAGCTGAGGACTAGCTACACGTGAAATACAGAGAGAGTAGAACTGCAAGTGAGTTCAGTGGCTGCTTGAATTGGAGAGGTCACAAGTGGATTAAAATATTTGCAAACTTTTGTAGAAAAGTGGGTGAGCATAAGGTAAAGTTGGTGATGTTAGAAGAGCGTGTGGTGTGGATCAATGTGATGGAGCAACAACCAGGAAAAATTAAAAATTAATTATGAAAAGCTTTCACAATTAAATGGAAAACTGCATAATAATCTCTTACTCACAAGTTAAAGACTTAAATTGGAAAAAAATTCAAAAAGCCTA
Source organism: Euphonia xanthogaster (assembly GCA_034509185.1). Classification (NCBI taxonomy): domain Eukaryota; kingdom Metazoa; phylum Chordata; class Aves; order Passeriformes; family Fringillidae; genus Euphonia; species Euphonia xanthogaster. The sequence goes on from JAYDZK010000113.1 coordinate 73,888,035, forward strand.
CAGTAACGTCACAAATAAACTAAAAAGTGCTGTGTTTCCTAAAAAAAAAACATTTTCTGAATTGCCTCCTGTTACAATCCATTGCAGAAGATATTTTTTTATATATTCTTTGCAGCTAATTTAAAAGAATTGTTATCTTTCTTATAAGTGCAGAAGTGTGCATTTTATTTAAAAAACTTCTTTAAAAATTTAGCTTTGCTTATGTTGATTTTTGTTTTCAAGGTCTTCTCCTTTGCAAACACATCTCTTCCAAAGAGAAGTTCTTCTTGCTCAGCAGGATTTCACTCGCTACCTGGAAAAAAACAAAACATAATTCAATGAAAATATTTCTTTTTTTTTTTTTTAATTGTATAGAACTGAGAAATGCAGATAGTAAGAAAAAAATTATTTTTGAAATCTGGCTAAATTATGACTTGTTAGCCTTGAGTTCACTTAGACACATGTAGAACAGAATTTTTATTGCATTGTCACACTGTTATTAGTAAATTCCCTTTCAGTGATAAATTGTAAATATTTCTATCAAAGGCAGTTCCACAGCCTTCTTTATAATCAGAACATAAGCTTGCCCTGGAAAGGATTGCCTCCATGATGTGAAACGTGTATAATTTGATTGAAATTCAGAAACCTTATTTAGAAGGAGTTTTCTTCTTGCTTTTTTTTTTTCTCTGTTACTCTTCCAAGAAATAGTAGCCATTATGCCAGTGATTATGACAGGCAGTTATAAAAATGGAAGCAGAATTAAGAGGCAAAGGCTTTAATGTTCTGCATGAGTTAAAATGTAAAAAATAGAGAGATGAGGACTGCAGAGATGGGGTAAATGAAGACTGCTTGACAGTATGGCCAAAACAGAACATCATTGCTCAAGGGTGCTATGCTCAGAGTCTTAATATCTTATTCACATAAAAACCATGGAGAAGAATGGAGAGGGAAAGCAATCCCTGTTTCTGTTATTGCTGGTAGAATGGATGTACAAAGTACCGATGCTGGAAAGAATCACCTCTGCTCATGGCTGACCATGAGTAGAGAGGCTAATCCTTAGTGCAAACAAGATTGGAAGCCTTGTGGGTTTGCAGGGACACAGCCTGGGCAAAGTAAGTACCTGGGTATGGGTATTTTGTTCCCCCAAGTGAATGGCTACATTGCTTATGTTAAGGTTTATCTCAGGTTTCAGCTATTCTTCAAAAACACCCACATTAACTCATTAACTGAATCTGTGGATATGTCTTCATGGGTCACAGGCAAATATTTTAGCAGACAACTTCTGGCTTTTCAGCTAGTAGGTTTAAAAAATGTATTTTATAATACTATAGCAAATTCTCACAACTCAGAAACAACCCACTTTGTCCATCACAGTGAAGCATCATAGTCATACATGTCTTCAAAGTGCCATGCACCAATTCCAAGTATTCTCTTTGTGCTCAGTTGTCATATACCTAGGATATATTTTGAAAAACATAAAGAATATATAATAAGATAGATTATGGAAATATTTTGTTCATTTATGGCATCTTATAAAATAGTTGTTGCTTTAGGATTTTTAAACAAAATTTCTTCTTTTTTTAAATTTATGATGGAAAGGGAAAGAATTAGACTTAATATCTGATCAAAGTAAAGATGACCACTGCAAAAATAAACCACAAATAGTCTTTGTTTGCCTTCACTTAGACCTGTAACTTCTATTTTTTTCCAACTTTCTGGTCTGTGCATTAGGTCTATAGCAAAAAAAAAAAAAAAAAAAAAAAAAAAAAAAAGTAATTTTATTTGTTCAAAGATGTAAGGAATTTCTTTCTTTTAATTTCTTCCAAAATTACCTAAGTACCATTTCAAAACTTTTTCATAATAGCAGGCAAACACACCTAATTCATTAGGATTCATTAAGAGTTCTAAAATATATTGTCAGTGGAAGTTGTTGAAGTAGAATTTTTAGAAACCATTACTAACTCAGTGGGTTGCTGCCATACTAGGTTTTGTTAAAATATTTCATATTAACTAAATTACAAAGCACTTGATTATTTAATGCAATTGTGAACACCTCCTCCACAAGACTTTACAGAGATTCACACAGTAGTGGTCTCTTGCACTGAGCCATTAGCAAAAGAGCCCGCTGTTTTAAATTTCCTGCTGCCTAACAGTTTTCTCTTTGTCACTTTAAATTAATTTAAAAATTCAACTGAAAAGTTTTTTACTCCTAACCAAGACCTCTGAATACAAGGGGACTAAAAATTATTTTTTTTAGTTAATTGGTGTGGATGCATTTGATCTGTCCTGAAAAGGAAAAACATTTATGAATATTTTAGCCAAAGTAGTGTCTAAGCAGAAGAAAAGTGGGCTTGTCTTTCTTGGTTTTTTTAGAGAAAAATATTTCAGGTAGGTGCATTTTATACTGGCATTCAACACTGGATAAATATGAAAAGTTCTAAGCAAAATAGATAGAAGTATGGGGATTGTCTGAACATATATTGCCTGCTACATAGAAAGTACCCAACATTTTCAGAGATTTCATCATAAAAATGCAATTAATTTAATTAAAGGACCTTGAAATGAGGAAAAAAATCTGAATTATTTTACTTGGAAAATCATTACCATAAAAGTAGAGAAAAAAACCCTGCAGTTTGCGATTGTTTTTAACTTCAGCTCCTGAGGTATGGAGGAAGGTGTCAGACTACTGTGAATAGAACTTCCTGGGTTTTAAGGGGGAAACATGGCCTGAAACCAAGAGCAGCCTAATCAGATGGAACAGAAATGGAATAAGAGAGAGTTGAAAGTATCTATGAGATTAGCCAAGAGGATGTGTGGGGTTTTTCTGTTTTGTTTGTTTTTTTTTTTTCCCAGAACTGTGGAAACTTAGATATAAGGTAGAAAAAGCATGTAAAGCGAGTGAGAAGATTTTGCTGTTTTCAGATTGAGATGAGGAAGAGCTGTGATTTAAAAGAAATGGGAAGGAAAAAGCCAAAATAGGAAGGAAATCATGTGGCAAATATTGAGATGGATACAATGGAAGGTAATGTCTTTAAGCTGACATCAGAAAAAACTAACTTGAAATAAAGACATTTAACACCTTTTGAGGAGGATGAGGACTTAAAACACTTAGGAAAATAGAAATCAGATTTAGCAATTCTCTAAAAGCAAAATGCCACTGGAGTATTTAATTATTAGAAACTGACATGCATAAGTTCCCTCAATGTTCAGGTAATTTCCTCTCTTAACTGGTTTGATCGTTTAACTTTTCTCCTTTACAACTAACATTCCATAAGGAAATTGGGCAATGCGATCAATATTACCAATGTCACTGTGACATTTGATTAAGTAAAATCTTGCCTGGCTTTTTGTGAGAAAATTTGGGATTCTCATTGCCAGAACTTAATTAAGTCCCATTTTTCTAATTTGATTATCTTTGCAAATTCAGCTTGCATCTTAATTGTAAGTAGCAGTCAGAAGCTAAATACAGCCTACATTGTCAGAACCATTGAGATTTGTATAGTTTAGTCTTCTTATTTCAATAATGTTTTTATGGGCTAGGTATTTTTTCTTTTTCCTTTTCCTTTTCCTTTTCCTTTTCCTTTTCCTTTTCCTTTTCCTTTTCCTTTTCCTTTTCCTTTTCCTTTTCCTTTGCCTTTGCCTTTGCCTTTGCCTTTGCCTTTGCCTTTGCCTTTGCCTTTTCCATGTGGAACACATTGTGTGATGTAAAATCTGATTTCTATTATGGCTTGAAGGCTAAACAGGCTAGATTGTGACACAGAATTTTTAATCTGTTTTTTTTTTCTGCCATAATTTTGAGAAACTTGGCTTTATTTTAAGGCTTTCTTTCTGTGGCATAATCACAGTTGCCATGTTATCTTGTCTAGCTACCAGTTACCTTATCTAACCATCTAACCACTTAAAATGTGCTTTTTGGAATTTCAATTTAATTTTTGGTGGGAAGTGCTTGTGAGGTGTTGTGCATTGTTTGTTTTTTTATTATTTGTTTGTTTGTATTTTAATTTTTTTTTCTTTTGTAATATATAAAATGTAAGACTTCTTCATTATAAAGGGTATTCTATTTCCCATGAAGAGAGGAAGATACTATATTTGGTCTCTTCATAGCTTTTCTGGAAATCAACACAGTAGCTCTTAGTTTAGAATGAAATGCCTAAGTGAAACATTTGTATGGAAAGATGTGTGTCAGCAGGGAGGCTGTGTTTGAGGCGAAAGGCAAAATTAATGGACATTACCCTCCAGCTGCTGGGAAATGAAAAGCTGTGCTGGAGTTGAGTCAAAAGTTCAGAAGGAATCTCAAATATATCAGGACTAGAAAGAAGCTAAAGCTCTCTCCTACAAGGCTGGAAAGCTTTTGGGTTTCTCAAAATGTCACTGATCTTGAAACCAGTAATGCATTTATTATATTCCATTTTACACAAAAATAAGCTAATTGATGTATAATCCATCACATGTCTTTCCTACTGATACTTCAGCATGAGATTTGCATCTACAAACAAGAATTTTAGGCTCTTTAGAAACCTCAGTGGTACTTGACATTGTTACCAAACTCTGAGTTCGCCAGAGCTCAGAAGTGTGCTGACCATCCAGTGACTGATGTCACATAATACTTTCTAGCCTTATTAACTGCTCCAAGCAAGTATTTCAAAATTGGTCTGTATAACTTGTAAATAAATACATTGACCAGAAACTTGTTTATTTGCAAGACATCCAGGGGTCTATTGATCCCATCTATGCTCCTACTACCTCATGTCGTGCAGTGCCTCAGGGACAGGGCTTGAAGGGATGAAGAACTCAGAGAAGTGTTTGCTCACAAGGCACTGCTGGTGGCCCCAGCACAGGGCAGGATTGAGCCCCTCAACCACAGGCGGGCAGGTGAGAGCCCCAGCAGAGACCCTGTCAGGGCAGGTGGACATGCTTCAAGGCACTCTGGAGCCCATGGAGAGCCCATCCTGTAGTAAGCTTGTCTTGAAGTACTGCAGATCATGGAAATGTCCCAGGCTGGAACAAATATAGAGCGTTAGGAGGGGGGAGCAGCAGAGAGGAGCTGTTTGTTATGGACTGACCACAATGTCCTATTCCCCATCCTCCAGCTCTGCTTGGAGAGTGTACTGGTGCATTTGTATTAAACTTGGTTTTAGGGTGGTGCCTAAAGTAATCTAAGCCGCTCATTCACAGCAGAGGGGAAGAGGTAGGGGAGTGACAGATGAATAAGTGAAAGTAAACTTGGGGAAAAAAGAGGGGAATAGGAGTGGGTTAAGGTGATGTGTGAACTTTTGCTTTTGTTTCACACTCCTCAAATCTTTTTTTATTTGGCAATTATTTACTTTGCTTTTCTCCCTTTGATGGTAATTGGTAAGAGATGTCCCTGTCTTTATCTCAATCCATGAGCCTTTCCATTCTTTTTTCTCCTGATCTGTTGTAAAGTGAGACTGGATGTGTGGGCATCTGGCCATTACTTAAGGTAAACTCACCGTGTCATCCTTCAAGGTAGATGTAGATAGCAATTAATTCACCCTTACATTTCCTATTCTTAAAGCCAAACTTTTCCTCACCCTTGTGGCCCTCTGCTGGAATTACTCCAGTGCAATATTTCCCTTGCACAGGGCAGTCTGAAACTGGATGGTTTCCAGATGTGGTCTTGTAAGTGCCTGTTACTGAACTTGGATATCCCTTTCCAGTTAATGCTGTATCCCTAAGTTTAAAAGTTAACATCAACATTTATTTGAAAGACCTTTGCATCTGAAAGTCCTCTGTCACAGAAAACAAATGAAAATAGTATAAAGACATGGAATACCAAGTTAATAATGAAGGTCACAAGTGACCAGTTTAATCAGCTAATATAATAGCATAGGGGAGATTCACTTCTATCTTTAAGCTTTAATAAAAACTCTTAAAATGCCTTTATAAAAGGAACCAAAGTAAATACGAAAATTAAACAGTTGCAGGTACCTTACAAATGTCTTTGGCAGACTTTATATTGCCAAATTAAACTGACAAACAAAAAAACCTCAAATGAACAAATAAACAGATAAACAAAAGAATCAAAGCTATTGGATCTTTCCATGCACTTATTCAGCTAAGCAAGATAGACCTCAGGAATTGCCTCTACCTGTTGAGTTTTGTTTTTCTTTTTGTAGACAAATTAATCTTAGACCACTCATAAAAAGGTGCTAGAAGCAAGTTTGCAGCAAATTGTTAAGGTATGGTCAGCATAGGATTTTGGAGTTTTACAGTCTTTAACTTATGGCTGCTGATTAGCTGACACAATAGTATTTTTGTTCGTTTCAAGAAAATTTCTAAATGGTGACCAGTGAGATAAAAACATTGGTATGCTTTTACTTTGTTAAAGCATTTCCATTTCTTAACAGTATTACATCTGCTGGGAAAATAACAGCAAAGTGCAAATGTGTATCTCTTAGCAGCAAAACCCTCAAACCCTCCAAATATTTTACAGCAAAAAGATTTTATTGTTAACTACTTGTAGTACTTTTCATACTCACATTGGACTAGTTTCACCCTTGACCCTTTTCTTATATATTTATATATATGTATATAGAATATAGATGTATTCTTATTATAGATCTTTATACATAGTAGAAGTCAGACAAGGAAGAACAGAAAAGGGAGGTTTCCCTTGGACAGTGAATTATTAGTAACATGTTCCAGTAGTATTATAATATACTCCATATAGGAGAAGGAAACTTATTTCTTAAAGAGAGAATTCTGATTTTATGAGGAAATTAAATATGCTTGCAGATAATTTTTCCATTTTCCAAAACAAAAATGGTTTCTTAAAAATGTATTGTCAATAACTGGAAATTTTTTCATAAAGATACTAAAAATTATTGATGTGGATGAAAACTTAGAAATATTTAAACTTTTTCTCTATATTTTTCTCTCTGTTATGTCCTTCCTGGTTATTTGCAGTATATTTCTGATTTTCAACTTATTGCATCATAATAATGAACAAATGTTGCATTAATTTCATTGCTTACATGTTTTTAATCCAATCTCTTGCCTCAGACACTTAAGAGTATCTGAAATGCTTACATTTTTACATACTTTAGATTTATTTGAAGTTAGATATAGTGAACACTGTAATGCATTTGATCAGCTAATAAAATATCCCAGTTTGAATTGGAAATGACATCTTAAAATTATCTGTATATAACAGTTTGATATAACTACATTAGGTATTTAATTATGGAGCTTTGATATTGAAAAAACATTACAGTATTTCTCCTACTTATTAATGTTCCTTCATCTGCTTTTTGGTAATTACTTTTCAGTTTCAGCAATTTATAGTTGTCCAAGGTGTTGGAGGCTGAAATGTTAATGGTTATTGACTCACACAAGTGGCCACTTGCAAAAGCAATGGGTGCTTTGGTGAGGCCAAGTTTGCAGCCTCCGAGCAAAGGTGAGGAGGAGAGTTTTGGGTTTGTGGTGGCAAAACCTCTGACCCATGTAAGACAGAGGCTGAGGGCACCCACTGCTGAAAGATGACCCCGACAAACTGACCTTTGTTTAGATAAACCAGTTGAGCCCTGTGTCTTATTGTGTCCCTGATCATCTCTGAGTGATGTCTTAAACACACCATTTTCTGGCCAGATAAGGGGAAAAGCCAATAAGAATCAGATCCTGCAAAGATGTGATGGCTTCTATTATGCCAATTCCTTCTGAGAAGACTTAATATGAGATAAAAAAATAGTGGTCATGTCATTAGAAGGGGCCATAAACCATCAAACAGGCCGAAAGCATCCTTAGACTCATTTTTGGGGTCTTCCACCAGAGGACTGTGCACAATCCACAGTATTATATCAGGCAGTGAAAAACTGCCACACATGGGAGATACCTGGTAATCCCCACCTGAACCTGAACACTTATTACCTCATTGAACTTTGTGTTTTGTGGGGTTCCCCCAGACCAGACAGACCATGACTGGTGACCATGTGACCATTACTTCAACCAATGGACATCAAATTTTTGACAAGCAGGTGTCATTTTTGGATCTATGAGTGGTGATTTCTTTCTTGTCCTCTTTCTAGTCTTATCCTTTCTCTCTTTCCTTTTCTTATATACATTCTTTATACTTTGATATTGTTATATTTCTATTTATAATAACAAAAACCAGCTACATGCCTCCCTTCCATTGCAAACAAATTGTTCTAAAATAAACCTGCCACATATAGTGTCATTTCACTCTATCAAGAACATTAGTTACCCCATCTTCAGGAGCCAGTCAGAACATAAAGATGTGGTTTTTTCCTCCTCTCTAGTGGTATTCAACTTGTATATTCCTCTGAAGGAGGCCATTTACTTCTTAATAGTTTGCTGTGGACATGCAGCTATATGGCATTGTGCTGAAATGATAGCAAGAGTCTAAGGTCTGTTTTCTGAAGCTTTTAACTGCCTCAACAAAGCTGAAAATTCACTTTAAAGATTTCCATTATTCCAGGTTATATTTCAGTAAAATAGTGCAAAGGATCAAAGGTTCTTGCATATCTCTGAGTGTTTTCATTTTGCAAAGAGATACGGGGAGGTCTGCCTAAGATCCATGTGAAACATGGGATACCATTGAGGGTCTCTTAATCTGTGCCTATATGTCACCAAGATTATTGTGCTGTATTGCTGTAACACTTGGGACTGTGAATTCTAAAAAAAATTTTGGGGTTTCTGTTTGAATTTACAATGAACTATATTAATCATTAGAAAAATAAATGCCTGATTGAATGGACTTGAATACTTGTTTAATGCAGTACCAATGGTCAGATTTTTTTCTTCCTGTGTTCATAGTATGTATCCTCCAAGTGTGTGTCTTGCAAATTTCATACAAGGCAGATTTATTTTCACTTCCTGTCACGAGAAAATGAAATTATTTATTTAATTTCTTTCATGTGCTGTTACACACTTCAGTAACTCTTCTGATTTTAATTTCTGATTAGATATTTTTTGACTTAACCTTTTATATGAAGTAAAAAGTCTTGTCTATGTGACAATTTGCCTTTTTACTTCTTGCTTTTGATCTTTTTTTTTTTCTGAGATTAGAATGAATCATACTTACTGGAGATATAGTATCAAAGATTTTGAAAACAAACTCAACAAAAAAGTTCAAAAACTAAAAATTGGGTCTTTTTTTTTAGAAATTCAGGAAAATATAATCAAACTATATGGAAAAATGGAAAAGTCGTTATTGGCATGACATGTTCGTAGGCCTTTGGAGATGACTCAGTACTTTTGCAACAATTTTACTATTACTGTGAACTTGCATTTTGCTTATTAACTGACTGTGTAAAGTTTATGCAACTATTTGATAAATTTGTGTGTAAGAGGAATGCCTTCAATTTCTAAAAAATGTTCATATGTGATAGGTGATTATATTGTTTGGCATATTGAATCGGCATTTCAGCTGAGCTGTGTAAATCATTACAGATATAGAACATGAGCTGTCATTAGTGCAAACAGTTGCTTTGGAAAAGACAAGGCAAACACGAATATAATTGCAATGTTTCTTGAAATAATTTCCTCCAAAGTAATACATACAAATTTTATGTAGTGCACTGTATAAAAGTGTACTTGTTAAACAGCATTATTTAATGTACCTTCCAAATGCACACAGTAGAAAACAATTAAACACTTTTACAACACCTTTCCAAGATAAGTTACGCAAGTTATTAACTTCTCTCTGTAGCCCCCTAAATTTTGGCAGAAGTCAGTTAATGAATTCAGTTTTATAATACCTAATACTGAAATTCATTGTCATTTTTGGTTAATGAAGAAATCAAAAATTTCTAGGAAGACTAGTTTCACTAAGTGAAGAAAGACTGGGACCAAAAGATGATGGAATAAACACTTGTGCTGGTTTTGGCTGGGGTAATAAAGGTTGATAATAAAGAGATGTTTTTGTTACTCCTAAGCAGGGCTTACGTAGAGCCAAGACCTTTACTCCCTTTTGTACGGCCATGGTGGCAAGTTCTTGAATATCTCCTGTGAGGGAGTCTACACAGCTTCTCTGGACAATCTGTTCCAGTGTTCAGTAAAGAGCCCTGCACAGTATCAGAAGTTCTTCCTCATGTTCAGGTGGAACTTCAATAGGACAGAATGAAAAAACGCTTGCTGTCTAAGTGAAAAAGTTGCTATTTCTACAGATGGGGACTTGATGATTATTGATAAATTACATCCCACTAAAAACTTCTGCATTTGACTAAGTTAAAACAAGTTTTACCTGGGGGAGAGGTGAAATATGATCTTTGATCTTTTTTAAAAATGTAACCAAGATTCAAGTATCATCTTTCTCTCATTACACATGGCCATTAGTGCCACTTTAAAATCAACCTGTCTGTCTTGGAAACCCAACACTATGCAGTACAAATCCAGGAAATGGATAATGACAAGTAATGGCTGGTGATGCCTACCAGTGTCTTATCCTCTTTAGCTTTTATTTAATTATTATATTACTATTGTATATTTAACAAAATTTCAACTAGAAAAGTAAATTGGCATGCTAGCATTATCAGTTTGAAGATGTCTCCTGGGCAGCAGATTATTTTTGGTCATTACTGAATGGATACACTAATATTGTCTGCTGCCAATTGTGGTTTGTTAACTTCATTCCTTTTTTTCCTCCAGACAAAATGTTGTATTCATTTCTGGAATAAGTTTTCTTTGAAATTATGGAACCAAAATGGCAAACAGTATACGTGCCACCTCCCTATTTCACCTCAGTTGTTTTAACAGCATTAAAGCTTTTCATAACTAATGGCTCAATCTACTAAAGTAGACTGAGATAAATAATCAAGATCTCTTAACTTCTTAATGCTCTGTAAGTAAAGCATCTGGCAAGGGAAAGAAAATAGTTCTTTCTTTTTGTCATTAATTCTCTTTGGAAATTAACCTCAGAAGGCAAATAAAATGAGATGTTCATGGACCAAGAATGACATATTAGTGGGAGAACTTGGTTACAGAGAGCAAATAAACTGGAGACCTTCTAGAACAAGAGAAATAAGAAAATATGTTTATGAGACTTAAATAAATAAAATATATATTTTTAATAGTTCTCTGACTTACTGGAAGACTCATGAGTTTGTAGGAGGCTAAATTCCAGTGTATTTTGTTGTTGTTGTTGACTGAATTTTTAAGCTAAACTGTGCTAAAGTTTGAATGTACACTCATCATTCATTAGAAAACAGAAATTGTATATTCAGGAGAAGTGTTACATATGTCATATGGCCTAGAAAAATCTTGCTCAGCATATCTTGTGACACACTGCCACTGTCAGTGGCTGCTGGGTCCCCCACGCTCCCTTTATTTTTTTTTATGCAATTGAGACTAATATTTCATTGTGGTATAAAAATGTTTCATATTAATCACATTTTTCCTAATCTGTGTATTACTAACTTCAGTTGAAATTTATTGTTAATTGTTAATTTTTTTTCTGACATGCAAATTGTGCATATTCCAAGTACTCCATCCCAAAATCTGCTGACATTCATAGGGAGCGTTTATTATATGTGCAGTAGTATTTTCCTATGTGAAATATCTTGTATGTGTATGCATGTAATGTCTATAACCATCTTACTTTATACATTTATTTTTTAAATATATCAAGTGGAATGTCTATAAAGAGCTTATGCATTATTGTGATTTATTCTGTAAACTGGCAACATTATATATAGTACAAAATATGATGAGTTCATAAATACCTAAATGACTCAAAAACTGTAGAGAATTACCAAACAATGTCAAATCACCTTTGAATAACGCAAAGAGATTGCATATGCAGCTAGCCATATTTTCTTTGATTAAAAACTAGAGTTTATTCAGAAACTATTTTACCCTCTGCCTACTATTTTACTATTTGACCACATTGTTTTTCACCCACAAGTTTACTTTAATGAAAAGTAGATTTTTTGGTTTTGAAAAGCTGTGAGTCTTTACATCTCAAGATGATAGTGCCTTTCTATATTCAGTGTAGTGTGTACTTCAGTTCCTTAATACATCCTGGCTTGGTTCAGTTTTTATTCTAGAAATTAGTTATTGCTGCATATATAATCATGCTGAGACAATTTGTTGGTTTTTTTTTTTAATTCTACACCTTTTCAGTTCACTGGTAAAGGAGATAAAAACAAAACTTAATAAGAGTTTAAAAAGTTTCATGATCACTCACATACAATTTCTTCCTTTTCCAATGCAGAAAAAGCCCCACACTAGGTTACAGAAAAATGTCACAACTATAATAGTTTAACCAAAATAATTTTATAACTTCTTTTGTCATTCAGAAGCTCTCTTGATTTTGATTCAAATGCAACTAAAATTAGAAACTCCATGCTGTTGTCCTGAATGGTTTCTTTACTCATACATAAGCATTACGTTTGTATTCCCTGGTTGCTAATTGATTTTCTTATCCTTTGCTCAAGAGAAACGAAATTATTTCTGAAAACCTGGTTAAACTAGAAGGGCTCTATTTTTAAAAATTCATTATATGACTCACATGAAGGCTTTCTGTGATTTTTTTAAGCTAAAGTTTGACCCTCCCATCTTTTAGAAAATACTTCTATTTTAATGTAGTTTCACTCTTTATCCCTCTTTTCTATTCTTTTCCACAGGAAAATAAAGATCCAATAGCAATTATGAATTAGAAACTGGGTGATGATTTGTCAGAAATTAACTAATTAGTGGAATAGAGTTGCTCATATTCAAGGTAAGTAGTTAATAAAATAGCCTTTTTTAAGGATTAGCTTGAAGATGGGCTTATGAACCTCTATTCAAAGACAAAGAATGTTAAAGGCTGCTTTACAGCTTGAAAATAAAGTTAAATGCATATGAATGCAAATGAAAATAAAGTTAAATCTAATGAATGATGAGTGCACATTCAAACTTTAGCACAATTTAGCTTAAAAATTCAGTCAACAGCAACAAAAAAAAAAAAATGCACTGGAAATTAGCCTCCTACAAACTCATGAGTCTTCCAGTAAATCAGAGAACTATTAAAAATATATTTTTTATTTATTTAAGTCTCATAAACATATTTTCTTATCTCTCTTGTTCTAGAAGGTCTCCAGTTTCAGAGCTTAAAAAGAAGGCATTTTGAAATTAAATCATCGTACACAAATTACTGTTTAAATGAAGTACTCTTTGATTTTCCTTTCCATTACAATATGTTCAAGGTTCTTTTTTGAATGCTTCAATTCAAAGTAAAGAGTTTATTTTAAAAGCTCTTCCACATTAGAGATGCACAGAAAATTAAACAATGAAGCAAAGCAGATCTTGATGTGACTATTCACTTCAGTGTATGTCCACAGCGTGTCTGAAGTGAGTAGGTACATGACAGAGATTACTAAAAGGGTAACTCTGTAGCAGTACCTTTCATCTCTCAACAAAGCACAATGTTCTTCCTTCTCTCAGTTGTTATTTTCTCAGCAACAGAAGAGACATTTCTAATTTATATCTTGAAAAAAAAAAAAGTATTCTAATAAGACTGAAACTTCCACATATGACTGTAATCTAGGAGTGTAGCTTCTTATATTCTGAGTATTTTGATTAATTTCTTTCCCTTATTTCTGCATCATTTTAAAGTGAGGATAAAAGATTTCAATCCAAAATATCTTTGAAATAGCATGCTGTTATGAAATAACATAATCGTGCCTTTCCTGTATGAAGTTAAAGCATATTGTGTTCACCAGAAAAACTGACTTTTTGTTAGCTGAATCCAGAAAGATTGTCATTTTGAGAAAAGCAGCATGTCTTTAATGAACACAACAGCAATCTTACTTTGGTTTTGGTTTTGCCTTTCTGGTAATCCATACAAGGTTTGTCTAATCCTAACTTTGGAGTGACCTCAAGTCTGTAGGCTAGAATGTTTTAGGTTGATATTTCTTTTCTTTTGACCAGTATTTTCTACCCAAATGCTACTTGTCATAGGAAAACTTTAACTGCTCCTCTTCGCACACACTATTTCCATCTCTCTCTGTTTAGCTTTTCACTGTGGAGTAAAAGAATATTCCAGAAACATTACTAGGTTCTGAGAAAAATCTTTTGACATTTCAGTGGGAATGGTGACCTTCAAAATTTGTCAGATTTACTGAAAACTTGAGAATTGTTCTTCTGGATCAAAATAAAACAAGTATCCTCAAATATTCTTAAAAAAACCCATAATGGGTTTTAATACCCTTTGTAGAAAACATGTAAATAATTATTGTTCATTGCCATTATTGTTAATATCCAATTGCTTTCTAACATTGTATGAACATTAGTATGATACTTTTTACAGCTCTAGGGAAAGCCAATGAATAAAAATTAATAAATACTACTATTTTTTGGAAGTTTCTACTGAAGTTATTTCATGTTCATTAATGACAACTGAGACCCTCTTTCCCAATATATGCCACCAATATTTTGTGGCTGTTAACAGAATTTTAATTGGTTAAAGTTTAGACTTACACAATTAGGAAAAAACACAGTATCACATATATTTAAAGAAAAATTACCAAGCATTCCATAAGTTTCAGTAGAAAAAAACCATTGTCATCTGAGAATTAAATGATTAATTATGCAGAAGAAATGCAAGGAAACTGTAAGCTTTGTATGAGAAATTTGCAAATTTAAGGTGAAATATATTAATTCTTTAATTAATATCTCCATTGTAGTGATGAACACAGATAAGTGATTGGCCAAAATTCACAAAAAGAATTTATGACAGAAGTTATAATAGAGGTTATTATCTCTAGAACTTCACATGTGTCATTACAGTTAGACTAGACAGCATTTATAGTATATAAGCTATTCTATAATACTCACAGAAAGGATTTTCTGCAGTTGTCATCTTCTTCCTAGTACCCATTAATAGTGAGTTATTTTCCATGCATCATCTTACAGCTTTCACAGTTTAGTGTTAAATGTTATAATTTTTGATTCATGTAAGTTATGTCAGTTTTTCAAAAATTCAGGAATGTTCTTTTCTTCATGATGAAACTTAGGAGTCTGTCATGGTGTTCTCTCTGAGTGCCCTGTGTATTGTATTTTCTATACAATTTAATTGTCTTGAGACCTAAGAGACCAGTTACCTTTTAAAGGTTTTTTAATTAATTGTTTTTACTTAAAATCGAAAACTAAACAAGGGCAATATTAAGTGAAAAATGTTAAACAATGATAGTCTGGCTTTCGGGGTTCTTTTCTTTTGGCTGCATCTCTTAATTACTAATTCTGGGTATGGCATTTATGACAAAATAAATATTAAAAATTATTTTCTAGGTCCCAAAAAAACTGTGCTAATAGTCTCCCGTAGGCCTTCATTATACCTTATAACTTCATGTTATACTGCACAGAAGCATAATTAAAAAAATGCCAGAAGTAGGAACTCTTGAATACTTGCTTTTTTGGGATCAGAATTAAGAATGCAGCACAATAAATGGCCTAACAAGAGAGCATACCCAGGCTTCTAATCTGATGTTCACTTTGAAGATAAGCTATAACATGGTGTTGGCTCATTTGCGTCCTTTTTCACTGAGTTTGTTTTTTTGTTAGTTTGTTTGGTTCAATTTAGTTTGACTTTTTTTTTCATTTGTAAAGCTATTGTCCTAAGGCTAAAATATTATGGTCTTTTAGAAAGCTGTATGTGAAATTAATTTTGTGCTGTGTTGTGACATTTTTGAAAAAGAGAAAGTATTAAATGACTGAATGGTGAATCATTGTTTAGAGATTTATTTTATTATTATATTACTATGTTATTAAAGGCCATATTTTGCTAAAATGCTGAAGAGTCAGAGTTTGAAGGTAAATTACTTTTTGGTAACATTTTTAGGTCACTTCCTGACTCCTGCATACAAATATCGTGTCACAGAGGAATGTTTGTCTAGAATGGTATCTATTACACTTTATCCAGTATATTCCCTTTATGTATCACTGTATTTTCTTTCAAAAGATAAGAAACAATTGGTAATATTATTGTGGTAACAAATACGTGTATAAACCTTCAGAACAGTATTACATTTACATTTAGAGTAATATAAATGTAACAATTTCTAAATTTCAGGTAGTGAAGAAAATTATATCTGTTGCTATTAAAATATCTAACAAAACACAGAAATAACATTTTAATTCTTGTTTATGCCAGGAAGTGTTCAATATTACAGAAAGAAACATAAGGTTATACATAAGAGTAATATATAATATCTTGCATGTATTGGTTTGACTGTGTTATGTTATACTATTTGCAAGAATTTTCCCTTACCTTATTTTGACTAAGCCATGAAAACCAACAACAAAGCAACCCCCTCTATGTATTACTTTCACTTGATTTTGATTCAACCAAATGTTATTCATTCATTCATTCACTCATTTAAAACTCATCTGACTTCATAGGCAGTTTTCTTTGCTTGTACTTTCCGTGTTTGTTCATCCAGTTTTATTTTTGGTATCAGATGTTATGCTGTCATCTAAGCAAATCTCCTTTCCATTTTTGTTGAGTCTGCCAACAAGGTTGCTACTTTAATGAGTACTGATGGCTATTTTTACTTGTGCATACTTATGATGTTGGTCCTTATTCCTTGGGCGTTTGTCCAAGCAATAAAGTGATTTTATTTAAACCACTAACTGGACATTAAATGATGATGACTTCTTATATTAACTACAGACTGAATTTTCATATAAGGTATGTGCATAGTCATGTCCTTGGTTACGTACATATTTGTCTACTCTGGAAACATCCACTTCTAAAAATGAGACTTGCCTGTAGCTATCAGATGATTTTGAATTGCAATTTAGTGTGTTGCTATTTGGCTAAAATTTTCCTTTTGACAATTAACATGTCTCTTTTTCAGAAACGTTAATGATGATAGCTTTGTACACAATGTATGTGCTGATAGTTTTGCAGGAATCGGTAAAGCACAGACTGACTTGAAAATGAGACAGTCTTTCAGTGACACTTCAGTAGGATTCTTTTCTCAATACAGAAAGATCAGATTAAGGTTCAAGGAGGAACAACTGTGTCATGCAAACATGGATGGGAGCATTCGTTGACTTCATGTAACTTGCCTCGGCGTTAGAGTTGAGCACTCTGCACTCTGAAGTCTTTCCTGTCAGGTCAGGACAGTCCTTTTTGTGCAGTCTGTGAATTCTGTGTCTGTTTGGCATCCCACTGAAATATAAAGAGCATGAATTCTAATCAAGGGTGCTACTTAAGACTTAAATCCCTACAAGTCTCCCTCTCCTGACTAGTAAGTCTCTGATATGGTAGCTGGAATAGGGAAGCTGATGTTTTCACTAAATTTTCCAGGAAAAAAAATCTGTAACACATGAATACAGAGGTTAGAAAACAAGCAGTTCTGCTTGCAGATATTAATGATGGTTTTGCAAACTCCAATGAGTTGTTTGACCTCGTATTTTTACTCCTTGTCAATTTTTTGCTCCTTGTATTTCTACTCCTTGTATTTTTATTCCTTTCTCAGAGAAAGATACTGCTATTCCTGTAGCAGTCAGGAAAGTTTAAGGCAAGAAAGTTAGGCATACTGGGAGGGGGTTAAAAAAAGAAAAATATGCCATGTGCAACATTATGCAACAGCTACATTGTTTAAGCACAGATGCAGAGTTTCAGTCAATTATCAACTTTTTGTTTGTTTGTTTCAAAGTTAAATCCTTCTATAAAATGGGAGCCTGTTTGGGTTTTTTTTTTCCCCTTAATTCAATGGAAAACATACAGATAAGATATTCAACTTTGTAAACTTTTGTAAACAGGGTAAACTCTGATGCTAAGAAAAGGTGCTAACATTTGTTATTTCAATCTCTTGTTCCTTTGTTACTAGAATAATGACTGCCTTCTGCTGCTTGGAACACTTCTTTTAAAATCCACCTATACAAGTTATAATATTTTTATTTTACAAAAGCACCTTAATTTTTCCTCACCGTTTAATTTCCTTCTAGTCAAAAATATGCCATTAACACTGAAGCTCACTTCCTATATCTGGACATCGGACTGCATCTTGGTCAGTTTATATATACAAAGTATTTTAGATGTATAGATAAGTTGCTGGTTTGTCTTTGGTGCCCCTAAAAAATCTTGTATAAAACAACTATAACCAGAATCTGGAAGTATTTGATTTGCATGTTTTTAATCTGATTTGCTTTTTGGTAAAAATCTTAGGTTCTGTCTTATAACTTCTGTAGTATTTAAAGGCATGTATTTTAAGCATATGAACTCCTGGTTTTCTATCTGAGTTTTGGTACTGAGTAAGAAATTATAGAGAAGTTTCCCTTTACCCATTGTCAAGGGTAGGCTGGATTATTGTTCAGACTATCTGGAATAGAAATAAATATTGTCTGAACTGTTTGGAAGACACCAAGTTGATATTTAATAGGGGACTTATCATTTCCATTAGTTTTGGTAGGATGTGAAACATTCAACGCCACATCACTTTTCTGCTGTTAGACAACTTCCCTCTCTCTAACCAATGAGTTTATCCTTGTCCAGTTATAGATAGAAGAGACTGAATATGCTTAGGCTTGCAAATCAAGAATCACAGAGTCATAGAATAGTTTGGGTAGGGACACCTTTCACTAGTCCAGGTTGCAAAGAGCTCCATCCAACCTGTTACTGTACAATTCCAAGGACGGATCATTCACAGCCTCTCTGGACAACATGTTCCAGTGCATCGCCATCCTCACAGTAAAGAATCTTTTCCTACTATCTAATATAAACCTGCCTTCATTCAGTTTGAAGTCATTTCCCCTTGTCCTGTGCTTTTGTGAATAGAACCTGTAAAAGAACAGATATCTGAATCAATTCTAATAAGAAAATATAAAATATTTTACAACCTCTGCTGTTACATAGTTTTGTATTCTCAGTCAGAACACAAATTCTTATCCAGTCCCTAGTGAAACCTCTCCTAAGGAGGTATTTCAAAGTAAAGCTGGAGTACAGGCACGTGGCTAATTCCTGTAGGAGAATCTATAGGCAAAATTTAGAATGAATAGGAAAGACTACTAATGGGACTTCCAGACCTGCTATTTGCAGCTTGACTTGAAAATCACCTAAGATGTGCTAAGAAAGAATCGGGGGAATTTTGTTGCTGCTGTTGTTGGATTTTTAATGTTTTTTCTTTATCTGACTTGTGCCCTCTATATGTCATTCCCTGAGATAGGTTCTGTGGGAAAAACATTTCCTCAGGTGTACTTCTTTTTGCATTGGCAACTTGACCCATAACAGGGACAGCATAAGAAATAACAGATCCCTTCTTCATTTCACTCCTTATTTCACTTATATGCTAGACTAACTTGAAGGTGTACCTCTTGACATGTAGATGATAGCACAAGAGTAGCACTTTTCATAATCTGTTAAAGCTGAGAAGAGTCAATGTGGATCCTGCTAATTGCATATAAACCGTTCAATGACTAAAGAGCTTAAAATGTCCCTAAGTCTCTGAATTCAAATGTAATATAGCAAAAACATTATACACATGTTGAAATGTAGCTTTTTTGTTTGTTTGTTTGTATTTTTGTCTTTTCTACTGAGCAGGGTTATGATTTACTGTATGCTTTTGTCTATAAATATAATTCCTGGTATTATTTAGACTGAAAATGTATGAATTTGATTTTGTTCTCTGAGGGAATATAGTTTCTTGCAATTGTGAGCAATTGATCTAAAGATGGTTAGCAGTTTAGCTGTTCTTAATGTATCACCATCACACTTGCCAAATGAAAAATTGATACATTTAATCTGTGTTCTTCCAGATATTATGGTATCAAGGGAGGAAGGATTTCTTGTGCATTTGTTAATTTATTTTCAATTGCATTTGCATGCACATTCTTATTTAAATGGAATGGAATGGAATGACACTAAACTTCCTTATAAATCTGCAGAGACAGATTTATGTGTACCAGCATTGTTATATGATATTAAATCAAAACCATGCATCTAAAGTAAACATGTCAATAAGCCTGAAGTATAAAAAATACCATTTACTTAGGAATGTAGAGAGACTTATTAATGGGAATCAAAGAACAAGTTTTTGTAATTGTAACATTTCTGGTGCAGTTATCACTGAATGAAAACTAAGGAATGGAAAGATCAAGGAAAAGAGTGATCTGGCAACCTTCTCATAAGTATTACTAAGAACACTTTGGTGTACAGTGGGTGTTTTACACCATGAGATGTCTTATACCTACAAATTAACTTTAACAAGGCTTGAACTAGTATTAACAAAAAAATAATGAACAACTGGCTGACTTGAAAAAGGGAAATCCACAGAGTAATTTTAGTGAAATCAAGTAAAGATGTCTTTTTTTCATATTTATTTTCATAGTATTATACAGAAATAATTTTTGTCCAAATCAGAGGATAGCTGTTCTATCAAGAGATTTCTGCTTGCTTGTATTAATAGAAATAAAACATTATTTTATAAAAGCACTCTCTATTCTAACTGCTAAAGAAATGATAGGCTATTTGAAGACTGCTACCAATAATCCATAAAGATTTTTCCTGCTGGTTGCTAAAATTTTTTTCCATAATTATTAAGTAAACCAAAGACAAGTTTTTGTACAATATAGATTTTTTTTGACACCTTTCTTAAAAATTTAATCTTTTCTGTGTGTAGACTTGTGTATGAATTATGTTTCATTTGTAAATGGCACATGATTCCACATTTATAGATGTTTTCCATGTAAGTATAAACATTTTTAGTTCATTGTACTAAAATTCACTTGTAGCATCAGAACATTTGTACTCTAAGATAGAGGAGTAGGAATGTAAAAAAGTGAAAGAGTAAAAGCAAAAGAGTTTTAGCAGATATCAGGATGTGCACATTCTGAAATAACTGCAATTAATGAAAGACTGGATGTTGGACTGATTCTTTGGAGTCAGCTACTTGACTTTAGCTTTCAAAAATTACAAAAAAAAAACCCTGTTGTTTTGGTTAAAATGAGATGCCAGAAACCCAAAGAAGTCAAACAACTTTCTGTCGTTTTGTTTTTTTTACTATAACAACAGATCAAGGGGAATTTATAACAGAAGTCAGGGCATTGTAAGACATTGCTGAGACTGCATGGAGAGTTAAAGGAAATGGTGGTATTGTCAGAGCAGCAGGTGGTATGAACACTACTGGATGAAATGGAGAGGTGATGCTACTTTTAGAAGAGTAATAGGGTACTGCTTTGTTATAATTTTTTTCTTAATGCATGCACTGTGAGATATTTTGCTCCTCCTTCTTTTTGTTCCTAGGACTACCAATGTGTTCCTCCAGAGTATTTAGACTGTTTGAAATTGGATCCTCTGCTCCTTTATTACCATCACCTCTCTCTTCTATTTATTGTTATACTTTTATGGTTCTAAGAGACCTTTGGAGGTTGTCTTGTCCAGCCCAGCCCTTCTCACAAAAGGCCATCTGAGCTGGTTTCCCAGGACCATGCCTAGACAGCTTTTGAATATCTCCAAGGATGGAGACTCCACAACCATCTGGACAACCTGCGCCAGTGCTGAGTCACCCCCACAGGACAAAAGTGTTTCCTGATGTTCAGAGGAACCTCCTGCTTTTTGGTTTGTGCCCATGGCCTCTGGTTCTATCACAGCACAACTCAAAAAAGAGCCTGGCTCTGTTCTTTTTGCAACCTCCCCTCAGGTGTTTATGTACACCGATAAGATCTCCCGAAGCCTTCTCTGTTCTCTCTTCTGGTGCAAAGAGCTGCAGCTCTCCCAGCCTTTCCTCATATGTGAGACATTGTTTGCTGGATTCCCTCCAGCATGTCCATATCTCTCTTGTACTAGGTTTTCTAGAACTGGACAAAGGACACCAAGCATGGCCTTCCCAGTGTTGAGCAGGGAGAAGGACCCCTCCTTTGACCTGCTGGCAGTATTTTGCCTAATGCAGCCATCTGTCTGCTTTGCAGAAAGGGCATGTTGCTGGCTCTTGTTCAGCCTGGTGTCCAGCAGAACCAGGTTCTTTTCTGCCAAGCTGCTTTCCAATTGGTCAGTTTCTGGAATATCCTGGTGTGTGGGGTTGTTCCTCCCCAGATGCAGGACTTTATGCTTCACCTTGTTGAACTTCATGAGGTTCCTATCAGCTGTTTCTCCAGCCTGTTGATCTGCCTCTGGATGGCAGCATGGCCCATCAGCCACTCTTCCCAGTTTGGTTTCAGCAGCAAACTCTCTGAGGGCATACTCGGCCCTATCATCCAGATAATTAATGAAAATGTTCAACAGTATTGTCCCCGATACCCATCCTTGGGTGCTAATAACTGCTAACAAGTGGCCTCCAACTGGACTCCATACCTCAGTATCTAGTACGTTCACACCTAAGTATATAGTAGGTTCGTGGGCATTTCATGAAGAAATAATCAACATTACGGATGCGCATGTAGTCATTATAGAAGAAAACAGCTAAGACTTTAGATTCAAACTTACAGAAATTTGGGAAATATTAAAATTATTTGCTTATCCTGCAGCTACGATGTGGTGGATAATGATCATTATATTTTTAAAATTTTAGATTATTGTCTTAAAGGCACATATTCTCTTTTAAAAAATTCTGCTTCATTGTGATTATTCAATGCAGTGTGACTTTGTTTGGGGCACACTTTTAAAATCCTGCTTTTTTACATAATTCCTAAGGACTCCTGTAATTCTTAGCATTAATTTTTTCAAACATTAGCTTGTTCTCTTACTAAGTGTCTGACTTCGGGCCATGATATTTAACCTTTTCCAAAACACAGGATTTAAGACATAGAGAGAAACCATGATCAGAAGTACGGGCAGACTCAGTGAAAACACACAGACTTCACTTTCCTAATTTTTGCTGTTACTTCAGCACATGAAACTGAGTGTTCAGCATTTCTTTATATCGGACCTAGCACTTCAGTCCGAAACTTGGAAAAAATCCGACACAACAGGAAGCAACCATTAAAGATATCTGGTTCAAGTAATGTGTTCAGCATCAAGCAGGTGTAAGTAGCAGAGGATTAGATATTGTCCTGTTCAAAGAAAAATGTTTTTATTGTGAAAACTTCTATTTTCCCCTCCATTCAGTTCCATTCTCTAAAAATTTTCTGGCCACCATAAAAGACAATTTTTTCTAGATAACTGTTGCCAGACTGTGACTTACCCATAAACCATTCCATCATGGGCAGCAAGGAAGTGTACTTTCTGGATCATGTGAAGAGAGATGGGAAATAATTAGGATATATCTAATAAATTGATTTCATATATGCACTACAATATTCTAGTTTAGTTTTCTTTATTTAAAACAAAAAAATTCTGGCTTTTGTTAATTTTGGAGCACTTGACTTTCTTTTATTGTT
>JAYDZK010000113.1:73911296-73938473 GCA_034509185.1 Euphonia xanthogaster
TACAATATTACAGATATAAAAAATGTATCAAATGTGGAATAAAACCATGGAGAAATAGGATCATTACGTTCCATACAGGCCATTGCTAGGTTTGGAGTCTTTACAAGCACCACACTGATCAATATTTCAAGGGCTCATGAGGCTACTAATGTGCTGTCATGCTCCATGTGGGCCAAAACTGAGTGGAGAGAATTCCAGTGGATAGGACAGACATTTGCCAGAAGAAATGCTTAGAAGAATGGGGTCTAATTCCAGATATTTCTTTCTTATACCTTTTCATCTTCCTAAAAATGCAAAAAAATGTTGGCCTATGGTATCTCTGCCACTATTGTAACCAGAAATGAAAATAAAGTAGAGCATCATCACTGCAGTGTGGTAGTAGATATATAATTTCAGATGATAAAACTGCTTACCTTGAAGACAGAGATGGCAAAAAGCAACCCCATGGTCTCTAGTAAGATCTTTATCTGTCTGGCTTTTCATCTTGTGTGCTTCTCCTTTTATTTTTTTTTTCCCTACCTCTGTTTTCCTTGTTCAGTTTCTGTGAATTTATTTCTTTGCCCCTATTCTGCCACTACTTCTTCCTTCTCGCTCCTTTAGCAGAAATACGTTGTTGTTTTTCTTTCCCTTTGCTGTCCAAGAAGAATGAGTCCTCCAGCCTCCACTCCTGCTTCCACCACCCTTTATTTTCATGCCCCTTGACCTAATCTGTCCCCATTGTTGAGCTTCTGTGACTCAAAGGCCAGCTGTACCCTGTGGAGTTTCACATTCTGCCTTCAAAACATGAAAGTTGTTTCACTCCTGTGATAAAATTTCAGCTGTATAATTTTTTACGATTCTCTGAAATTTCAGTGTCATTTTGGTTGAAATGTTTTTAAATGATTTCTGCCCAAGGCAGACCATCAGTGTAGAAAATTTAATCCTAAATAATTTGTTTGGTAAATTTATAAGTAACTAAAAATGGACTGTTCTAATGGGAAGTATTAGGCAGTGTTAAAAATAGGTTATGATGCCACCTTGTTTTAAAGTTACTGTCATGTGTATTAATAAGTATATGGTTGAATAAATGCTTTTCCTTAGATGACCATATGCTATCCGTATTCATAGACACTAAATTTTAAGCAGCTGACCATACCAAGAGAAGCAGTATTTTGAGACAATGTATGGCCTTTTCTAGAGTTAAACCTCAACTCCCAAAGTCAGTCCAGTTTAAGGGTACAAGTGTGACTTGCAGTAACTATGCCTGAATAAATTAATATCTCTCTTGGGTAAGATATGTTCACTTCAGCTGAATAAAACCCTAGAAGAAATGTACCAAAATACTTCTCAGAAAAGGGAGCAAGCACACAGTCAGGGTCTCTGACCTTCTTTTTCTTGAATTATTCCATTTATTTTCTTGATTTCAAAATTTGGTATAGATCTCTGCATGTGTGTATGCATGTGTAGAATAGATTTTTGTGCATTTACACAAATTGTCATTTATTACCAACTGCATGGTTGCAAATGAGAAAAATGTTAAAGAGGGATCATGTCTTTACCTTAATATTCAACACTTAATATTCTGTTCATCATCCAAAAAGCAATCCATCTTTAAAAAGCAGTCCAGCTTTAAAAAGCTATTTTGCATGCATATATATATTCACACATATTTGTGTCTCCCTTCATCATAATTTAATTTGTTAGTATTACTAAATTGAAAGTGCAACTTTTACTCTAACATAATCCTTAGCATTCTGCTATGGGATCAAAGCCTAAATCTAATATGTTAGGAGACAGAAGCACAGGTGGTACAGTCCAAAAAGGAAGTTTCATGAACTTTACCTTCAGACTGATATGAGAGGATTTGCCTAAAATAAAAGAATCTTGTGCTTCCAGTTTAGCACAAATAAATGTGTAAACTTGGAAAACAGCACAGCTGCCTCAATAATATTGCCAGTTCCACACGGGTTAATGGGAACTGTGAATGTATCTTTACACAGTATGGTAGAGACTAGGAAACTTGAGTTAGTCCTTTGACAGGAAAGAAGACAAGGATCTGAGAATGAAAGTCTTTGGAAACCAGGAGCAAAGGGGCACATGGCAGTTCTGAATTTTATATTGATAAAAGAATGGGAAAGGGAGAAGGAAAGAATATTTTTTTTTCTACAGAGGTTTTTATACATGGCACTGTATTTACGAGCCCAAGTACAACGAAAGCCAATAAATTTAATTGCTTTCCTTGAAAGATTAAAAATCTGTCAGGGTAAATGAATTTTTCAGAACAAAATCATTTCATATATGGCAGTAAAAAGAGATTCCCTCTGCCCCCACAACTTGGCATTTTGCTGCTTTACTTGTTTCTATCTCCAGATGATGTCTTCACATGCTAGTATAGTATGTTACTGAAATGCTGACTTGCTCATCCGCCAAAAGGTTGTGCTTAGGTGATGGGTCATTTCTGTTCCTACTGATGATTACAAATAAGGGGAAGCAACAGCAGGTGGTTATATTAGGAAACGATGGTAAGTTCTGGTAATGATCTTGTCTTTTTTTAATTGTCTTTTCTCCTGAAAGCCGCTAAAAACAAGCAGAATGGTTAAAACTGAGTAGCCTAATAATTCCCAATGAGTTACATATTTCTGTATTAGATTTCCTAATAGTGAAATAGTTTTCATTGTTACTTTCTTCTTCACTCCCAAATACATTTTTCAACTCCTGTTTTAATGTTTTAAGAGAAGTTGGTTTTTCCTTTTTTTTTTTTTTTTTTTTTTTGGAAGACTTTTTTTTACAACCAGAGAAAGCCTCTTACTATACTTCTTAAATAGAGCAATACTGACATCCATTGGTTTAATCTTATGTGACTATTTGTTAAATCTCTTCTAACTAATGTACACATAACTCTTTACAGTATCACAATGAAAGGATTGAATTTGATGTGATCCAAGGAGGATTGTGCTAAGTCCAATTTGCTGTATTAGAAACATGAAACCAACACAGATTACTCGATGGAAAGAAACACATTGCAAAATGTGAAGTCCAAATACGATGACTAAAATAAAAGCAGGCATCACAAGTACCAACTGGGGAAAGAATATTTGTGGGGAATTAGTAGTGATGCAGATTTTTTTAGAACCTCTGCAATGTGAAAATACCTAATTTTATATGAACCTGTCTTGTTTTGTATTAATCATAAGGCAAAATAGTGAGGTGTGAGGAAAAATTGCTAACCTAATAGAAAAAGCAGGTCAGTGAAGAAAATAATTACTCTCCGGTTTCATCTCATCCCTCAAAGGTTTTCCTTTAACTTGGCAGCATGCTGTTTTTTAAAATAGATATATCTTTTGTAAACACTGCTGTAAGACCACTGGTGATGTAATGAAGTGGGTACATTTAATGAAGAAAAACAGACCACAAAAAGTGGAGGTGTTTTCAGTATTCATTATTACGACGAGCTAAGCAGATGAGGCTTAAGCTCCAAAACCAGAGAACCATTCTGGCAGCGAAGGGAGGGCGACAGGCTTTCACAAAAAAAGCTTTCCGTTTGCTGTACCCTCCCACCGCATTCACTTGCAAATCACTGTGTGCTCGGGAAGCCTGCACTTCCCCGGGCTCCAACCTTCCCAGGGTAAGTGCTGCGGCTCCAGCAGCAGCGCCTCTCTCCCGCTCCCCTCGGAGGAGGGAGAGTGAGAGGTGTGTGTGTCTGTGTGTCTGTGCACGCTGCGCGTGTGTGTGTCTGTGGTGGTGCGTCTTCGTTTTTGTCTTTTTTTTTTTTTTTTTTTTTTTTTTTTTTTTTTTTTTTTTTTTCCTATTCCCTCGTAAATCAGAAGCTCTGAATGAAAGCCAGTCGGAGGCAGAGCTCCCCCTTAGCTTTGGTTCCGGACTGTCCAGAGTTAAGTGATGCTGGGAGAAAAAGCCTGAGTTAGATCCAAGTAGAATCAGTCTTAAAAAATAACAGGAGAAAACTGACCAGGAAAAGGACTCTAATAGCTCGTTTTTCAGTTTGGTTGGGTTGGACACCGCTTTCTCAGCAGAATAAAAGGTAGGAACCTTTCTCATTTTCTTTCTCTTCATATTATTACAGTTATTATATTAGAGCAGTATGTTGTTTAATGTGATTCCTATATTTGTTCTACTGTATACAACTTTCTGCATTTTACAAATATGCGTCAGGAGTAATGAGACAAGGGATAGGAAATAACTGCTGTGCATTCTCTCCTCAAAGTAAACCGATATCATCATATGCATTCAGGATTGAAACACTAAGCATTTTATATATTTTTTGTTCTCCTAGTAAGCAGGCTGTCTTTTGAGCAGCAGTTTCCATCTATAGCCAATTCTTGAAAATTCAGTTTGGGGGAAACAAGTCTAATTGAATTGAAAAAAGCACAATGTTTCATAGTGTAACAGTTATGAACATAGCATGAAACATACACATATGTGCCCTCACTTTCTGTATACCTGTGCAAGTCCGTTGCAGCTTTCGCTGTTAATCATTCTGCCCTGGATTGAATTTCAGAATAATTACCTACACTCACAGAAAATGCTTCTTATGAAGGAAATCCCTGTAGAGAAGGATAGCAAAGTGGATACTAGCAATATTTCAAATATCTGTACAGAGATATATGCACACAGATGGGGATAAAATTGCCTGGTTTGATATTTCAGTAAAGGGGGAGTGGAGGGAGAAGGAAAAAACAGGGGTTAGAAGGGAAAAGGTGGAGGGAGGAAAAATTCAGTCTGTACCTGTGTGAGCATTTATTGTCAATGCTGCAAAAAAATCCATATTTGATGTAGTGTTAAATTAATTCAGCACAATACAAATCTATATCCATGCTCCCAACTACTAACTATTGATAGCATTGTCAGCTGCATAAGAAATTTTGAATAGGCTCATACTGTACATGATACTAGTTGCAGCTGTAAAAATCTAACAGCCCTTCAGCTTAGGAGAATGCATCTACACGTGCAATCAGTGACAAATAGCAACCAGCATTTTGAAACGGACCTATCATCTCTGTTGCTTCCACACAAATGGAGCTGTTGCCTATAATCTTCGTCTTTCATTTCAGTAAAAGCCTCTGTATTACCCCAACAGCACTCCCCTTGCTTTGAAGGTATTTTTTAATTATACAACTTGTTGTGTATGTATGTGTGGATGCATATGTGAGTGTGTGAGTATGTGCACAGTGTGAGGAAGCAGGTCTGTACAAAATTGTGTGGGGCTTTTTTTTCCTTATCTTATTTTTTCTTCCTTTAAAGGTAGTAGGCTTTAAATTTACATGGTGATGTTACTGGAGGGGAAAGGCAGAGAGTGGGAGACTGGAACACACTTCTGAATCTCTAAATCCTTTTCACATATGGCATTTACTAGGAATATTATGAGTCTGCTACTAAGATTTGTTGAGATTTTTACAGCTACACAAACTTTTATATTAATTGCTTACCTTCTGAATATAATAGCAGTCTATACTCTTTTAGAGAAAGAAAAGAAAGAAGGAACTTTGGGAACTAAGGAAAGCAAGAAGGAAACAGTTTATCTTCCTCAAGAGTTGAAAACCAGCTTTTTAGAATCAGTATGGGTTTATGTCAAGAGAAGAATACTTCTTGAGTTATCAACTCTTAATCTAGTTTGGGCCTGAGGGCTCATATTTTTATATACTTTGTTATATAAAAGTTTGAATGAATAGGTAATAATTTCTGCAGCAGTTTCTGTTAATTTTAGTTTAGATTTAGGTCTGTGCTTTTATATATGTGGTGTGAAGATAATGATGTACACTTAAATAGGAACACTGAAATGTCTGAAGAGTGCTGATCATAATGCATATATTTAAGCTGAAAATTGATCCTGATTATTTGATTTTTTTGTTACTTTGAGTAGCATTATGTTTCGGCTACTTGCCTTGGAAACCTTTTATATGTATAACACTTTAAAGAGTTTGTGGGAAAGAAAATAGCAAAATACAACTTAAAAAGACTGTATGTAGAATCTTACATATTCCTAAATTATCTTTTAGGCTTTGCATTAGAATAAATGAGTATAGATACACTAAAACTTCACACTTGCATGTTCTCAATAGACAAAGGGTCTGTGAAAAATGATGAAATACTGAAATGTGCTCACAGTAGACACTGTGTCTACTGTTCTTTTCTGTGCTTAGCAGTAGTTAAAAATGCAGAAAAAATGTTAAAGACGAAGGAAAATGAGCATAGAATTAATTAAATGTAGAAAGAGATTAAAGAAAATACACATCTAGACATACAAAGAAGTATACAAATTTCAGCTAAGTCATGTAAGTTCTTTTCCTTGTTGAATAATTAAATGTAAAAGTCAGAAAAGGTTAATTTGAAGATAATATCTGCCTCTGATTCTGAGAGAGTAATTTCCTGATCTCAACGTGATTTTGCAAGGAAAGAAATGAATGAAATAGAGTCTGTCTCATCTGGATAATTCTGGGCAAGTGATTTTTTTTTTTTTTAGGTCTGCTAACCATACTTACAGGCTGATTGAAAAGGAGTATAATTTTGTACCACTAGGTTGCAGCACTGGTACAGGGGGTCAAAGTAAGATTGAACTATTGTTGAATAGTAGTAATGGGGTGAATATGGGGTTATGATAATATTATTTTTAATTTATTCTTTATTATCACCTGAAATCATGTTTGTGAACACCAAGGTGTTTTAACTGGACTTAAAAAAATGTCATTCATAGATTTGAAAAAAACCTGCTCTATTGCTAATTCTTGGACATTATTATTTGTTATGTGACTGACAGAAATAGAAGAAAACCACTGATTATTTGGGCGGAATATAAGGGTGTAAGGAACATTTTGTGAGTGACTTCAGTGAACCACATGAATATGCATTCTGTATTACCACTGAATTTGCTACGGGCTTTTTACTAACATACTGTTTGATACATTGGTTTTTGTAAAGGAGGAAAAACTGAAATTAGAAAAGTAAAAACCATCTTCTCATGAGCAGTTTAAATATGCCTGAATAAAACATTATGAAGGGTGACTTCACTGCACATAAGGACGCCACGCCATAGCGCACTTTCATTTGCTCTGAATAGTATGTAACTATCAATGAAAGCTCATAGAAAC
This sequence comes from Euphonia xanthogaster, assembly GCA_034509185.1. Lineage (NCBI taxonomy): Eukaryota > Metazoa > Chordata > Aves > Passeriformes > Fringillidae > Euphonia > Euphonia xanthogaster. Next base: position 73,918,379 of record JAYDZK010000113.1, read on the forward strand.
TAAAGGTGCAGTTCACTGAAACATTAAGTGATTAAAAAGCACACATGCCTCACATCCTGCACTTTCAAACCTACTAATGTGAACACTTGCTTTTTTGAGAAAAAATCTTTAATTCCTCTATTGTCTAACTTCTGGAAAAAACTTAAAAGCAAAAAGAAAGAAAAGAAGCAGCAATGGTATTCTGAGCTCTAAATGTTCTCCAAATCTTTCTTTAGGCCAAGAGGAACTCCTATATCAAAAGTTGCTTGTGTTTTGCTCCCTGGATTTACATGACTTCAGCTCTGAATCATTGGCATGATGATTTCCCTAACATGCCTCTTTCTGTGGGTTAATGACTCTCCAAGAGAGCGATAGAAAAAAAATCATCTCTGGAGCTGTGTATATTATAGTGACCAGACTGCATTACTGCACACAGGGAAAAAAAAAAAAAAAAAAGTATCAGCTGAACCTGAACCCTTTTTTTCTTTTGCTCTGTTTTCATCTGGAGGGAAGCCAGAACACCCAACCAAAGGCTACTGAGCTTTTATGTTCTCTCTACTGGCCTATCAGTCTATTTTTTAATATGTGGGCGATCTGGCAAAAAATTGCCAGTTGAAGACTTATACACATTTCTTTTTACATGCAGTCTTCCTGATTATTCAATGTCAGAGACAATTACCTCAAACGTGTATGTGTGTTTACAGCAGAGGTAAAACAGGGACAACCTTTTTATCTTAAATAGGGCTTGCATTCTAGGAAGGAGAATACTGTAAAATTTCTTTCTTAATTTAATTCAGCCTTTTATTACTTGACTTTTTCTGCAAGTCCCACTGCTGTTTCTTGTCTTTACTAACTTTGATAAAATAGATTATGTTTATCATTTTTTTGTTCAAGGAGTGTGTCCAGCAGGAGGCATAAAGTTCTAGTAGCATCTCAGAGGTACTTCCTAGCTTGTCACAGGGCATCTGCTCTGGGATACAAACTCAAGTCTGCTATCTGGAAGTGTGTATCTTGTACCAATAGGCTGCATCAGGGAAATAAAAGATTTAGGAAGTTAATTGGATATAACGAAAAGCAACATGGGAGGTGTCTTTTTAATATTATTCCCACATGTACATCATTCTTCACATGATGTTTTTATTTGTAACTTATTATGGCATCTCTTAATTGTAACTCAAAGTGAATGTTGCACCGTATTTAAAACAGTAGGAATCATGTAATGAAGAGTTCACGTGTGTGTGCTTATGTAAAGGTAATGATTCAAAAAATTACATGAAAATAGATGCTTCCAGAATTCTGTTGTTTCAAAGATACATCTGTATTCTTCTGTTTTCTAAGAAAACAAAAAACCCCTCTTCAAATATTTTCTCATGAAGAACTGTATATAGTGTGATATATATGAATGTATGTACATGTATATTTTACTGTCAATATTCCATCACCTACCACATTACAGATTGCATTTATTGTATCACCCTAGTGCAATGTTTTGCATTACAACATAAAGAACATGATATACCACCACTTATCCAGACCAGAACATGATCCTTAAAGGTGACTGCAACCTTCATGAACTCTGCAGTGCTATAATATCCAGATTTTATGAACATGAAAAATGTATACCAATGTAATTTGCAGCATTATTAGCAAGAATCAAAATGCAGTGTCCTAGAGGACACTGTTAATTTTTGTCCCCTAAACTAACATAAAATAAATATATAGAACTGAACTTTTAAGGGCATGCATCTACCACGCTTTCCATCTGTTTAATGCATGCAAAAAATATCTTACTAATTGTCATACTCTCCTAATAGTAAGCACAAATAAAACAGATATATACCTGTGTCTAGAAAACTTAGAAGCAGTGCATTCTGTCATTAGTTCCTTTAGGTATACAGCCTTAATCAAGAGAGTTTCAAACATTTCATATCTTACACGAAATACATGGAGTAAATCTATGAGATTTGCAATGAGAGTGGGAAAAGATACACGAACCCAAAGTATGTGTAATTATTTGGAATTAATATTGAGAATAGAGGGAGGGTGATTTGGTTGATTCTAATTCTAAGAATTCCAAGAAAAATTATCCCATAAATGTATCAATTCATTTCTCTTTGACCTAGTGAGCTGCCATTTCCCTGATTCCTTTTCCATGGTGTATGGAACTGGGAACCATAAATGTACATCCATTTTATCTCTGTGTCACCAGAAAATTAGTTAAAAGTAGACATTTAGATTAGACATTAGGAATAAATTCTTTACTCGTAGGGTAGTGGGGCACTGGAACAGGATGTCTGGGGAAGCTGTAGGTGCCCTATTCACACTAGTGGATGGCATCTCAGCTCATGGTAGGAGGGGCTTGGAACTACATGATGTTGAAGATCTTTCAGGTCCCTTCCAACCCCACCCTTCCTATGACTCTATGATAAAATGTCATTGATTCTATATGTCATTAAAATTATAGGTAATACATCTACTAAAAGTTTACATGGGCTAATTAGATTTATAAGATTTATTTCTTAAGCTAATGTTGGATGTATATTTGCTTGTTTGTTTTTTAAATGTTGAGATTATTCAGAAGATGATCCGGACTTTCAGTTTTTAGAAATAATTGCAAAACAAAACCCAAGAAAAATAGAAAGCATAGAAAGGAAAAAACCCAACTGAATATGTTTAATACAAAAAAAACCCCAAAAATTATGAATTGAAGAAAGAGAATGACAATATTTCAGTTCTTCCTTTCCACCTGTAAAAATAAATTTTAAGTACAAATTATGCAAATAATCTTTTACAAAAAGTTTACATCATACTATAGATCACATTTTCATTAAGAATACAGATGCCTTCTAATTTTTGGCATTTTTTATTTCATATGGGACACGGTTTTTACATGTTGATACCGTTTCATGCTATATTATTTTTTTCATGCAATATAAGTTTGATTCTGTGGCATAAGCTATGAAGAGCTACTACCCTGCTCTCCTGACTTTCTGCTAAAAAATAAAAGCACTGTTAATCAGAATAGTCTTGTATTAAGCAGTAATAGTATAGACCTCAATTTATGAATGTGTTAATTGGGTACACCTAATTACTTTGCAGCCAAATCAAAAAAATTCCTTGCTTCTGAGACTGCAGAAGTAAGACATTTCATTATGGCATGAAATATATTTTAATATCTACTTAAGCATATTACATCTAAGTTCCCTAAATATACTTCTGCTTTCCAGTTCCCATGGCCAAGTTTTAAATAGTGTAGCCTTAAATAAATAGTCTTCTAATTCTGTTTCTCTCAGAGATAGTTTCCACAGTCTTTTGGCAGAAATTTCTAGTGTCAATAAAAGAGTGGGATCTCACTATCGTGAGAATCATTTTAGGGAAGTGTGATTTTTTTCCCCCTCTGTTGGATAAAGATTATTTTCTGACATTAACATGCTGAGATGTGCTCTTTCCCTTGAGTGAGAGTGTGGTCCTCATGGTGAAGATAGCACTGAAGCTGGAATCTTGATTAAAATGGGTGAACAGAGTCCCAGGCGTGTTAGGTACATTTGGTTCTCTTCATCACATAGGGGCATTTTATTAAGTTTCTGGTTAAGAAGTTAAAAGCAATTGTGCTATGTGTTACTGGAACTACTTTGTTTTCTGGTAGTCACAACAGAATGGAATGTGAACAGATAGAGATAGATGGATTTTCCTCTCTAGTAGTACTATTTTTTAAAATTGCTTAAACTATTCCTTCAAATTTCCCTTCTTAAGTGGTTTCAAACCAAATAGTATCCTGATTAGTCTAATTAATTTGAGAAAACCTTTCTTAAAGTAGAAATGTATTAATATTTTGGTTGTTTATTGGTTTATACTATTTAGAGAGTCTATATTCATTCATAGTTTATACTATTTAGAGAGTCTATAATCATTTTGATCACCAGAATAAACTGATCTCTTCTCTAAAATTGAAGCACATATCTGGAATGGAATGGAATACAGGATGGAAAATTTAGACAAAATCATACATTTATCTTTTATATCTTTGATGCTAACAAAGCATCTGAACCACTCAGAAACATGTGCTATTAGTGAATATATCCCAACTGTGGTTGGTTTTCTCCAATTTTTTATTTGAGGCCAGAATAATGAGAATTAGGAAAGGAAAAAGAACTAAGACATAGTGCATTACATTAATAATCCCATTAAAGTTTTGATGAGCATAATTCTTCTAGAGAATTTGAGAATCTATAATGTGACTAAAAAAGGTCACTAGGCTTGAGATATTCTAAACTGGATGCCTGAAATTTTGTGACAATGAAGGGGAAACAAATTATTTGAACTATGAAATCAGAAGGTTTTTTTTTTGTTTTTTTTTTTTTTTTAATACCAGTATAAATACATTTTTCTGCTTTCAGGGGTTTAAGTGGTATTTGCTATATTGTACTTTAAAACAGAACTTACAAATAGGCTTCTAAGTTTTTACTTCTAGCAACAACCACTTAGCTGGAGCTACAAACCAGTGGTAAAGCTCGAAGTAGTTCAGCCTTCTAAATTACAGGACAAGGCCCCCTGTGTTAACAGAGCAGTGAGTTCTTGTTAAATTTCAGGTTATGTACATTCAGGAGAGAAAATACCTGCCATTTCCTTTCTCCATGGCTGCGGCTGTCAAGATCCAAGCAGTAAGTGCTTGTGCATGTGGGGTCTGAGGTTGTTTTGCCACTTGGACAGGCTGTGAAAGTCAGGGCTAATGGGGTAAAAGCAGCCTAGGTGGATCAGTCTCACAGCTGCCAGTTACATGGTTCCTGCTGAATCTCTGGAAGAGCATCCAGGTGGTTTTGCCTCAGAGGTATCCACGGCTATCAGGTCATTTTAGTGATATGACTGATTCCTTCGTATTCTGCGTATGCTGGTTGGAGTCCATTTCTACTTCTAGTATATAAAAATCCTTCTTTTCTCAGGGAAAAAAAAAAAAAAAAAAAGGACACCACAAAAAAAATCTTGATGCCCTGGTACTAAAAGATTAATTCCTGGACAAGTTTAGAAGCTATTTAGTTAGCATTACAGTGGATTCAAACTGGGATATTAGTTATGAGGAAGATAAAATAAAAAAAAAAAGATGTCATAATGGCATGATGACAAAAAAAAATATACTTTAAAGTATTCAATTCTATCTAAGTAAACAGAAATCATCTCAATGATTCTAATGTTTAATCAAGTGCTGACTTCTCAAGGGTATTCCATTAGTTCTTTAAAATATATGAGCTAAAATGAAGTGATGTGCAGAAAAATTGTTTGGAGGTAGATTAATATGTTTCTGTACAATCAGAAATACTGGTGATGAAGGTCAGGACAACACTGACACAAATATATTTCTTTTATAATATTATTTTTTTATTTAAAGGAAAAAAGCTATAGTGACTTGAAATTATCTGTGGAATTTGTAGTTTTATTTTCTGAGATGCTTGCTTTCTTTCTGGTTGGAGGTTATGAACCACTTTTTAATAGTAGTTTTGCTGGAATTTTAATAGACACGTGTTACATGAAATAATTGCCAGTGAAGTGATTATGGTTTGAATTTTTTTTTCCTGCATGGGTCTATGGGTTCTGGTTTTGTTTTGGTTTTATGCAGTTAGTCCACTCCAAGCTATTCATGTCACATAGTAATGCCCTTCAGATGGGATGAGGTTTTGCAGTGGGAATAGAAAAGCATTCATTTGGCAATATGGTATCCTACAAGCTAGAAACAGTTTCTTCACTGTTCATGTTATATATCACACAGCTTTTTAAAGAGCTCAAGAAATTTGAGATAAACTTTTTTTTTTTTTTTAATTGCATTTGGGAGGGATAACTGAGCAGAGTAAAGGAATAATTCATAATGCATAAACTGTTGAAGTTCCATAAATTTTCTTTAAGGAAAATGATACATTGTTGACGGTTTTAAGGGGTTTTTTTTGTGTCTGTTCAGTTTTCATTAATATACTATATATGTTTTTACTTCCCATAGGGGAAATATATAATTCTAAATGTCCACAGCTAGTTCTTTGCAATTTGTTGAAAACCTAAGCTTTAGTATGACAATTTTTTTTCTCCTTTAACTCTATGGTCAGTCTTTACATTTTTATAGTTTGTCAAAGTGAGCAGAATGATATTCATAACTTGCTAACCAAATTGAAAGTCAAATATTGAAGACATTTCTTGTGCAATTCCCTGAAAAGTGTTTTTTTTTTCAGATGGGAGCCTTAGGAATGCAGATATTTTTAATCTGTTGGTGCCATCTCGTGGCAAGAACATAATTATATGAAACAAAGAGGTAGTCTTTTCAGCATGTATTTTCTAATCTTAGCAAAAATGTACCTTGCCTTGGTAATAGGTATGTATGTATGAATTTTAATAGTGACTGTAAAATAGCAAAATAATTCATGCATAGGACAAAACTTTCTTTGGTTTTTGGTTTTCTTCCTTTTCAAGAGCCTTTAAGTATTGATTTGAGAAATCTCACAAAAATTGACTGTCATTAGCACATAGAAATAGATTTTTAGTCTGCTGCATTAGATCTCTGTAGCATACTTAACTGGTTCAAGGCAATTGTCAATATATTTTTATTGTAGCAGTGCATTACATCTCTGTAGAATACTTTAATACTTAGCTAGCTCAAGGCAATATTCACTTCAGCATCCTGTAATGTTTAACAGAAAGCCAGGGTCTGTGATAGCATTCTTGTGGTTCATTTTATTTTCTGCTTTTGGCTTGGGAGAATTCATACCAGCCTGCATCCAAAAAAAAGAGCAAGAACAACACAGGAATGCTGTATATTTTTTCTGGTATTTTCATTGGGATGCAGAAAAATGAGTAGTTTTGGTTCTGTGCTAAATAAATACTAGCTTAATATGGGGAGGGTTTAAAGGTAATGCTTGTAGGTATCTGCAATCAGTAAAGATCACATTCTTGCTCAGTTTCTGAAGGAATTTTCTATACAATAGTCCATATTTGCTTACTTATCTCTAACTTCCAGTCTGATGAAAGTTTCTAGATGCAAATATACTATTCCCTTTAAAGAGCTGGAAAGAGAATCGAGATTTCTGTCCTGCTTTTACTTATGGTGGGGGGTTCTCATTGTTTTAAAAGTAGGGACTTTTGTATTCTTAAAAATAATTTTAAAAAAGAAATTATAGTCTTGTTCAAGTAACATCCAAATATGCTGTAGTTATTGAAAATAGATGTCAGGTTATTACTTTGTGAGTTATTATAATATCCTCCCAGCTGAAGAAGAAAATACTATCAATCAAAATTAGTACCAAATGAGAACACTGTTTTAAGATCCCACACTGTTTTAAGATCCCTTCTTTTCATTCCAGATGATTCCATTACTTTCTCTACACATGACCATTACTGTTTGTGTACTATATGCTTTCTATCTTTGTACAGAAAATAACATTAGAAGGATAAAAACTAAAGATATATTTTCTAGCAATTATATGGTAAGTATTAAAATATTAGTCACTAGAATATGATTTTTAATAATCAATCACTAGCTGAGGTACCACTGTGATAAGTTCAGTGTACTATGATATGTCAACAGGTGAAGCACTCATTTTCATTGATTAGGGATGTGTGATTTCTCTGATTAGGGTTAGCTAGGTATACAACTTCCTTGCCTATCAGCTAGAAGGAAGAGAAGAATCATAATATTAATGTAATAAGATACAGAATTTCGACAGTTTTATACAGGTATGTGGTAATGTGGTTATTTCCCCCTCATCCCAGTAAAAACTCCCTTAACAGTTACGTATTGAATATTCTCTCTCTTTCTATATCTCCCTCCTGTAATAGACTAAAAATTAAAGTGGTGACTTAATAGAGAATTTCAATTGTTTATTCACGTGAGTTGATGAGATGTATATTCACTTACAAGAATGTCAAATCTAAATATGTGTAATAGTTTTGATAGAAACACAGACAGAAAAGTGTGAAGCTTAAGGCCTCACAAACTAAATCTTAAAAAGTTTTCTAGAAAATTTACCAATATTTTATATTCCTAACTTCTTATTCTGGATTAATACACATTTGTTTAGGCATGTCAGCATTAATTTCTTTCTGTTACTTTTAATACAAACTTAGTACAGAATATTTTAAAGGTTATTAAATTGGAGGAAAGTAGAATTCTGTTATATGTTTTGGACAGGTATTTTTTTACTTTTAGTTTAAGATATTTTTAAAATTTACTTTATTCTAAAAGCTTCAGCAAAGGCAGGCAGTATGCTTCACCTGAAACATGGAATGAGATGGGCAAAAGAGCAAGCCCAGGTACAGAAAGATGATGAAGCATGCCATAAGTCACCAAAGAGAAAGTCTCCAATGAGATGAGATTAAGGAAATTTGCAGACAGTGTTATGTGGATAAGAGGGGGGTAAAATCAGTTTAAGGGATAAAAGGAATATATAGATAGAAAAATGTATTAGAAACATGAAATAATTCAATCTATCAATGTCTTCTTTGAAGTTAGGGAGGGAAGAGGAAACACGGTCAATTTATTAAGTGATTCTTCCTATTTGTAGAGATTCTGGAGGTGAAAAGTTAATTATTTTGTGATTATCTTCAGAAAAGCTTGCAAATATGTATAACACAATTTCAGAATATGTTTTTGAAAAAAATACTAGAATCTCCTCATTTTTGCTGTAAAATTCTTTGTATTCCCTTTCTTCGAATGGCACCTGTTGAACAGTAAATTTTGCTCTTTCAATCCCAGTGTGCATAATTTAGTTAGAATTTTAGGTAAGTAAATACATTATTTATGCTGGAAACTGTTGGATCCTGTATATAAAGGGGAGACTGAAAAGTGTCTGTCACTGAACTTGTCTAGATGATCAAAAGGAAAAAATGCTGTTTAAAACTGTTTCTGGGGTTAGTTTGTCAGATAAAGTTGATCGCTGAGCTGTGGAACTTGTGTATTTAGTGTGTTCTCCTGACTGTCAAAATTATTTATATCTAGTGTGACGATCAGTTTGTCTAAGCAACACATACCTAAGCTGTGGCAGTGAAAGAAAAAAAATTCATCCTGCTGTACAACTGCAGTAGTAAATAACTGACATGTTTCAGGGCCCACAAGCCTACAGAAATTTTAAACAAGACATAAAGGTCACAAAAGCACAGATTCCTGACAATCATGGGTGCTGTTATTACATGCACAATGCAGCTGTACCATCTTTTCTGACTCCTGCAGAAACAGTCTGAATGAGTTTGTAGCTATGACTTTGTTCTTTGGTGATTGCAATTCTTAGGACAAACTGGGAATGGCTTTTTCAATAGAAAAGAGAACTGCAAAATTAGAAGTAGTGACACTGATATGCAATTTTTGGCATTTGGTTAAACTTCCCTTTTTTAAAGTAAACTTGGTTGTTTCTTGTAAAGATAAACAGAGAAGCCTAGGTACGTATTATCTGCAAATGATGCACTTTTTTCTTCCCTACCTTTTACAGTATAGAAATATATTAAATTATTATTCTTATTAATAATAATAGTAGTAGTAGAAGTAGTAGTAGTAGTAGTAGTAGTAGTAATAAATTTGTATGAGGTATGAATACAGAAATAAAAAAAAAAAATCTCTTACTGGACTGATGGGATGAAATCAACATGCTTCAGAAATAAAAATGTGTTTTCCTGCAATGGATTTATATCCATCTGTTCTGATGTAAAGCACTATGACAGACTGTCATGGGGATAGCTGTCACTTTTTAGTATTGTTAAGAGAATTCAGGAAGCAAAAGGCAAAAGGAATTGTAACTTCTTAAAAGTGGGACAGAAATTTCCAGCCTTAAGAAGTTTTAAAATTTATTTTTCCCTAATTTAACCATAACTTTTAATAGCCTCACAATGTCTTGTGCAGGATAGAAACATATTCAGAGAAACAAAACCTTTTTCTCTACAAGTGTGTCTCTAACAAATTTTCCTCAAGCTAAGGAAAAAAAACACCTTTATATCCAGATATTCTAGAATATCTGAAGACTAGTTTTAGACCAGGCTACAGCTCTTTTCTAGCTCCTTAGATGTTTGTGACAATTGATTTACCTGGGAAAGGAATGGTGACACTGATCACCTCTCCTGCTTCTTTTTTGTTAGTCCACAAGGACTTCACAGATTTTGCACTTTGAAAAGACCATACTAGTCTGGCTTGCCACTCCTTAAAAAAATATCCTGCAGGAGATTAAGTAAGAATTAATCTGCCTCTTTCTGTGTGTTTTGGTGCTTCTCTGAAAGGCATTTTGCTTAACAGCAACAGTCAGGTGCTCTTGTCAATTAGGCCACGCTTGAAGTACTGGGGCTTGTTCAGGTGGAAGAGTCATGCATGTGAAGAACCAGGAGACTCAGGGCTGGACAGCACTGCAGGAGCTCCTCATTGTCAGTGGATTTCTGATGCCCTCTTCATAATAACAGTGAAGGAGTTTGCCTCCAGGAAGGACTGAAAGCCACCTCCTACTATGTATTTCAAACCTGGAGTTTGTATGCAGAAAGCCAAAGAAATCTGAGGCCAGGTTATGTTGATAAAGTCATGTGCTTCTGTGCAGTTCAAAAATAATTTTAGCTTGTGTTTAATTTCCAATACTGTTGACAGGATTTGATCAGATGTACAAAGTTAAGCATTTTTATTTTTTTTTTAAATTCTGTACAGATATGTACACACTTGTGCTTTGGGCAACTTCATCTTTAAACAAAGCTATGCCTTGTTCTGAGACTAATTTTCTAGCAGAAAGTAAGAATAAAATAGCTCTGTATTTCTGAGGTTAACTTTTTCTAACTTCCAGTTAACCATCAACCTTACATATTTGTCTCATCTTGTGCTTAGTAGTACTATGTTCCAAATTTATAATTTTTCCAACACTTCATTGGTTTCCACCTTCATTTTAATAAAAGGGTAATTTTAATTGCTCACATATTTCTTAGAAGGCAGTGAGTTTTTTCATAGCCTTTCAATGATGTCCAATAAGTATTTGTCAGGAAGTTGATTTAATTGATTTAAGGACCACAATGAGCAGCCTGCTTTAGTATTGAAATGAAGAGTACAGTTGGAATGATTAAATTTTATAGAGATTTCACATGATCAGAGCTTGTCCTGGAAGAGAAGTGCAAAATGAGAACTTTCATTGAGCTGAACATTCTTATTGCCTAGGAAGTGCTCAATTGCACTTTTGCTTCAGGGTACATTGAGCAGATATTTTCACATCCAAAGCAATATAGGGAATTATATATTTAATAGAATACTAATAAGTTACCTCACTGAAATACTACAGTGTGGTAAGTCAAACACTGCCAAGTATTTTAGAATTATTAAATCTTCCACATAAGAGTTTAATATAAAATTATTAGGGATATCAAATTACAGGACTTTTTAATACACATATTTTACTCCTAGAATTTTAATGATTGTTGCATTATCCTTTATGTGTTTCTTTTCATGAAATTTCCAAAATTATAAGCAATATTTTTGTAATGCTACTTTTATTCCAGTGTGGCCCAGTTCTTGATCACTGGCTTTCTTTCTGTGCTGTGTGGGTACTGGTATTTCACAATTTCTTTTATGTGTCATCTTCTTTGCCTAGGACATACTTCTTATGTTCATTGCTTCTCACTTCGTATTTCCTGTCAATCACAGATGTTTATCTTTCACCTGTGTGATGTAATATAGCAAATTAACAACTGAATGCTTTGAAATCCAATTAACAATTGAGTGCTTCAAAACAATTGGTGCTTGTGAACAAAAGGTTTATTGTGACAGGTTAAAAGGAGTCTGAAGTTCTGTGTGATAAACTTTCTTATGTAGCTAAAATATAGAACACTTGGTTTTTTAGCATCAAAATATATTAATTTGGGCATACAAAACTTCTGTTGTAGTGGGCTGCTAAGTACTGTCATACCTCTTCCAGGTATGCCCTTCGTGGGCTGTATCACCAGTATCCACAAAAACTGGTTAAACTTGAACAGTCCTAATTGGTGCAGCAGTGCCCTGAAACCATGTAAGAGACCATATGGCACAGTAGCAAGGAGAAAAATTAAGAAACTGTTCAGACATCAACAATCATGTAATAAATCCCTTTTAATCTATCCATAAGAAAAGACTATCTCTAGGTATCAGCACACACATACAGAATATTCTTGGAGACACTATGATGCTTTGCATATGCTTACAAATATATATTTTTCTAATGTTTCTTCAGCCTTCTGCTAGTTTTTAAATATTGATTTTATGGTGTATTCGATGCTTTTAAAAATATTCAAAGCTCTCAAGGGTATTCATGATGTACAGTTAGAATTCCTAAATAATTTTCAGTGTATAAAGGCTAATATTTATAAAGATTTAATTAGCGATAAAGAAACGTCTGGTTTTTACATGTCTTAGTTATTACCTACTAATAGGTATGTGAAGTAGTGGGGGTTATTGGGCTGCAACAGTGTTTGTGCATAGGCATGGACCTCTTATCTATCCATTTGTGCACTGCCTGGTTTTTTGCAAAACAGCAAAGGCTTCAGAATTGCTGAAGAGCTTTAGGCTGTTTTTTGTCCATTCAGTATATTATAATTAAAGAATACAGCCACTGCCACCCCCAGACTATATCCACTCTGCTTAGTCTGTAGTCCTGTTACCTCCGAGAAATGTTATATGGATGCTTGGGCAGCACATTAGGATTATTTAGTGAAATTTGAATTGAATTACAATTCCATAACTGGTGAGGCTTCTTTTTTCTTTTGAACTCAAACAAAACTAACAATCAGTATTTAGCCTAGAGAGGGAGCACTGCAATTGCCATTGCATAGCAAATAAAACTTAAAATCAAGCCTTCTTGATCATTTGAGATTATCAAAAATTATGGAATACAGTTATGAGTGTATAGGTGTTGAAAACAGCATTCTATATCAGTTTCATCTTGGGATTTTTTTTCTAATAATTGGGCTGCTTTGCATATAATCTCTGGGGCTCCTTCTTTGTAAACACATCCTGGTGGGATTTGCTCATCCTCTTCAAAAGCCTTCCGTTTCCTTGGGGTCCTGTGCCATAATGCTTGTGTAAGCACTGAGAAAAAAAAAATGTTCCTGGGGGAGAGAGAAGAACCCGGATGTCTGAGCTGTGTCTTGGGAGGTGAAACACAATCCAGGGTATATATGATTTAGAGTTCTCTGAAGATATGCAGTTTTACCCATTTTTCACTACACAGGAGTGAAAAGCAAACAAAATCTTTCTACAGCGTATTGGTGTTGGGTTTCCAGCATGAAGACAGACCAATGTGAACTGCCAAGTTTAGGTGCTTGGATTTTCTTGTACTTTTGGAAGTCTTTCTACAGAATCCTTTGTATGGCAATATTGTGGCCTCTTAGAGACTGTCACAAAGATATGACATTTGTGAAACTAAGACTGGGGAACAGCTCACAGAGTTTGGAAATAACTTGGCATAACTCATGTTCATCCCTGTCCACTGGATATGGATTGTATTTGTATGCTTAAGTAAAATAACATGGCAATATATAATAAAATAAATCTGGGAACTTTCAAGTCTGATGAGGTCATTTGCCAATTTAATAAAATGTTGATTTTTATTTTTTTTAAGAAGTTTTTTTGTAAGCAAAATTGATTTATTTCCTCTGCTTCATTCCACGGTCTCTTTGGAAACATAACATTTTATGTTTAATGCTGAATGACATGTCACATTAGAGTTTAGTGTGATTTGAAACAGCTGAAATAGCTAAAAGAATCAAATGTTATATTGAAGACAGGTCATTCTTAACAGCAATGTGAAAACAGTTTTCATAGCATTTTTCCTCTTTCAGACAGCATTTCTTCTGCATGCTTAGAATCATTCCATCTTTCTTTCCTTGAAGACACAGTGGGTACATAACCATTAACCATTTTGTGTTCAGGCCCTTGGGCTGTTTCCTGTTTCCAATGAGGTTGTGAAGTACTTCTGAAAATCCAGTAGTCTAAAGGGACAACTGTAAAAAAACAAACATAAGGTGAGACACTAGTCAACAGAATAGGAGTAAACTTTTATTTTTTCAAATTATGTTTAATCCCTAAACAGCTGTGAAAGCCAGCCTGCAAATATTGCCCATTTTATGTGAAATCTATATTAATGGAACACTTGGTTATTTTTGATTTCACAAAATAGGGCCAGTATGATTAATATTGGCTCAAAAAGCTTGGTTCTCCTTTGTTCAGTTATTGTGTGGATGTGAAACATATCTGGAAGTATACATTATATAATAGCCTTTTATTACTTTTTTCAGTCTAAATAAAATGAAGTTCATGGTTGGTCTTTTGGGTATAGCACTTACAAAATTAAGGATGGATAGAGGAGGAGAAGGGAGTTAATCTCCAAGACAGTCTTAAGAGATTAATTGTACTATGTTAATGTGTGCTAGTTCTGTCTGTTGATGTGATTATCATAAAAAATACAAGAAAAGAAATCACTGGGCTGGGGTTTGTGGTTTGTTTTTTTTAGTTGTTCTTAGCTACAAATAATTTTAAACATTACTTCTTGCACATTCAGTAGATAGGGATAACAGATTAACCTATTATTACGGGATAACCTCTTTCCAAGTCTTTCATATTTCTAAGTTGTAACTTGTTCTTCCCTCTCACATGCTTTCTTTTCCATAGTGTAGCAGCACCAGTTTGTTCCATGTGCCATGACAGTCATGAGAGTTTCTTTCCTCCACACCTCTCATAAAATGTGGTGTTCAAAATGAATTTATTATTTTAGCTGGGCCCTTCCCATCATTGCCTGAGTAGAGAAGATATACTTTATTTTTCTTATAGGTAATAATCCTCCTTATATATCAGTTTATTTATTTTGAATCCAGATGATGCCTGACGTTAAATCATATTCAGTGATCTTTGCCTCACAAGCATTAAGATGGTTGACATTTAGTAATTTTTCTCTGTCCACCAGGCATGATAATTATTCAATCATAGGGAGAATTAAGAGAGGAACTGGAGTGGAAAATGTATACTTTTAATCAGAGAATGACTAATTATTCTGAAGCTGCTTCAGCCAATTCATGTTCTATACTAGCAGTAAATTCATTAAACCCATGCTTTGAAAACCTGCAAATTGCAGTGAACAGTGTGTGGTCCTTGAGAATCCCTGATTCTCCTGCTGAGCTGGTTTTATTTTATCAACATGTGAATGTGCTGCTGCTGGGTTGCTGGGTTTTCTAAATGTCTTATAACTGAGTCATCCCATAGCTTAGCAGTTGTCTTGCTTACAGCTGCACACCTTGTCCAGTGTTGTTCCATCCCCTTCAGGGGGAGTTTACATCACTTCTCACCTAGAAAGTGTTTGTGGTTTTTTTCAGTATATTATGTCTCTTGGTTGTAAAACATATTGTAATTCAGCTAATAGGATTGCAAAAGGTGGCTATTCACATCTAAGTTCTTTAATTACTCTTTCCTGTTTAATGCACAGATCATAACATCTTGCTGCCAATATAAATTGAATTATCTACCTGTCCTACAATTATTTGTAGAAAGACTGCCACTGTGCTAATAGAGCATTCTCCAACCTCCTTCAATTTATCTGTAAACCACTGCTCCTCCAATTAGTATTGAATCAAAATTCTCAATCTTGCTTCTGTTCCTAATTCTCTTACAGAATTATTTCATCCTAGACATCTCTGACATTTCTTTTTTGTGCCTTGACTCTGTCTATTTTACCTCCTTTTTCCTGTTATTCCTGTATATTCATATTTGAAAACACAATGTATTTTATATTTTTGAGGTGTCTATTTCACTATGTCTTGAATGAAATTACAGTGTCTTAGCCAAAGTCTATTCTTTACTGCATTTTCTATTCCACTTTTGCACTACAAAACCTTTTTGTTTATGCCATATAGTTTCTTTCAAAAGTTACTCCTCCTTTGGTCTTCTTGTCTTTCCAGCAAATAATATTATCATAATCTTCCAGTCCTTTGGGATACTGCACCAGCTCTCTAAGATGCTTATTATATGGTTTTGAAATTTCAAACAAAAAATGGTGCAATTTTCTAGGTTTGCTTATTTTTGTGTTAATGCACACATCAGACATCTGATTAGATGCCTAATGTGGTATCTTCTTAACCCTGACTTGCTATCACCTGGTTTTTTAGTCCTTCTTGCCCCTCAACTCTTATTTATTCTGTCCTATATTCTTTTATACCATCCTATAAAAGATGGTATAATCCATATTATACCATCCATACCTAACTAACGTGTGTTAGCATACCCATGTTTCATCTCTAGAATCCTTTTTACTAAGCTACTACATGATTTTTCCTTCCTTATTCCCTTCCAGGTCCCCTAAGAAAAAAAAATCATCTTTATGTAATAATAATGAAAAATGTCCCCTAAGTCAGGAAGGCAAAGAAGTCCAGATGACACAATCAGTCACAGATTTATTTCCAGAATATTGTTCTATACGACTGGAGAGTTTTTCTTATGAGAAGGTTCTCTATAAGGTAATGAATAAAAAGAGTTTGTTAATGAAAAGAATAAGATGTTTTTACAAATTTTGATACTGTGGAAAAAGCTTGCAAACCTGGGCATGGATAAGCATTTGTAGCAGACCTCAGCAATTTGCATAAACAAAGCTTTTGGAAGGGAAATTAAATTGGAAAAGTTTATGGAACAGGATTTGGAAAAACCCCAAGGCACAGAGGCATTGAAGAAGCTTCTGTCCAGTTGCAGAGCAGAAGGGACTAGCAGCACCTGTCAGGACTGAGGATAGAAATGACAGCAGCAGTGCTGCTGCTGATCTGGTTGCTCTGTGACGTGACTTCTCGCTGACCTCGTTGTCTGTCAATGGTGCTTAACATCTTACCTCACCAGTTTCCAGAAAGGTTCAAAATTTGCAACAGTGTAAGAGTGACTTTCTATCATATTCAATGCGTGGACATTTCTTAAACACCTTTCTCTCTCAAAACAGGTGTGCTTTTTGTAGGTTTGGTATTTATTTTCTTCACTGTCATAGAGCTGTCTGTCTTTTAGATTTCCACTGAGTAACGTGAAGGAGGGATTGCAAATTGGAAGGTTTGTTTATAGGCGCTGGAAGAAGTTACACTTCAGTTCTTCAGTACTCACTCATATAACAGTTATTAGAGACAAGATATCTGTTTTACTCTAAAATAATGTTTTAAGAAGAGGGAGGAAATCATTGCTTGACATTTTCACTAAGCTTTGCTAATGAGTATGTATATATATATTTCATAATATTGTAGTTCTTTGCTTCTCAACACTGAGGAAAAAAATCCCCATAGTTTCTTTCAAAATCATAATATACACTTTAATTACATATCACATTTTCCTTTGAGTAGCATGAATGAATATCTTTAGCAAGTACACTTCAGTCACTGAAGTAGATGGCTTTTTGTTGTTGAAACTGTGAACAAATCCTTGACATTCTTGTAGTAACATAAGGATAACAAAATCACTGACTTTAGGTTGTTATGCTAGTCTGCCTTTCTCAAATAGATATTTGGAAGAGGAGTAAAAGAAACACCAGAGATAAAAAAGAAGCTGTGGAGAAAAGAAAGGATAGCTGTCAACATGCCAGTGAAAATCCACTTTTAAAATATAGGCTAGAGCAAGTAACTTCTGAGTGGCACTGGATGGAAATTGGAAAAGTGAACACAATGAGCCATAAGAATAAAAACATTCAATGGGATGTATTGCAACGTAATTTATGTGACCTTTACAGCCTCCTGAGAATCATATTTACTTTCTATTTGGAGCCATTGATCCATTGGATCCTAATAAATTGATGTAGGTCCTCAAGTAACCTTCCTCCTATATTTGTCTAAAGTCCTAAATTTCTTGTAATTGCTTGTTTTACTGTAAAGCAAGATATAAATGAAAATAGGAAATTTAAAATGTTCAGCATTGCTTCTCCCATGCTGACAGTAGCATTGGGTCAATGCGGTTTTTTCTTGCCAGGTGCAACAAATTATGTTTGTAGCAATATGACAGAGATCCAGTCTGACATAAACTTCTCAGAAGTGAGAAGCTGGATGCCACCCCATAAAAATATCAAGGCAGAATGTATAAAATACTAATTCTTTATGTACTAGTTAGGTCATGGTATGCATTGGATGGAAATGGATTTGCTTCCCCTGGAGTGATTTTGATAAAAGAAATTTCCTATATTGACAAATTCTAGAATTTTGTTGTGCAGAAAGTGTCTGAATATCTATGTGTACTCTTGTAGCTGTATCTTTATGGATTTATTTCTTAGCCAGCTTTTAGACATTAGTATTAATAGAAGATGGAAGATTCAGATTTTTCTCATGACTTTATAACCCAAGAATTGTAAGAAGAGTCTATCATATATAGATGTGTCCATCAAATTTTGTGATCTTTTATGGTATTTTCCTCCCTGTAAGTGATTTGAAGAAATCTGCTGATTAAAATGCACAGATCATCTGGTTCTTGATATGCAAAAAGAGTAACTTAATTGAAAATAACTTTCTGTGAGGGAAGAGAAAAAAAACGCATGGATTTTCTGACAGACCTGGTAGGGAGCAAGCACCACACAGCTGCCCCATCACTCCCCCTCCTGTGGGATAAGGGTGAGAAAGGGAAGGATAAAAGTGAGAAAACACATAAAGACAGTTTAATAGGAAAAGCAAAAGCTGCTCACACAAGCAAAGGAAGGCAATTAATTCACCATTTCTCATGGGCAGGCAGGTGTTCAGCCATTGCCAGGAAAGCAGTGATCCATCACATGTGGCAAAGGTGATGTGGGAAGACAAACTATATTGCTCCTGATGTCCTCCACTTCCTTTTTTCCCCCCCCAAATTTATTGCTGAGCATGATGTCACATTGGACATCCCTCTGATTAGTCAGGGTGGGCTGTCCTGGGTATATCCCCTCCCATCTTCTTGTGCACCCCCAGTCTACTCACTGGAGGGGAGGCGTAAGGACCAGAAAAAGGCCTCGATACCAGGCAAGTGCTGCTTAACAAAAAGGAAAACATCCCTGTGGTATCCACACTGTTCCCAACAAAAATCCCAAACACAGCACAATAAAAGATACTGTAAAGAAAATTAACTCTGCCATAGACAAAATCAGTACAATGACGAAATGAATTGAGGGATTCTAGTATGTTATGCACGCAGTGGGATTAAGTGGTGAGATTTCTTTTTGCCTTAGTTTAATAAAATTTTTAAGTATTCTGCAGAAATATTTTTGTTTGTCCAAACTATTACTTTATAATGGCAAGAAACTATATTTAAAATATCTTAGGTATATGCAGCATATATCTCTATATATTTCACATTTTGAAAGGGTTTGCCTTCAAATACACAGAATTATCTAATTTCTGTTGTCCTAAAAAGAACAGCTTTTTTTTTTCCAGATATTTTTCTTATTTGTCTGGGTGACATATACATCATTATCACTTCAGTTATGAGGCTGGGATGGAAATATATTTATAACTGAACAGACACTTTTGAGAACATTTCTAATTCTAAGAATTTGAATTAGAGATTTTTTTTTTTTGCAGTCCTCTTGTGTTTACTCATTTGTGATCCCTACAAGGGAGATTTCACTTGCTGTACTTGAGATTTGGTAAATTTACAGAAGAATATTAAATTTTGTTAAATTTACAGAAGAATATTATCACTCATTCAGAAATTATATCAAAATATTGTATATAATATAGCACAAGGTAGGAATAAGTCTCTGTAACACATTGTAACACTTTACAAAGTCTTTAACTGCAAAGATCAAGATATCATTCACTTGCAATTTCTTTCCATTAAAAAAAAATACTGTTGTTTAAAAAACCATAAAGTTAAATTATTAGCTGTCCATATTTTAGTGAAACAGTCCCTTGTTCTAAAAAAAAATCTCAAAAACCCAAAACTCAGAGACCAGATAGTAATTGACAGGCTAAGTTATTCCTATATACTAAATTCCTGGTATTTCTCTTGTACAATTTTTATTCAGACACATTAAATACAAATAAACAAGAATTTTTTTCACATAGAAATATGGTTTTAAGTCTAATTGACTTCCACTTGTAATTAAACTATAAACATTTGTTTTACAGTTATAATAGTATTTTATTCATCTTAGATCCAAAAGAGAAAAAAAAAAAGAAAAAGAGAAGTATT
>JAYDZK010000113.1:73945141-73958216 GCA_034509185.1 Euphonia xanthogaster
GGAAGTGGCGGAAGGAAGGAAGGAAGGAAGTGGCGGAAGGAAGGAAGGAAGGAAGGAAGGAAGGAAGGAAGGAAGGATCAAATACTAAAAAGCTATAACTGCTTTGGGATTTCAGTTAGTTTTTGTAATACATGAGGCAGAGGACTACCCTCTTTGTAAAAGAAAATCTCTACTAATAGTAAATATGGATGTTTTAGAAGACAGCATGGCTATAGGCTAAACACAAAGAGGATAATCATTTAGGAAGACATACATGGGATGAATTCTCATTGGAGGAAAAAAGAGCTAAATTCACTATTGGGGAGAGTATAGCAGACAATTTATGGGATAAATACAACTACAAAATCTTATGGAGGGAAATTCAGAGGACTAGCAAGACCTTCTCTAATCTACGTGTCTAGGACTGTATCATTTGTTGTGGAAAAGTGGGTTATGCTGTCTGGCAAGCAAGAGAATTTCAGTTGCTTTCAACCCACAAAAGCAAATCTAAAGCCACTTTAGAAATTAAATGAGATAAATGGAAAAGGATGCAGTTGATCTGGAATGAACAATCCATACTCATACAGGAGAATAGGGCGACCGGTGGTTGCAGTGGTCACTAGTAGCAGTGGCACCAGACATAGAAAGACATAATGAAAAGAAATAATGGCATGGAAAAAGAAGGGATAGAATTCAGTGGAATGGAGCTTGAAAATATCTCGAGAAATACTCTGGTCACACCAGCTGCAGGCAGCCCATTTCAGAAAGCAGTTTGCTCAGACTGTCCTTCAAATCCTTCAGTCACATCTCATTTCAGCTGCCAACTCTCCCTGCAAATATATAGGAAGCTTTAGTAAACACTAAACCTAAATCATCGTGGATGTGAATGAAGTAAATTGCTTGGACTATCTGTGATGTGCACTGAAAATAATTTCTTAATTTCAAGGAGTGGTTCTAAAAACTACCACCATAGCCCTTTCTTCATTTTGTTTTCTTTCTGTAGGCTGGGTAACGAGGTATAGTTGTTCTTTCCATAAAAATATTTTTTTTTCCTAAATGTTTTGTTGCTAGCCTGATGTCTAATAATTTACATGTTATAAATAATGGTGAATTTACAATGAGGCTGAGTAGAGAGGAAAGACTATTTCATACTTCTTAAAAATAATATTCCTGTCCACATATCTTCTTTTCCGTTTTCTTTTTCTTCTTTTTTTTTTTTTTCAAGATAGGTGATAAAAAATCCACTATATTAAGATTGTTGAAAACTATTATACTTCTTCTGCATTATTTTCTCCAGAACTGTGCCTAGCTAGTTGTTGGGAGGACAGAATTAAAAGCAGAAGAATGGCAAGGGGGAATGGTAGAATCTCTCAGGGGACCTTGCATCTGGGAATGCCAAGGCCTTGAGAATAACAATGCAGGAAACCTCACATATTGCGCCTACTGCTGATGATTGTTGGTATTTTGAGAGATTTGGAGGCAGTTTCACAGACGTGCATGAGCTCCCTGCTTTGGGAGAGATCAAAGCAAAGATCATAAAAGCCACAGAGGAGATCAGAGCATGTTGGTAAACTACATGTACACAGGCCCTTGACAAATGTGTGCGAACAGCAGGGCCACTGTCCAGCAGGGTGGACTAAGCCTGATGGTGCCTGCATTCCCTCTTGGCTGTCTATGCCCAGTGTTGCTTCAGGATCCTCTGCTTAGTGAGTAACAATATGATTTTATTCTTTTCATTTCAGACATGGGTTTGGGGTTGTTCTGGCTGCCTGCCTGTGTCAACTCAACACAGTAGTTTATTGTTATGTTGTGCAACCTATTATGATCTTTCCACTTCTTTGCTACATTCTGCAAATTTCAGATAGTGTCTTTATTTTTCTTATCTTTCTTTGATTTTTTTTCTTTAATTCAGCAGGGAGGGCTTATACACTCTATAAGTTTACTAAATTAACTCTGTACTTGTTTATCTTTATCATGCAGAAGAGTACTGGGTAGCTACCCTGTAGAACATTAACTCAGTAAATACCATCAGATAGGAAAGAGTCATCTAGAAGGGAGAGCAGAGCGCCACATGTAATGAAATGCTGTGGGTACCTCACAATTTACAGAAATTATGAAGATTCAAGTAATGTTTGCACGTTTACAAGTCACCCACCATTTAGTCACTGCTGCATGTATAACTTCTTCCACAAAACTTTAGCGACAGCAGTAAATTTAACTATCTATGTAGAAAACTGCTATAATAGTGTGGCACTCTCAATGTATTACTATCAGAAAAGGTATATTCACTGTATGTAGAGAGCTAAGAGATTGTTGTTAGCTATCCAGATAATCTAATTAACACAAAAAATCCTCATTAATAAACAGTCAAAATTGTTATGAAAGACAACTTACTAATATCTTCTGCCTTTTCTCTGGTCTTCTGCTCACCCTTTGAATGTCCCACTCTGTCTTAAGCCTAAAGGTTTCACTCTTCTGTAAGAAGACAAAGGGAGAAGTTTTGGTGAGGCATCCAGAGATTTTTAGAGGGTGGAGGACTGTGTTCTTTACAGCAGGGGAACTGGGAGGAATGCGTTTCAATACCTTTTTCCTCTTCAGTTTAACATCAGCTTGGAGTTATATTTTCCATGTTTTGGACTTCTGTTCACTTAACTATAGTTGTGGATATCCAATTACTGAACTACTAGTGGAACACAGATTGCATCCTTAACCACTTTGAATTTAGTATAGTGCATGTTTACTTTTTTGTGTTTTTTTAACAGTTAGAATTTTTAGTACATAAATATACTTAATATAAGGTATGCTTATATATAATCTCCCGTAGCCCAAAAAATCAACTTCTCTAGCAAAAGTTTTAAAGTTTAATATTTCCTTTTCCTTTGTTCTCTCCTTGTTTTTCAGTAACTTGCTCTCCAAAACACTCCTTTGCATTAAGTTGTTTTGATGATTAGGAAATAGTATTAGTATTAAAAATTATAATATCTCATCCCTGAAATGTTAGCTGTTGGTTTTCTTTTTTTAGTTTAACACTGAACACTATGTATATACAATTCAAATTCCTAAGCAGATTAGTGGTTGCAGGACTTCATAAAGAAGACCAAATTATAAGGTTCAAAGGTATAACTGACTACTTTGCAAATTCCTATTATAATTTAATAACTTGAAGTGTGGTCACTGTGTGTGCAAAGGTTCTGCTGCAAGATATGAAATAAGCAGCTTATTGACAATTTACCAATTATCTTCTTAGTTCAGAATCAAGCAATAAAATTATTAATGACTTCAGTTGACTTCATTGGGATATAATACATAAAGTAATGAACTTTATTATAAAATTATAAATCTATAATACAAGGAATGATGAGATTAGAATCCATTACTAATTGATCATTTGACAGACCTAATTTGTCTGTTTCAAATACTCTTAAAATTCTTTATATAAATGTATAGTCTTATTTTCCCTTAAGGGATATCTTACACCAATGGGTTACACATACAAAGAGAAAGATTTGCTGTGTTTGAGTTACAGGCTCTTGCAAAGCTGTCTTTTTAAAGTACTTGCTTCATCACACTATGCTCTAAAGCATTAGAATTTCTGATTTTGATAGGGATGGCAAATAAATGAACACAACTAAATTGCCTGAGCTGAAGGCTCCTGTGAGGCTCAGTGAAAATGTCTTTTTCTGCACTTAGTTGTCCTGTTACTTCTACTTTTACTAGCTTTTTAAGTAGTCCCTATTTCTTCAAATCCTAGCCAGAGGTTTGAATTTCATTTCTGACACCATAAGCCAGGAGTCAGAGCTCTAATGAAATACAGGCACCTTAGCAAGTTGCCTAATTCAAGGAAGAACCAAAATGGTAGGAATTATGGCTCATGGCTGATGGCCATAGGAACTTTGGCAGTAGGCTGAAGGCTGGAGGAACTATGATAGAAGGTCTGGAGACTACGTTGGTAACTCTCTACCAGTGGCTGGAGAGTCCAAAAATCTGGAGAAGTAAGACAGAAAGTAAGAAAAGTTTCTCACTGTGGCTGTATATAAGAGTAGCACTGTTGGCATCAGCTCTGCAGAATAAGAAAAAAACAAGAACAAAATATTCTCTGCTTGCTTCCAGCATAATAAAATTAAATATTATTCTCCTCATGAGATTCCAACACAGTTTAATCTAATTTTTCAGAAAGCATCTTCAGTTCCAAAAATTTATTTCTTTTGTACAAACATAGCAAAAAGGATTGAAAGACAAGATTAGAGCTGTGAATAGCTCCCAGCTGAAAGTGAAATGGAGAAAACAGGTCCAGCATTGCATAAATATCTTTCCTTAAACAAGCTTTTTGAAATGTCACATAATTAAAACTCAATTCAAGTTTGACCAAGGTCAAATACAGAACAAAATTCTTAAATGGTAGGTATCCCAAGTAAAATTTTTCTTGTTCAAATTTTCTCCTCACAAGAGAAATTTACTAAAATTTCTTTATTAGAAAAAAATAAAAAAACCACAGTCTTTTGATATATATTAAATTTTCTATTTTAAATTTGGTTCTGCTGAATTCCAAAAGCAACTATATATGAATGCCAAAAAACAGACAAAAAGAGGACATAACTTAATATAGAAATAAAATCCTTGGTGTAAAAGTTCTGTCTCCTGAACCAGTAAGTGGAACTTGGACACATGCATCAGCTAAAAGCACTCGTGGCCCATCTTATACAGATGTTAAAACTTACGAGTTTTAAATGGCATGAAGTATGCTTTAGTATTGGAGGGAGGGTTTGCATGAATGAGAAGCAATATATAGTATTTTTCAAATTTTGTAGAAGTTGAAAATCACATGAATACATTTTGATCAGCATTAAATCATTTTCTTCCAAATTCTGAGAGCTATAGAAGTGATCAACCCGTGGAAAGTACTGCCTAATGGTTTTAAAACTGTTACCTGAAAGTTAATGGTGATTTAACAGCTTCAGTGATGATTGATCCATGTCTTGCATACTAGAAATTGTTCCAAGAAAACTCAATTCCACAAACCTGTATAAACAAGAGCACAGTTGGGCACAATGTTCTTCTGTAGTAATTTTAATGTAATTTAGAAAAATATAACACAAAAATATGGGAATTACACAGGAGGATATTACACAGAAATTAGACATACCTGATAGATTTTAAAAAGCTTTAATTTTTTTCCTTTGCTTCTTTTCTATTGTGACAAAAATTCAAGAAGTGATCTGTAAAAATAGGTAAATAGGTAGAGAGAGATTTGATGAGAAAGATTGGTGAAACAGTTTAATTTAAAACCATTTAAAGCTATTTTTAACTCTTTAAATTCTTTTTAAAATAAATACTTTAAGCCAGCAAAGCTATTTAAACTCTTCTGAGTTCTCTCCGCTAAGGTAAACTTTTTTTCAAAAGTTTGAGTTTTCCAACTTGTTTTCCAGGGTATTAAAAAGAAACAAAAAACAGCCGCACAAACAATAAACAAAACCACCAAAAAACCCTGAACACCAAAAAAGCAAACAGATGAAAAGTGTTTCTTCCTTTATTCACTCTTCCTGCACCGAATCCGGATATGTAATCTAATACAGACCTCAGATTTCTGTTTGCTTTCTGTAGTTATGGATTAAAAGGTTTCCTTCATCTAATTGTCTTCAAATTTTTCCTTTATACAATGGTTTTTTATTAGCTTAGTCTGTTTTTTTTTTCTTTTTTGCTAGCTCATTTTAAAGGTAAATGGTAATACTTTAGAATAGCCTACTATCAAACTCATCACATTTAATGCAGGAAGCTGAACTCCAACAGGACTCTCAAAGGAGTGAAAAGTCCTTGCTGGTATGTACATCCATTAAGCAGCTGTGCTTGCCAAGTACATTAGCTACTTTTGTGAGTTTAACAAATTTCATCTGAGCTTTCATTCTGGTGACCTAATTTAACAAGAAGGAAATTCAATAACAACCCCTAATATTGAAGCATTATTTCCCAAGAGGCATTTAACAACACTTCTACATCAAATAATAATGTGTGGATAATGGAATATATATACTGAGGACAACAAGAATGTGAAAAAAGGGGAAAAAAGAAAGGAAGCACTCCCACCCATACACACACACATGCACACACACACACACACAATAAAAGAGAGCAAGAGAAGAAAATTCTATATACCCTTTTCAAAAAAAACCCAATAGGTTTCAAATATTTTAGGGAAATTGGGAGAGAGAATTTCACCTTTGACTTTCTTATGGTCTTTGAGAAGACATTTCTAATTATTGTAGAATAAATCTTTGCCCTCTTCTTTCAGTTAGTATACCTTTGTATTAAAAGAACACAAGTATGAGTTGTGATAAATAATTTCCAAGGTGGAAGACCACATCTCCAGCTTGTACATGCTGATATGTATGTACATGATACATACATTTAGCATATGTAGCATATTCATCATTAGCTTATATTAGAACAGATTGTTCTGTATATTAATCAAAGTTCACAAATGAGGTAAATGTCAAAATTTTAGGAGAAAGGGAAAAGGGGTAATTGAAATGATACATAACTTGGTGTTTGTTTTGACCAATGGAAATGGGTATTTGTGAGCTACTGAGAATAGGATTGGGGCCAAAATCCTTAATAGCAGTGGCTTTGAGAAGTTGTTTGGACTTCCAAATGCTGGGAGAGAAGGGACAATGTTCTCCTAAGTAAATATAACTTGAAGACAGTAACTGCTTCCTGAAAAGTATCTGTTCAGTTATTAACATGTCTGCCCACAGACGCACAGTTTTTAAACTATGTCACTATATTTCAAAGCATACCCACTTTAAAAATCCTGACATTTTATTATAAGCTACTTTAATCAACACAGGCTTACTGGAAATAGCTTGAGTAACACATCAATATCAAATTGAAATACAGGAAGAATTTCTGAAATGTTTACGTAGCTCTTCCTAGAAAAATAAAAATATTTAAGAATAGTGAAATATAGTGTAAAGTTATTGAAAGAAGAGCACATTACTTACCTATTAAAATCAGCAAAGAGGAGAAAAATCAACCCGAGCTTATTACTACTTGAGTTTTTGCCATATGTGGAAGAATATTCAAGGAAATGAAACTACCATCACTATTTATTATGAGTATGCTAGGAAGAATAGCACAAAAGGGCATAGAAGTACAGTGAAGAGAACTTGACTGAATTTCTCTTGCTGAAATAACATCTCATGGTTCTGCTAGATGAAGGAAGAAATGAAACAAAGCAAAGTGAAAAAATAAAAGTGGAGACAAAAAAAGGGTGACTTTAGAGAGGCTTGCAATATCATTTCCCACAATGAGATTAAATTCAGTATTTCCGGATACTTGGAAAACAGGCTGTCATATTTTTTAAAAAAATTTCCTACATTTTAAGGCTAAGCTCACATCACTCCATATTGCAAGACCATCTCAAGAAATTTTTCTGTTTAAAAGTTTGCTTTGTATCATATTGTAGTTCTTCTGATGCATGTGATATTTCCTTTTACCATTTAAAATACCCTGGAGAACTGGTGTTTTACCATTTGTAATTTCTAAAACTACTTTGTGTTAGAGTTTCATGTCTCTTGATACTAAGATTAATAAAACACTGAAATTCTTGTAAATGAAATTGGGTGGAAAGCATTTGAAACAAAGGTAGCAGTATTTAATGTGTAAGTTTCAGCAATATTTATCCACCAGTCTAAATAAAGAACACTCTTAGAAGTTTCTAAATTGAAATTTTTTTAAATGGCACTCTTACTTTTTTTAAGAAGGTATTCTTATATGGATAACCTTTCTGACCAGATTGCATTCTATGTCACCGCGTTTTGTATATGAAGGTTACAGTAGCAGTGATGTTGGACACTGAGTGAATGTATTTCAATTTACATTGTCTCTCTTCTGTTTAGTTTCAGGATTTGGTTACTGTATACAGTTCAGAGATGAGCTACTGGAAGCTGCTTGGCTGCATCAGAAACTAGATACATAAACAGCCAAGAAAAACAAAACTTTACGCTCCACTGCAGACCGGCTTGAAGAGCGTCAGCAGTGGAGAACTATGACAATACAGCAAGTCCTATTACTTCTGCTGCTCTGGATGTGGCTGCCACATCCCTGCCATACAGAAATGCTCTTCAGAAGGACTCCTGATCTCAGACCCAGAAACTTTGGAGGACGTGCTTTAGGGAATGATGGGAAAGCAATTCACCGGCAGAAGCGAGGCTGGATGTGGAATCAGTTTTTTCTTTTAGAGGAATACACAGGATCTGATTATCAGTATGTAGGCAAGGTAGGTTTCTCATAAGGTTTTCTGTATAATTTTCAAGTGTTCTTATCTTTCCACAGTCTTACTTTCTATGTTTTATTCTAATGTGTAAGAGGCAGATTTCCAAGAAACAGATATACTGTTTCTCCTACTAGAATCACTAACTTAATGTTGCTAGTTAGAGCTACTGAGAATTACGTGAAGGAAACAAGTAAAAATATTTTTGACAGATTTGTCTGTTTAAGGACATCATACCTACCAACAGCCCACTCAGTATGTCTTCATTATCAAAATGTAATATTATATAAATCATTATAAAATAATTTTCCAGCTCTGTCTCTGAATATTTAATGTTTCACACAAGATATTGCTTTTTTTTCTCTGCTCATGTTTGACAAATGCAACCTTTTTTGAAGAAAAAGTATTCTTCCGCTTTATCTGTCCCTGAAAATCAATTAACTGCAGGGAGTAAAGTTTATTTGCAAACCATGTGATAGAAATCATGTGGTTAAGTGAACTTCAATAGAAGACAGCAGACTGATACATGTGACTGTGTAGTTTACTAGAGGTATACATAAATGACACTGGAAGCATCCTCTAAATAATTTTCTCTTGATTTTTAGGTTTTCCCAAATAATTTATTTAAAAATATATAATGTATAATGCCACAATAACATTCAAACAGGTACAAGGTGTTAATTCAAAGTGGTAATTTTCTTGAAAATGAAATTTAGTGTCAGCAGTAATGGGTACAACATGGCTTGTTCTAAACAAAGAAATTCAGTTTTCTATAAAGCAGATTTTCAGTATTTATGTGGTTTTGAACTTGAAAAAATCCACAGTGAAATAGTGACTTTTTGAGAATCATTGAATCACAGGGCAGCTAAGATTTTAAGGCATGTTTGGAAATCAACTAGTCCAAACCCCATGCTCAAAGCAGGGTAAGCTTGATTTTCCTCACGACCATGTCCTGTCAGATTTTAAATAGCTCCAAAGGTAGAGACTCCACAATCTCACCGGACAAACTATTGAAGTGTTTGACCATCCACTCAGTAAAAGGTTTGTTCCTATATTTAAAGGGAGTTTCTTGTATATCACGTTGTGCCTATTGTCTCTTGCCACTGAGCACCACTGAAAAGAAACTGGGCCTGTCTCCCTCACTTCTTCCAAACAAGTATTTATATACATTAATAAGGTCTGTGCTGAGCCTTCTCTTCTCCAGGCTGAACAATCTCAGCTCTCGTCATATGAAAAAAGCCCTAATTCCCTACTCAACTTTCTGGCTATTTCCTGGAGTCCACTCCAGTAGTTCTGTACCTCTCTTCACGTGGGGAGCCAAGACTTTGACACAGAAGTACAGATGTTTCTCACCGGGGCAGAGGAGAGAGGAAGGATCATCTCTCTTGATCTCCAGGTGATCTCTTCCAAATGGAGCCCAGGGTGCTGATGACCTTTGCTGCAAGGGCACATTTCTGGCTGCTGGTCAGCTTGCTGCTCAAAAGGACCCCCAGGTCACTCTGCAAAACTGCTGTCCAGCCAGCTGGGCCCCAGCATTTATTGGTGTTTCAGAGCATTATATTATAAAACATTTCTTGGAAGAATTAAGGACACTGGAGGATTTGTGAAATGAAATGCTTATTAAAACTTATGAAATTTAAACACTAAGTAAAAATTTAGGAGTGCAGGCTTATGAATGAGTAAGCCATTTTCTATTTGTTGCCTTGAGTCTGTAATATTAGCACTAGCATTTAAATACTGCAGCCATTTCCAAAGCATGTTGAGAGTCTTGTAAATAGTCCCTAAATTTATTTCATCCAGTTCTCAAGTGTAAAGTCATGACTCCCACGTGTTCCAAAGCAAGTAGGCCAGTTCCTCAGTCTGGGTCAGGTTGATAGCTTATGAAAATTGACCTTGCCCACAAAACAAGAAGGGTCACTGTATCAAAACATTTCATTATAATATTGAAAATATATTGCTTACAACAGTCCTAGGAAATAAATAGCTTTCCAGAGCACTCAGAACTTCATACTTAAGGACCTTCAGAAGCATATTGATCACTTTTTCCCTATTGTATTATTTTTTAATATTTCTGATTTCAAATCATGAAGAGGGAGTGCTGTTACTTAATTTTTCTTCCAATCATAAATAATTGAAGGAAAACTCTTTAGAGAGAAAAAGGGTTAATATTTTTTAGACTAACTCACCTCCATTATAAAAACTGCTGATAAACATTGAACTACTTTGGCTGAGAGAAAATAAATGTTTGCAAAAGTGAAGTGATAAGTAAAGCTAAGTAAAATGATGGATTAAGAATACAGCCCTGAGAAGAAGCTTGATGAGCTGTTAAGACAGCCCTTTCATCTAGTTTGTTCTGCTTAGAATAAGAGTTGTTAATTTTCGAAAGCTAATTTAAAATTAAACAGTATATAAAATTGCCCAGTAGTAATTTTGTGAGAACTTTGGGAAAAGGGTTGAAAACACATGTAAAATCAAGAGTATCATAGCATGGTACTTGTTCAGGGAGAATTTTACACAAAGGAAGCTAATGGAAAGAGATATAATTATATGCAGAATAAAAAATTGATTGTTACATTATAATGCTTTGTTTTGATAGACCAAAATCTCAAATGATTAGGTAAATAAAGAATTACTGATGAAAATTTTTCTCTGAAAATTTTTCTGTATACATTTTTGTAGTATCTATCTCCTTTCTCTTGTTTTTGCACTTACCTTTCCAATGGCCATCTCAGTTCCATACTCAAAACATTTCTGGATGTTTCCTTTTACCTGATTTTACCCAGAGACAAAATTATTTTCATAGGTGGGTGACATGAAAGGCCACTTAACTGTTAATTTCTCTGCAGTTTGGAAATTTTGGGAGATAATAAGAGAACTCAATGATTCATGGCCAAAGACTATGAGATAATTTTTGTGCAATGCCAGTGGACGAATCAGCAGAACTTCCAAAGCTGATTCATCTGGACTTATGGTTTACATCTTTTGCTTTCTGATCTCATGACTGATATAATTTTTCTTGTTTCATAACTTGCATCTAAATATCTGTCAGGGAAACTTAATAACTGGTGAATATGAAACAAGTGTCTACAATTCACAATGCAATTTATGCATTCATTTATTCACTGTTTGGGTCATCTTGAGAATGTTCAACTATAATAATATGATGGAAATGGGGTTCACTGAATTATTGGGATAGAAAGTCCCATAACAACTGAAGCATGCCTTCTTTAATCTGTGTGAAATGGTGGCAGAGTACATATTGGCAGGTTGTGGATATTCCCATGTTTCTTTAGATCAGTATTTATTATGATCACAAGAAAGAGGATGGTCATCCTTTCCTTTATGTAATACAGAGCATCCTTAGAACATATATCAAAATTATGTAAGTGATTTTAGAAATACATATATCAAAATTATGTAAATGATTGTAGAAATACAGCTGGAATCATTATTTGAGGTACTGCATTGTATATGCAGTACCTCAAATAATGATTCCAGCTGTATTTCTACTAAAGGTTGAAGTCATAAAGAAGAGCCATGTGGAAAAACAAACCTCTCCCTCTCTCACTATATATATTTATATATTAATACTATTTGTCTTTGAGGTATCTTTACAAAAGAAAGAAGAAAATCTGAAGAAATTTAGAAGAAATTTCTTACTAGATGAAAATCAGAGTAAAATTGGTCCTCCCAGTTGCAGCTAAACAATGCAGGAATGTTCTAAAAGAAGTGTAAACCTCATGTCAGAAAACCACTTCATTAATATTATGGAAATTTGATTCATAATTTTTATTTCTTTTCTTAGTATACAGTTTCAAGGCCCATTTATTGTTTTTCAGATTAAGTGCTGAAATTATAAAATATGATGCTTTTTCAAACCTGTTCTAAAAGACTTCAATTTACATTGAATATATCCAGAAAAAAAAAAAAGCTTTTAAAACAAAACTTTATTTTCTAGTATTTGTCACCTAAAAGAAACACTACTATGTACCAACAATATCTTAGTACAGGGCCATTCAAAAATAAATTTACAAAGAAATTCTTTATCCATATTAAAGTTCATTTTCCCTCTTTATTATCTCAACAGATCTTGTCAATTGTTTATTTTCCAGATATTCTCCCAAAATAGCTTTCTGAGATAGATATTGACTTTTATAGCAATTTCCATTACAGTAGTTTTATTTCATAAACAATCAACTGACACAAATATTTCAGTACTTTGAGAGGCTGAAGTTCTTAGTAACACTGCAGTGCCTTTTAGTATCTCAAGGGATAATTTATCATATATTTGCACATAAATGTATGTAGCATTTGTGTGTGTCATATTAGAACTCTTACCAGAGAGGATTATCCTGGCAGTATTCACTTTCACGTGATTGTAAGTGTAGTCATTACCTTTGATGGTGTAAAGAGCAGAACATGTCAACCTCACTTAGCTCCTTTCACTTCGAGAATCCCAACCCAGGCATGAATCTGAGGGAAAGTCTTAGCAAGCTGTGTGAGCATGACACATTTTCAAGAGCAGCAGTTAAAGTTTCAGTAGCTATCTATTGACACTGTGGATGATACACCACATAACAGTCAGAAAGACATAAAGCAGTGAAGCCTGAGATGTTGCTTGTATTTTTCTTTCTGATGAAGCAGCTACCAAAAGTACTGGTTTGAAGAGGGTAGCACAAAATATCATGTTTTTATTTCAAAGCATTCGTCATCAGGTGTGACATATACAATAAAAGGTCCCAATGAAGTGATGTTTGCGGCGTGGGGACCGTTTCCCCTTTTTCCCGCAGAGGGGGGAAACCCTGGGCTGGTGCTGGCAGGACGCCAGGG
>JAYDZK010000113.1:73971301-73983872 GCA_034509185.1 Euphonia xanthogaster
TGTCATTTCTCTACAGAAAAGATATGTCCCAGATTCCTTCATAAACAAAGCAAAAACAAGTTCTTTCATCTAACTGTGGCAGGAAATGAACAACTTAATCTGATCATTTTGTGCGAAGAAATTGCTAAATGAAACAGATGTCTTTCCATTTCTCAGCTTGGCTGACATGAATCACAGATGCCCATTAGCTAAAATAACTGTAGGAAACACTTTATGCTAAGAGTAGCAGAGAAATATTTCACAGAACATTTTTTTAGTATTTGAGTAAAATGAAAAAAAAAAACTCTGAAGCACAGATCGACAAAGTGCATTTCTGAGTTGGGTAATGATTCACCACACAGGGCAGTGAAGCACCTTTGCAGACTTTAGTCACCTTGATTCCTCTAGTAACATCTGGATTGAAATAAGAACTGAAAAAACAAAATGGGAGGTATTCTCTTTTATTGTTTAACTATACTACACATTTCCACCCCTTGAATTATGTCTGGAAGACTTGCTCATTTTATCTATAGCTTTGTGTTTCCTGATCACTCAAAAAGACCTGGAAGATTGTTCTGAATTTGAAGTTTTTCTACCATAACTCTGGACTGTCATGTATATACATATAGTTTAAATTTGATTACCAAACCAAAGACATCATTAATATTTTTTTAAAGAACATAGTGTCATAGCTTAAAGTGTTCTTGTAACTGCGTAGGTTTTTATTCCTTTTATGTTACTGTGAAGTGCAACTCTTGGCTCCCTAGAAGTTTTTATGTGGATGTCTCAAAGTTTTATATTCAGCTTCCTTTCCAGACTTTTGACTAATAAATGTGTGGGGAAAAACAAACAAACAAAAAGTCCCCAAATCACACAGACAAAAAAAAATACCACGTAAGCAGGAAGTTTGAATTTGGCAGAGGTAATAGGTTAATGATTTTGTGGGCATAACAACCATTTTTAAATCACCTCACTAAGACTTACACATAGCTACAGGAGAGGAAATGGAAAATCATCAACAATGATAGTACCTTAGATATAAGACAAATAACTATGTTAAAAGATCTTTACATGCTAAATTGGATCTAAATGTAGTTGTTCAAAAGCTTCATATTTTTTAGTGCAGGGATTTTCTTAGTTTTCTGATTTAGTTTTCTTCACCACACTGTTCAGGCTTCAAGTGCCAGGCAATATTTTAAGGTACCACAATACGATTATTGGGATTGCTAAATTATTTTACAAGTTCCTGGCATGGTTTTGCTAAATATCACTCTACAAAACAATTTCCATGCATCATGTGTATGTTAAATTTGGCCAGACACTCTTGCTGGGAACTGTTTGCATGGAGTTATTCTGTTCTGGAGATAATGTGTTAGAATGGATTTTGCCAGGCTGCTTACTGGTTTCTGAGTCAAAGGACAGGCACTGCAGCGCCAATACACTATTGTAAACTTTTTCAAGAATTAATAATACCGGACCTGGGTGTGGAAAGCATCTGGGAAAACTGCAATGTGCCCATTTAAAGATCCCACTCAAAAAGGACCTTATTTTATATTTCTGTCACAGGTCTAAGGAAGTGCAAGCTCTTATCATGCTCTTAATCATTCTGCTATGAAAATATTTCCTAGAGTGGTCATGGACCAGCAGTGAGTTCCTTGGACCAAAATGTTTTTGAAGTGAAATTATATTCCAGGAAGACATGGAGAAGAAAGCACTCAAGGACTACTTAGACTAGATGACTTTTTAAAATGGAACACAACTTGGAAGATACTGTCAAGTCCCTTAAAAAGAAGGGTGAAAGGGTTAATTGGAGGCATGAAAGGTCACAATTTTTGTGGGCCACCAGGGGAGGGATTAAAGTTCGCTTTAAAAATTCATTCTTCAAAAGAGGTGTGAGAATGGCTTGCAACCTTCAGTTTGAAGTCATCAAGAGAAACAGAAGGAAAAGAAAAATATTTTTCTTAACATCTGTCTTCCTACTCTTTGTGTTTGGTGGAGTTTCATATTTTTTTATTTGTTGTAGAATGAAAAGAAACAGTAAGAAAATACTCACTTTGAAAGTAAACATACACGTGTGTAGTGTAAGCAAAGTTTAATAGGTCTAAATACTTTCATGTAGAAAATCAAAGTTCAGAACATGATAGTATTCAAATTTCTGCCATGAAGGCTTTGATCCAAGATGCCTGGTGGGTTCTGTCTGTTCCACATATATCAAGTCTGTGGGAAATATTCAGTGTTTGAAAATTTTTCACAACATCAAGTCTGTGGGAAAAATTCAGTGTTTGAGAATTTTTCACGGCATAGAAGTCTACTGTTTGACTTTGGCTTATTCCACCAGTCCACTCTGTAGGTTTGGTTTCAGCACAAAAGACAAGGAAAGACAAATTTGAAACCAGAATAATTAAATAGTTTCACTTCTAATACTTGAAACAGATGCTATGGAAGACAATATGAGGGCATCATAGATGAAAAAGAGAAATATTTTCATGGCTGCACAGCAAGGGGGTATTTGCTGCATGTATAACATTTTTCATTATCTGAAATGGAGACATAAATTAACAGAAACTCTTCACATGACTAAATATAATCTTCCTGTGGATCTAATCAATGCTGTTATTACATGTGTAAATAACTATTTTTAGAAGGAAAAAAATGCACCAGTTCTTAAACTGGAATATTCTGATATTTGCACTTCAGTTTTGTAATAAGAGCTTCTACTTTATTTGATCCTTCTGCTGAACTCAAAACTGAGTTTATTAAAAAGAATATATTTCATGGTGAAAATAAACATGAGTGCCAGATTCTTTCAGTTAATTACGGAATCAATGAGATTGGAAGAACCTTTCCAATGAGGTATTTAGAGAAATTATGCTAAATGTATCCAAAAGACCAAATGAGCCATCATCCATGTGGCTGTGCTGAACAACAAAGCATAATTGAATAATTTTCCATATAATGGCACTCAGGACTGCAAGTTATATATGTGAAGTTAAGCTTTATACAACTTAAATAATGGGTGTTAATACTGAATGCTTAATAAATTTGGATGTTTTTCCTATTTACATTAGGTGATGAAGTGCAAGTGATAATACTTAAAATTAAATGTTCCCCAATTTGGGAAGAGTATAAATAATATGAAATGAAATTAAAAAAAAATATTATTTCATGAAACCAGTGGTTCTGTTTTCCCTAATTGTCTTGTATTTAGCCATGTTCTTTATCTGCTTAGTGAATTTACAACTAGCACAGCAGTTGTGAATTTTTAATAGGATCTCTTCAAGGAAAGAAAAGGTCAGAATTAACATAAAAATCTTCTTTAAGAATGTGGTGCAGAGGTTTCTTAGCAGAGAACAGGTGTTGCTGCAAAAGCAAAATCTTCCAGAACAGCCAAGTTGAAAGATTCTTGGAACTAAGTAAGGAAACTGGCTGTCAGTCAGAATAAAAATTACTTTCTTAATGGTATCAACCACATATGTTGCATACAGAATAAATTAAAATATGAAAATTAAATTTAAAAACAACCATTCTTTTCATTGCTTCTAAACAAAGGACTGTCTTCTTCCATTTCAGCTTCATTCAGACCAGGATAAAGGAGATGGATCCCTCAAATACATTTTGTCAGGAGATGGGGCTGGTACTCTTTTTATAATTGATGAGAAAACAGGAGATATTCATGCAACTCGGAGAATTGACAGGGAAGAAAAAGCCTTTTACACACTGCGTGCCCAAGCTATCAACAGAAGAACTTTGAGACCAGTGGAACCTGAGTCTGAGTTTGTCATAAAGATCCATGACATCAATGACAATGAACCAACATTTCCAGAAGAAGTTTACACTGCTAGTGTTCCTGAAATGTCAGTAGTAGGTGAGTTCTCTGTATTGAGGCACAAATGCCTTTTCTTCATTACTTAACAAATTATTTCCCCATCTTTTCAGAAGTCAGTCATGTGCAGAATTTTACCTGATGAGTTAAGTATTTTTCATTTTGACATATTTGTTCAGATACTGAAATGGCATTCAGAACCAGATTTTTATAATCTAAGATCTGTTTCTACTTGTAATATCCAAATCATTGGCTTTACAGTTCTTTGGAATACAAATATTATAGATAGTAGGTAATGGTGAATCATCCTCTCCTTAGGAACTGTTAGAGTAAGATGACTAAATTAGCCTTTTGAAAGCTCAATTTTTTTTTCTTTCATTTTCACTGGAGGTTCCCAGTGGTGATAAGTACTGAATGGAGAGCTGTCTCCACTCCCTCTGTGGATGAGGAGAATTATATATTGACTCATGCATTGTTGATGCACTGTCTGAAGGTAGACACCCTTTTATTTTCTTTTCTTTCACTTTTTTACTACATAGACAAATCCTCTTTTGCTTTCATTTCCTCCCTTAACTCCATCCACAAATGACACCTTCATGAACATTAAACAGCTGTTTGAGTTAATCTTTCTTCTCTTTGCAATGTATTTTCAGTTCCTGTCTTAAATACAAAGTTGTGGCCTGGATCATGACAGCTGGTGAATTTTATAACCAATAACATTTTGGAATATGAGCTATTATTGATATTAATACATACAATTTATTAAGAATATTTTTAAAAACCTAAATGCTTCCTAACATTTATTTTCAAAATTAATAATAATTAATTAATTGTATAAGTGTAAAATTCAGAAAACAAACAATACATTCAATATAATTTTAGGCTAATGTTACCATTTTAATTACTTCTACTGCCTGAATAGGTCAAACAGGTATTTTAGATGACTAAATTAGCCTGTTGAGATGATAAGTTTTTAAGATGTTTTATGTATACAGGTATTTATGATTTAGTATTTAATTTCCAAGACCTTGGAAATTGCTAAAAGAGAAAAAAAAAAACATAATTGAAAGAGAATGGCCTCAGCAAATCTGTGCAGCAATTTATGGAAGCATAATACTAATAGCTTTTTGTTCTTAATATTTCAATCTGCTTTCAGTTTGTGATTGAATCAGTTTTTAAAATTCCAGCATTTTTATTGTAAAGGAAAATATATTATAAAAAGAAAGATAACGAAATCTGACAGATGACTGTGTAGGTCTGAATTGAAATCTCATCAAATTAACCCACATAAAGAGGAGAAATGAAAAGTCTTCCACCTTTCTGTTCCAAAATCTAACAAAGTGTAATACCTATTTACTAACATACTGGTCAGTTTTCCAAATTTCCATAAACATATACAGCTTTAGGCTGAGCATCTTGAAAATACATCCCGAAAGAACATTTCTGGAGCATTTTCTTGAGAAGAATTTGGCAAGATTACAGGAGGGCTGAAAAAGTATATCTCAGAGTTTCAATTTTATTTCTCATGTTCTTTCTGTAAATTCCAAAATGCATTGTTTAAAACATGATTGGAAAGATATAAGAATATAACTCAGTGTTTTCATTAAGTATTTTGCTATTATATAATACTAAGTTGTAAGCTATTGTTTCTTTATTTTATCAGTCTCAATTCCATAAATAACATTTTTTTCTTTAGGTATTCTCAAACATTCACAGCATTTTTTCAGTGCTTCTAAAGTATTCAGATCGCAAAGTTCCAGTGTATCTGTACAGCTGTACATAGATCATAAAATTTTGAAACTGCAAAATGTCAGCATTATCAAAAATGAGATAACATGATAAGAAAAATATTTAGGAAACAATAATTTATAGAAAAACAAAGATCAACAAAAACACCGGCTTGGGTGTACTTAGTGTGTTAACCTTGTATCTTATATAAGTAGCTGTGCTGAAACAAATGGACTTCATTTTGTCAATAAAATTATAATAATTAGGAGCTTTATAACTCAGTTCAAAACTATCATGTTCCTGGATTTTATAAATGCAGTCATTCAGCTGCTAGAGTGACTGACTGTCTACCTGATAGGTAGCATTTCTTTCAGCTTTATTACTTTTAGCGTTATGTCTGCTCCCTCGAGGTTTATATTCATCTGTGGTCCATGAGAGAATTATGTGATTTTATAAAGTATTCATCAAAGTTGATTCATTTCTCCATAATGCTATTTTAATTCTCCAACTTAAAAAAATCTACTCAGTAATCTGAAACTAGAGGCTAAGCAAAGAAGGGGAAAATCTTCTAAAAGAATAAGCTGCATAACACTTTTGAGAAAAATAGAACTAATCACAAAATGTGAAGTTATTATGTGAAAATTCGTCACATTTTGGTACAACAATAATATGTTATTACATCATTATTACAAAATATTTTTAAATTAGTATTTTTTCTGGCATCATACAATTCAAGAATTTTTAGTACAGCAACTTACATGAGAAATTTATTAAAAAAAATCAATTAAATTTTTTATTACAATTTCACTTCCCCATTCAAAGGAAAATAAGAAGAAATTCCTACATTTCTCTATTTTTCTCTCTCTGGATTATTTTTTTTTTTAGCTATCGTATTGTGAGCAGCCCATTACTTGCCCTTTACTGTTGGCCATGGGCTAAGAAACCGTCAGGCTTGATGTAAGGAATGCAGATAGAAATTGCAGTCTTGGATGTAATTGCACATTCCATTGAATGTCTCCTGTAGTAGTCACTTCTGTGAGAAAGCAGAAACAGTTATTTTATCTATAAATGTCTGCAAACATTAAGATGAGTTTATGATATTAATATTTTCACAGTGATAGGTACCAGAAAGAGAAATTCAGAGCTAAATTACTATGGCCCTTGCCTGAATAGAGATGAGTTATATGGCTCTATAAAAAGTGTGGTACTATCAGGACTGTAATATTTTCATTATCTAACCCAGGATAGTCAATATGGTGTAGCACTATGCTCTATATTGGGAGTCTGAGAAAGAGAGATATTGCTGGAGCCACACCCTGCCTTTCCTGGGTCAGACCTGCTAAGCAGACAGAACGCCATGTGCAGTATTCCTTGTCCCCACTCAGTTCCATTTCGCTGAATGCCGTGACTTCAGGGATAGGGAAGAATGGTGACAAGTTCCTGTCCAGTCCTGCAGGTGCATCTGTTCCATGATTACCTCGCTGTCACAGCTGCCCTTGCAGGGGCAGTACTGATCTCCCCTCTCTGCTGATTTGCAATAGGACACAAGAAAATGGAATGGAACTGTGTGAAGCAAAGCTCCGATCAGACATTAGGAAACGGTTCTTCATCGAGAGATTGGTCAGTCACTGGAACAGGCTCCCCAGGAAAGTGTCAGAGTGTCTTGAATGCTTCTCTTAGTCATATGGTTTAGTTTTAGGTAGTCCTATAAGAAGCAGGAAGTTGAACCTGTGATCCTTTCCAACCCAGTATATTATATGATTCCATTATAGCATTATCCACCAAATATACATCAATATTTTTATACGATGACTTGCTCTTCTGCTACTATTGGTACATCTAAGTTCAATAGTTTACTATCAATCATGTGTAAAGCTGGACCACTAGACAGACACATAAACATACCCAAACAATGTTTTCTAAGATCCCAGTTTATTCAAATCAACTGCACAGAGAATGATCCTCATATATAAAAGCAGGATTGTATAGTATAGTAAAATGGGGTGAAAAGGAAAATAAAATACATGCCACTTTCACTAGCAAAGGTGAAAGATGACCTTGTGCACATAGATGGTGCAGATAGAGATCTGATGTCATGCCTCTAATTGGAGGACAGAACACTGAAACAATTCTCTTTGTTCATTGTTTTCAATTCCTGCAGAAGCTGACATAATCTTTTATTTATATTTATTGTGAAGATCACAAGTGATGTTTCATAGATAATAAATATTTACTCTCTTTCTTTTTCTTTGTTATACTTTAAATTCATATCAGTCTTTAATATGACTACTAACTTACAACTTGTACCTGTACCTTGTGTTTATGTTGTGCTGTGACTGTGTTCTCAAAACCTTGGCCATCACCTGGTGACTGCATTCTCTGTTCTGGTACTGAATATCAATGTTTCAAATGGGCTTAATCTTATCTCTACTTGAAGAAGTGTCAAAAAACCCCAAAAAGTCAACTATTCTGCAGTTTTGCCACTGTGTTTATTTCTACACATCTGTACTGCAGCTACAATGGTGAGGTGTTCATAGGAACCTTGTATGCACTTATCTGGATATCAGAAAGAAGACAAACATGGTATCATATGATACCAAGAGAAGAATGAAATGCTTATATACCAAAAATTTGAAGTGATTGAAATCAGTGCACCCTTGGAATACAGGGTTTGCTCCACCCTGAAGTTTCTGTAGTAGAAGGAACGATATGGTGATCAGGAAGTCAGAAAAATACTATTTAGTCTTTATCTACTCCATATGCCTCCATCCATAAACCTTATCAAGTCATGATGTAGCCATACACCAGCCTCTTTCAGACCACAAGAGCAGTTTTGATTTCTTCCTCCAGCCTGTGGTACTAACCAGACAGACACCGGAGGATATGGCTTTTTCTATTATCAAATAGAGTGTCTTGACAAAGGCCCATAAATTCTTTGTTGTCTTGTTCATCTTTCATTTGTTGCTTATTAAACATTGAAAAGGCAGACATAAATGGGCCAACTTCAGGATCTCGCAGCTGGGTCAATATCCGGGAAGACAACTTATTCTTCTGAAGTCTTTGTACTGATTACTGGATTTTCATCTTCTTTCACTTTTTCCTTTCCTTACTTTCAGAGTTTGTGACCCAGAATATTCTTACAGTTTTGACTACAGTCTTCTGCTCTGTCCATCATATTTTTTACCTATCTCCTTCTGCTCATTTGGAGATTTCTTTTCAGAACTGCAGATAGCCTATTTTCCTCTAGATGGATTTTCCTGTGGAATTTGTCTATTAGTGTATTTTAGAAAAGTTTTCAGAACTTTCTATTTAAACCTCTTTTTATATATCTATACATTTTGACAGCCTATATATTCTATAATCATTCCTTATCCTTATTGCATCTTATAACTTCTCTGCTTCTAAATTAGGGATATCAATATATGATTCAGAAGATGTAACCTCCTTCTGGGTTTACATGTGATGTACAGGGTGCCCTGTTGGTCTGTCATCTCTACCTCTTGTTACATGTTTTTCTTTCTCTTTAGACAGCAGTTAGAGCTGCTTAACTTTTTACCCTAGCTTCTT
The DNA here is from genome assembly GCA_034509185.1 of Euphonia xanthogaster. Lineage (NCBI taxonomy): Eukaryota > Metazoa > Chordata > Aves > Passeriformes > Fringillidae > Euphonia > Euphonia xanthogaster. The sequence goes on from JAYDZK010000113.1 coordinate 73,980,399, forward strand.
CTATACTCCCTCATTAGTGCTATTCACCAGTTCCCAATCCTTAGTCCTCTCTGCTGTGGAATTCATCTTACAACACTTCCTTCTAGTTTCCTACTAACAAAGGTATTTCAAAATCTTTTTTTTTCATATGAAGTTCTCTCAACAAATCCTTTTCCATCTTCTGACTTAGGACATTTCAAAAACCCAAATCAGGATATTTTTGACTTTTTTACGGAGTTTTATTTCACTCTGCACACAAATCCTGCCATTAGGAAATGAAACAAAAAGCTTAAAAATAACCCACAAAAACAAAACAAAAACCCATTTTTTCCTTAAAAAGGACATCTTAAAAGAATTGAAATTATCCACTCCCATGCTTGTTTGCAACTTATTGTTTTCTAAGTTACAGAACTACCTTGTAGTCAAAGATCTTTCTGACATTGAGTTCTCTGGAGCTGCAGCCCTTTTCAGTTTTTTTCTGTATTCTGCAGCTTGAAATAGATTATTTCAGAGGAAAACATGTGTCATTATTTCTGGGGAAAATAGGTGTCATTATTTCCTGTCTTTTCCACTAAAAACAGCAGAAAATTTCTATTAATTTGGCTTGTTATTTGTATAGATAATTTACTATAGAGGGTACTTGCTCTAGTTAAGTATCACATAACTCAGCTGGGAGTAAAGAAAACAAAACCTAAGTTTAGAATCCAGCTCTACAGTGGATATTTTGTGGATTCCTTTTCCTAGATAATTATTTCCAGTGATTTTCATCTAATATGTATGCATCATAAGTGAATTGTGAGGTCAGAGTCATTAATACTTGTATTGTGTTTGAAGATGCTTGCACAAAACAGCAGCAAGGGCCAAATATATTAATTACTGTTATAGTCCTAGACTCTAGGGAGAGTCAAACACTATAATTAAAGTTATGTTAAAATATGCCTTCTGAGGACTAGAACAATCTACCAAAAGACTGTTTGTTTCTGGGCCAAGTTTACCGCTGTTGAATTCTAGTTCATGGTATGTAAAATAGGCAGAGAATAACAGAATTGACTGATGTGTTAACAACAACATAGATGGTGCCTTATTCATAGATTCATAGAATGGTTTGAGCTGGAAGGGAATTTAAAGATCTTCTAGTTCCAACCCCCCTGCCATGGCAGGGATGTCACCTACTGACCTCATTGTTCAGAGCCCCATCCAACCAGGCCTTGAGCACTGCCAAGGATGGGACAGCTAAAGCTTCTCTGGGAAACCTGCTCCAGTGCCTCACCACCCTCACAGTAAAGAATTTGTTCTTTATATCTAATCTAAACCTGGTCTCTTTCAGTTTGGAGCCATTCCTCCTTGTCCTATGCCCTTGTAAAATGTACATCTCCATCTCTCCTGTATGTAATCACTGTCTCCTTTATGCACTGCTATAGAGTTCAGATTAGGCTTTAAATTCTGAAGGTCAAAGACCAGCTGCATCAGAGGCAATCTGTGACTATGTAAAAGAGCAAGATCTAGACCAAGTGATGATATTAAGTGATCTGTACACTGCAGTTTTTAAGCCCTGGCATAACTGATCATCTTCAATGCCTTTGGATTTCTAGTCCAGGTTTCAAACCAGAACAAACAATACATTTATTTTATTGACCATCAGTGGTCTTCAGTGTACTGAAGCAAAGCAAAACCAGCTGGTGCTTTGACAGATGATGTGCAGAATGTAATTGATACATTGATGGCACTACTCCTGTTCACTTCTTGATGTGGCTTCTGTCAGATTTTTAAAGGAATTGCTGATCCCCCTGTGGAAGCCTAGGGAACACATCTATTTTCCTCTCATAGCAAGGGCCAAGATCAAAGGGGAGTTCTGCATCCTGAATGGCACTTGGAAGTGTAGTAGTGCCCTTGCACTTCTCCTCGCAGGTACCTGACCCATAAAAACCAAAGAGCTCAGGTAACATTAAAAACTAAAGTTCATCCTTACTGCATTTGGGTAATAGAGGGTACATTGTCTTGAACATAACCCACCAATTGCATGGTGTGATAGTGATGAAATTAAGGAGCATAAGTTTCTTTCCACAGATTTTAAAGGGAATAGGTACAAATGTACAGTTTTCAGAAGTTTCTGATCTTTTTTTTTTTTTTTTGGGGGGGTGTGTATATATGCAGCCATGGTCATTCCAGATGGAGAGAAGCAGGGATTATATCATTTGCTCTGTTTCATGTGCATGTGCATTGAGAGTATTAATTAATATATTCATTATGAGACCCAAATAAGACAGCAGTAACTGTTACACACATATTATTACATTTAAAATGGAATTGTTTTAAATAGATTTTAAATTTATTAAACATTTTCTTCAGTCTTCTTCCAAATTATTCTCCAAAATTGATTTTCCTTATATTTTTAAGCTAAAATGAAATAAAAGTCTCATACAATTAACCTATTAATAGATACGTCTAGTTTCACAAATGAAGGAAATGTGAAAACTAGAAAAAATAAATTATTCAGTTACATGTATTAGAGACAAAGTATTTATTTTCATGTATTTACAATGTAGACGTTTCTGATTAAAACATCAGGCTGTTGTGACAGATATCTTGATTATGACTGTTCTCTGTTGGTTTGGATATGAAATGGAGGAGTTGTAAACTTTACGTGCACAATTCCATGTTGTTCAGTGTACTCAGTGGCTTGGGGGTTTTTTGTCTTTTTTTAACTTGCAGGACTTCAGTTATTGAACATTATTTGTCTTATCCTTCTTTTACACAACTGCTATTTCAGAGAAGGTATTCTTTAGGAGCAAGTATACATTCTAGCACTGCAGTTTCTCTACAGCAGCAGGATGGTCCAAAAGTGCATTTCAGAATCAAGACAACACTCTTCAGAACTTAGATATATTAAACAGAAAGGCCTATTCACCTTTTAGCAGAATAGTTATGTAGACATATACCTACACATGGAGGTCAGTGCGGCTGAAGACATGAGACATTTGTGAATCATAGAGACAAAGATTTTAGAACAGACCTATCATCCCCACATTCTTATTTTTTAAAAAAAGTTCAGATTTTCAGATTCAGCCATATTCTAAATCATTACCAAAGCAATCTTTAATACAATAGAAAGTTTTTTCTCTTAATTTCTTGATACTTGTGCAGCATTTTTTATCTTTTAAATTCTATTTTGTGTTTGGGTCTTTTCTCTGTTAAATTCATTATTCACTCCATTTTAATAGGAATAATATAACCAGTAATATGACCATTTTGCCTTCTTTATGAGAAGCCAGTACTTTTAGGGACTCCCTGAAACAAGTATTTCAATTCTCTAGCAGTTGAAAACTGAACATTTTGGAGAACTTATCTCTGTTTCAACAGTTAGGCACATGCTTATTCCCTTGATATTGGTGCTGTGATTGAACAATTTACTTGTAAAAGGTGGGTTTGTTGTCATGTCATAAAATCCCCAATAAATGGAGAAATAGCATTTACTTTTACTTGTTTTTCTATGTA
>JAYDZK010000113.1:73983972-73999221 GCA_034509185.1 Euphonia xanthogaster
ACGCTCTTCCGATCTATGTATGTTAGAATAACTACATAATATAGACAGACAGTGCAGACAATGTGAGGGAGTAAAGAGTTGTGCCAAGGGTCCTGGATTTACAGGTGCCTTTTTTTCATATTTGGTGGGGAAAAGAATTTTGAAGGAATTGGGATAAAAGGAGAAAAAGGTTTTGAAGTCTTCTGATCCTCAGATTAGATTAGCCCATGGCTAGCCAGTCATGTGCATATGATGATTGTTTTTCCTTTTTTTTCCCCCTCAATTCTTTCCTGTATACTTAAAATAGCGTCTGCACTTTATGGATACACAATAGGGGGGGTCCTTGTCCATGCTTTATTTCTGTGGTGAAAGAGTTTAACAAGATGTAGAAAATATTTTGATTGTGGAAAAACTGTCAGTGTTAATGGCAAACTTTTGATGTTTTAAAGGATTTGTAAATTCTACTAAAATTTAGAGAAAGTCTTTAAGGTTAGGAAATTTTCTGTAATCTAAATAATCAGCAGATTTGATAGTTCATATGATAGCATTTCTTCTGGTAGCATATATATCTATAGTAACACTTAGAAAGCAGGGAGAACGGATGACTTGTTTTTCACAAGGTCCAATGACCAGTTTAATAATCTTTTTCTGTCATGTTCCTGCATGTGTAGTTTCATATCATCCTGATATCATTGAACAAAAGAAAAAAAAAAGAAAAGAAAAAGAAAACAAACCACAAAACACCCCAAACCCATTTTAGGCAATGGAATGAATGAAGGTATTTATTCCAATAAAAAAGTGTCTTCTGCAAAGAGGATGTGAATACATGAAATTATTGCAGCTAGGTAAGGATAAAAATTCAGCTCCACATAGCTATTGTTTACATTTTCTAATTAAATCTTAATCATACTTGTGGGATTACGAAAGTTTATTTTCAATTTATCTAGAAGGAGACATGGAATAAAGAAGAATGTATCGAATGTTTTCTAGAAGACCACAAATATAGTTGGAAAATCCAATTAGTATTAGCTGAATTTTTCTTTGGTGTCTCTTGAAATGAAAATTGATGCTCTGACACATCTGTGTAGTGCCATATGCAACTAAGTTGCCTTTGGATGTTTCAGGTACTTCTGTGGTCCAAGTTACAGCTACTGATGCTGATGACCCTTCATATGGAAACAGTGCCAGAATAATTTATAGCATACTTCAAGGGCAGCCATATTTCTCTGTGGAACCAGAAACAGGTAATGAAAGTTTTCATTATTTTCATTTACCGTAAACTTTAAACTTTTTCTTTCATTTAAAAGACCTCAGATCACATAAAAAATTTAATTAAAAACTAACTGAAATGAAAGAGCATTTCTTGTTTTTTTTCTTGTGATTTATAGCTTTTATAATACATATAAAAACTCAAGACATCTTAAATTATGAGGTATAAATAATTTCACAGTGGGACTATTTATTGCTTAAGATTTAAATAACAACACTTCTGATAAAGGCAGGCATAAAGGTTTTTTCCTTAGAAAATATTGTCCTTTCTTTTCCTAATGATTCTACTTAGATTAATAAAAGGTGTTCTTTCTCCTAAACCTTTGCCACAAGTATCTTGAAGCATTTTTACCATGAAACTGGAAAAGTACTTGTGATGTAGAACAAGTACTCAACCAAGACACAGCCTGCACTAAAGACTACTCTAATTATAAGACTACAATAAAACTTATAGACAGAAATTTGTTCTTTGAACATTAAATGAGTATTTTAGAGATCAATGTCAAGACTAATATAAAAAAGATGCAGCAGATTGCTGCACATAAGCAACAAATACATTATTAGCGATTCTGTTTTCCAATTTATTTCTTTCAGGCATCATCAGGACTGCATTGCCAAACATGAACAGAGAAAACAGGGAGCAATACCAAGTAGTTATCCAGGCAAAGGACATGGGAGGCCAGATGGGAGGATTATCAGGGACCACCACCGTGAACATCACACTGACTGATGTCAATGACAATCCACCTCGCTTCCCCCAGAGTAAGCTGCATTTAATAGTTGACTTGTGTTGTAAGAGTTAAGCAATCACCATCTGGTTTAATTTAGAGTAAATCTAGATTATGGGGCACACATAAACAAAAGGCTTATGTGCTGATTATGATTATTAAAGCAGTATATTAAATGTTAAAGCATTTTTTTTTTTTTTTGTTAAGAAACAGTTACATGATGAAATATAACTGCAGTAAACCTGGAATTCCTCCCAGGAATATGGGGAGCAATAGTAGGTGGACTTGTAAGAGCATTAGAACAATGCTTTTGCTTTCCTTACCTATTGCTTAAATCCTACATGCTCTCCCACTGGAGAATAAAACATGTTGTAATTCTAGATATGAAGAAATGTCTGAATTGAGGTATCTGCTTAAATATTTAATCATGAAGACTGTGGAAAAGAAATTACTTAAAGGGAATCAGACAGATTTGTACTTTTTCAGCTATAGAGCTAGAAAAAAACATAGAAAATTTCCAAATTAAAGCAAATTGCATTTAACTTTTTTTGTTGTTGTTTTTACAGCTTTAGTGAAGGTTTCTGTAATGCTTTTTGCCTTTTGATAATAACGCTGTCAAGACTTTGTATCCTCAAACCAAAATGTAAAAATATTCTCAGTCTCTGTCTGATATGAAAATATTAAACTATGTAGCATTGAACTTGTAACTGTTAAGCATTTTAAATACATGTGAAGCCTTTTGCATAAATTGAAGTAGCAGTATTTGCACGATGATTTAGATTTACTTAATTCGTAAAGGATTTAGAGTATCCTCACCACACATTTTATACACTGTATAATTCTACTCAATCCAGTAGTTATTGATGCACTCTTCTTGATCAAAATAACAGAATCAGCTTCAAATTATGCTCCGTATGGCAGAACTGGAGTACATAATTATGTTCAATTTAATATTGAAGTTAATATATATGCATTCAGATAACATGTTTATCAGCATGTAATTTCATATACACACAAAATAAAAAATATCATACTCCATTGAGTAAGTGGAACTTGTGCATTTCTACAAAGGTTGTATTCTGAACAGAATTTATTGCTAATTTCTAATTTTTTTCACAAATTTTTAAAAATTATTTTTATTGTTTCCATTTGTATATAGAAGATTATGGTATTTCCATTGTTGTGTAGGACAGGAATGCTGTATTACTCCTCTCTGGACAGACTGAAGAAGACTATTCAAAGAAGTGCCATGTTCAAAGCCTTACAGGAAAACAAAAACAAACAGTTAAACTTAAGACAGCATAGAAGCTTCAAAAGTGCATATTTATACTTTTCTTTTTCTCTTTTTTCTTGTTTCTTAAGCAGTGTGCTAAATTAGAAGTTAGAATGATGGAATCAACTTTCTAGACCATTTTAACATGACTTATCTGGGATTCCAACATAATTTTTGAGATAGAGAAGAATTTGATGTAGCATCTCTGCATTTTTCTTTAATGTCAGTTTAAATCAGATGTTCCATTTGATTTAAAGAAACTTAATTTTGCTCTCATGGGCTTTTGTTTCTGTTGTTTGATTTTTCTCTCTACTTTCTCTCTGCCAATTTCTTTGTTAGATATAAATGCATATTTCATTGGAGATGAAAACTAAAACATTTATAAATATGACATATTATACTAGATATATGAAAGTAAAAATAGCTATTGACTTTAAAAAATATATATATATTTAACCTCAAAATGGAAATAGCCATTACGGTGATTCATGATTTTAACAGAGTTTAATGAGACTGCTGGAATTGAAACTGATTAGGTTAAATTATTCTTAATTCTATTCCAATAATAAAAAATCAGATGTATTAGGTTAATGAAACAATAATATTCATATCAGATTTATAAATTATCAAGCTAAGTATTAGAATTCCCATTAAGTTTCCACAAGACTCAGCATATAACAGGTATATGTTTCCATAAATTGTTTAATATCAGCTTATATGTCTCCCACAAGAAACTCATATTATAATTGGGGAAAATTTAACATAATGTATTTTATCATACATTCTAAAAAAAATATATATAGAAGAACCCCTAATTCCTCTGTTGTTTACATTATGAAACAAGGATTCTTCAGAATATTTTTCTCTTCTTAAAAATATACTAAAACCCACATAGATAACAGTGGTGATGAGATTGAAAACTTTTTCAAGGTGCTACAGAAAGGTCTTCAGAGACCTCAGACATTGGATCTTTGTTTCAACTATAATATTTCCAGGTGTTCTCAGAAGCAAGGAGATAGTGTTGATCAGTGATAAATAGAAAATGTGATTTATGGACTTAGAAGCCTGAGTCTGAATGAAACTCAGTGCACCTGAACTATGGCAGCCCATGTATCATGTGAGAGTATAGCCTGTAGTACTTTATAATATTTGCCCTTACATTATATGCCTATTCAAGAGTGAATGGGAAGAAGGGTAAATGGAAAAATGAGATTGATTTATCATTCTTTATAACTGACTGAAGTATTTGCAATCCCAAGTGTGTAGACTTTAATCCTGCAGCTGATTTCTGCTCTCCTTAGTATATGGAAAATTATTCCTTTCCTTGAACCTCCCATTTCTTTTCCTGACAGACAAATGAAAGGACATCCTTCACTGGAGTAAATGCAAAGAGTAAACTACTTTCCTCGAGAAGAAAGAAATAAGATTGACATCAGAGTTTTGCAAGGATGACTCTACTTTGGTGTACTTTGTATTCTGATACAGTGTCCAAAGCTGCACTGCATCCCATACTTAGTCAATGCATTAAATGTATTCAGTGACAAAAGGAATAAAATTAAGCATCTTATACTATGGTGGAGATTTCTAGAAATGGATAGGCTAGATTAAAAATTATCTTTTAGATTATAAGTTTCTGGATATTTTCCCTCTCTGTTTCCACCACCTTATCAGCAATTCATGATATGAGCTCTTACCACTTTGTAGACTAAATAATTACTTGGGTATTGCACTGGGAGTCAAAGTAGTGTCCACAAGGCATAGGGATACAGTTTTAAGCGCTGAAAAAAAAATGTGGGGAGTAGTTGACACCTCATAAAAATAATTATAACATATAAATATTAATTGGGGATAAAAATAAAGCAGTATTTCACCATAGTCTCCCATAGTACTGCTTAAGTACTAAACTGGGGATCATTTTTCTTTTGCTTCTATTTTTACCATTGGGCAATTAGAGAGAGATTCTCTACTACTGAAGTATTACAGGTTTAGATATTAGATAAAAGTAATGAAAATATTAGAGAAAATGCATGATAAATACTCAATTGAACATCAAAATGTGACTGAGCAGAAACAAACATACAAATAGAATATGGAGTGTACATGGCCATAAAGAATTCATTCTCCTGCTACATGTCCGTTTCATATTAAAATATGTTAAGTAAAATTATATTAAGAAATTGAATTTAAATATTTCAATATTTTTCATTCAATGTTTAATTGCAAACTAAATGTGAATGAATTTTATTTTCAATTTTTGCTTTTTTAGGCCTGTCAAATGGGAACATAATAACATAATAAAACAGAAAAAAATAACTCTGTAGAGGCAGAAAAAATCTCTAATGACCCAATAAATAATAGGGGTTTTTTGTAGTAAGTGTCACTCTGTAGCTGGCTTGTAATACACCAATAATCCTCAAATTACTCATGCTTTCCTGAGTTACGATAAAATCACATTGTGAGTGACCTTCCCATACAGCCATGCCAATCTCTCCCCTTGATTTTTCTTGATTGCACAAAACTAATATGCCCTTGATGGACTTTTCTGAACTACTTATTTGGACAATATATTTATGTGTTGCTTTTTGTGTAGTGTGTCCAGCTTTTTACTGTTGTGGTTGCTGCCCTTTACCATCTCCATTTTTCTGTTATTTCCAGTGTACCTCCAGCTCCTTTAATTACGTAGTCTCTAAGTAGAACAGAAAATCTTGGTAAACTTAACAAAGGCCATAGAAGAAAATGTTTTCCAAGAGAGATTTGATGAATTCACTTTCATCTTTGAAATGACAACTGTAGATGCATTAATTTGAAAATATTTTTTCTGAGAATTCTTCATCGCGCATCATGTCCCCCACATGTTTTTGTAGCGTATGTTCCAACAGATGGGATCAAATATCTCAACGTTTATTTACAGTTTTCACACTAAGGCTAGGCCATAGAATGCTAAAATATATGGTAAGATACTTATTTCAATTTACTGCAGCATGCAGAATGATGACAGTTTTATTCCTATGTATTTTACCAGCTGTATGACACTACCATAAAGGGATATAACTGAGATAAGAAAAGTAGCACAGACCAAGAACTGTAATATTTGTAAGCCTATTTAAGTATGAATTAACTGCTTTAAGAAATATAGGCACAATTTCTGCTGGTAGATTTTTAAAACACCACCCCCTGCATTAATGTGATATTCAAATTTATTTAATACAATATCTTACTATCTAAAAGCTGAAATGTCAGTCTGTTGCATAGAACTGGCCAGCAAAATCAAGGAATTCTATTATTGTTATTGTTTCCATGATAAAATACATGTAATATATATCTCAAAGATTGCCCTTAGATATTAAGGGGTAGAAAAGGAGAGTGAAACCTAGAAAGAACACAAGGCAGTCTTTCCAGATGATATTTCAGGAATGAAAGAAAAATGAGGACAAGAAACTTACAAGGAAAAGAAAGGCAAGAAGAGTGCAGATATAGTTGATTCTTCTCTGAGATAGAATAAAGGTCTTTCTCATCCCCTATTTTCTATGATTTTTTTTTCTATTATCTTGTTTTCAGTCTTCTATATAAAACTTTCCTCTGGATAGTTCTCTGCCTCATATTTTGTCCATTGTCTCGGCATTAAATGGAAAGTTATCTAGAATAAAAAAATACCCAAAATTACGTTATCATCTATTGTGACACACTGTTACTTCATGCATGTGTACCAGCTTGTAGGGGTCCTGAATGGCTCTTTGTATCTTTGACAGGTACCATCCATCTCCGCATTCCTGAGTCCTCCCCAGTTGGGACAGCCATTGGCAGCGTTAAAGCCACAGATGCAGACACTGGAAAAAATGCAGAAGTAGAGTACAGAATTATAGATGGTGATGGGACTGATATGTTTGATATTGTGACACAGAAGGACACACAGGAAGGCATCATCACTGTGCGAAAGGTGTCTGTTAAGAGCATTCTCTAAATGATTTTGATGTCAATGTTATGTCACAAGTGTTCACTGCTTACATTATGTGATAACACATGCTAATTGCTTAACATTTACAAGCATCCCCCATCAGTGACTGAAAAGTACTATTTCCTTTTAAGATGAACTGGAAATAAAAGGTGGTGACCATATCTAAGATGCAGCATAGGTTCAAAGCATTGTTGTAAACAAAGTATGAAAAAGAGGACCAGCCTCAATGTGTTAGCACTAATTGTCTCTGCGATTTCAAATGCAGACTTCTTAAGTACTTCTATAACCTGTTTTCTTCAGCAAGCAATCAGCAGCTCACTCACTAATAAGAGACACAGATTCCTTCTCTGTGAGATTCTCATCTACTTGGGTATGATGAGATCTGTGTGCCAGAACACAGACACGAGTTGCAAACAATATGGTTTTGTTCCTGGTTCCAGTGTGTGAGAGGGCTGCCACATGAACAATGTGTCTGTAATGAAGGTGTTGCTCCTGGTCCAAAGCCAGCTTTAGTTCTGCCCTCTGTCTTGCATTGTCAGAGCCCTTCCAGATGCTTGGCTTCTAAGTCTGTCTCACAAGTGGAAATGCCACACTCCTACTCCTCAAAAATTTCACTTCCAGAAGTCCCTTGGTCCTTGTCTTTGGGACTTTGAAATGAACTTCAAAGAGTTCAGGCACGATTTCTAAGATAAAACATTGTTTTTATTAGCTTTCCAAACAAATGTCCTTAAGCACAGAATAATGAAATAAACAGTGATATAGAAGATACCTTCACATCTCTTGATAATGGCAACCAAGGAAGAGAGAAGTTCTGCAAAGAATGTTCCTTTTTAATTTCTGTGTTTAATTGTGTTCATAGTCAGTGTAGTTGTTTATCTGGGGAAAAAAAAAAAACCTAAAAAAACAAAGTTTGAGGTCTTATATTTTTTCTTTTCCTAGTTTGTGAAGGCTTCTCTTGAGATGCTCTTTTCTTGCTTGCTTCAGATTTTCATACAATTACATTAAATCAATAGCCTCTTGAAAAAAAGTCTAGCAGCTGAATCAAGCACAAGAAATTTCCTAAATTATAATACAGCAGTTCCAAAAATGTCAATAAATACTAATGAACAAGATCTTCTGATTTTGTTATTAACAGTCTGACAGAATTTGCATTTTTCAGGATGCTCTCTCAGTCATGAATAAGTAGTTTATTCAATACCACAGTCAACAGCACTAACAAGCAAGGAAGGAGATGAGAATGCTGAGTTCATTGATTCATTAAAATAGTCTCCTTTTTTTGTTGTTATTTATCCACTTTGATTGTAATTTCTGTTTTTAGTGCTGAATAACTACAAGTAGCTTGTGTTCCTTTACAAAGCCTGCAAGTTATTAAGTCTGAATTTATTATGTGCTGTAAAAGTACTTTTTCTAAACAAATTTTTCTTATGCAATTTCTCACAGACAAAATAATTGATTTTCTACAATTTCATGTATTTGAGCAAGACTTTTCTTCATTACTGTGGATGTACTGGAATGCCTGTATAATCCACAGGTTTCATATCCATGTTTTGCAGTGTAGGTAGGCAAGATGTCCAAATGGCATGTGAATGTTGTAGTAGCAAGTTTACATATTCATGGTGCACACTCTGCCAGATTAAACCAATTAGAATAAATCAGGACTAGCATGTCTTCTTTGCTTTTAGGATTGAAGCCAGTGTCCCTTAACAGCTGAATGATACACTTTACAGACACAGCAATAGCCTCAGATCTAGGTTAAATAGTTGTTTTTCTCATTTGTATTCATAGCTACTCTCCCATCTGCTCTGACTACTTTTTTAAAACAAGTCTGGGACAGTGGGGAAACTCATTCTTTCTCATGCACTGGACTGCATCTTTCTGCTTTTGAATAGTGTATTTAAATATCTAACCTGTCACTTTGGCATCTTTCGTGAACATTAATTAATATTTAAAAGCAGCTAGGCAGAAAAAAATAAGCCGTCAACCACCCATTCTGATGAATGAAAACCACCAGCTCTATATCTCTCAGAATCTGTGGGAGTTAATAAAGTCTTCTTTGTGTCAGAAAGGTAGATTTTCAGCTTGCTCATTTCTTTAGAATCATTAATTAGCTAACACTTTTCATCTATGACAGCTAGAAAAATTAGAAGGAATAGAATTATTTTCTATCCAAAATGATTTCTAATTATAACTGTGAACTGCTCCTCCTCCCATTTTAAAAAGGAACTGCTGACAAAAATGTCAAATATATTTTCAAAAAACAATCCCTTCTGATGTCGGATTCATTAAATTAAATGAAAAGGAACAAGATTAAACCCCACTGTTTCTCTAAATATAAAGAGCTTTGACACACACACCTTCCTCAAAAGACACGGAAAAAAATTCCTGATATTTAAGGCCCACTATATGAGCTTGACAATAAGAATATTCTGGTCATTTTATTATCCAGTTTACAGAATTTCCTATGAAACATTAGTGTTAAATACCTTGTTCTGGAATGTTTGTATTTCCAGTCAGTATCTCGAGCTTTTCAAATGGTTATATGATTATTTAAAATCCATATTATTGTGAAACAGCTACAAAATTCTCTGAATAATTGATTAATTTGCACTGAAAATCTTTTAATCATTCATGCTGAGATAATTTAACTAATATACAGGAAAATATACTTCTTCTAAAAACAATATAATTTCTTATTAGACAAAGTGACTCCCGTGGTGGGGAAAATATTAACTGTGTTGGTGTTCCCAGAATGCAGGGGTAGGATCTGATAAGGCTTGAGCCCTCTTCAGTGTCCATTATGTACATAGGTCAACATCTGCCAATATGTAAATCTAATTTAATAAAATTTATCACAATTTTCATTTTTAGCCACTGGACTATGAGACAAGACGACTTTATACTTTGAAAGTAGAAGCTGAAAATACCCATGTGGATCCCCGTTTCTATTACCTTGGGCCTTTCAAAGACACAATTATTGTGAAAATCTCTGTAGAAGATGTAGATGAACCTCCTGTTTTCAGCAGGTCTTCTTACCTTTTTGAGGTGCATGAAGATATTGAGTTGGGGACAATAATAGGAACTGTAATGGCACGAGATCCTGATTCTGCCTCAAGTCCAATAAGGTAATATTTCTGTGTCTGTAGACACAATATTTGCTAAAGAAATTAAGATAAATAGTAATACAACATTACTTTCACATAGAGGTTATTTCTATTATTTATTAGTGTCCCAGAGATAGACAGAATTGAGAATGGTGCTATCTGTAAACCTACAAATATGTCAGGCAACAGCAATTAACTTGCACACAAGAGACACACAAAGTATCTTCCAGTGCCACAATTCATAAAAACTTGATTTCAAGTAGGCCCATCAGGATTGCTTTTTACTTTGCACTGTGAAAAGCTTTTAGAGTGCTGATGAAACAAGTTCTAGTCTTCAATAAAGCTAACATCATGTATGAAATAAAATGAAAAGCTAATCATATAAGCCAAATAGTCTTAAATATAATTTCTCTAGAAAATAGCATGGTTTTGTTTTATTCTAGTTAAGAGTTATTACAGTAAGCTAGTAGTAAAAAAAAACAAAAACATTTGAGTAAGTCTTTACTGCACTATCAGAAGTTTTCATTGGCTATTCTAATTTCCTTTTTTTTTGTTATTGTTTTTATATTCATTTTGGTGTTGACTTGTTTATTGGGGTTTTATTTGTCTTTATATTTACTGCAATTGTGTGTAGCATATTGAGCAAACAACAGTCACCAAAACCATATAGATGCTATTTTCATATAACAGCATTTTTTAATTGGCTCAATTTAGTTAAGTACTGTAAATGAAACCAGATGCACTTGATGAACAGTTTAGATCACTCATAAATTTTCATAGAAACATAAACATTTGTTTCTATTGTACTATACAAGTGTACTATTTAACTTTTTTAAAAAATTGGCCCAATTCTGATGAATATTCTAAAAATCATTCTGTATTTGGCAAAATCCTACATTTATCTCCAAATTAAAGGTTCAATTCTAAATTGAAGGCAATGTTAAATATTAAAAAAAAAAAAAAAAAAAAAGAGGAAAGAGAAATTTTCTGATACTAGTTTGACACTACCATAGCATGTTGGCAGACATCATGCCTGCCAGAAGTATAGCAACTATAGAAATATAGAAGGTCTTTTAACATCTATGCACGAAAGTTCTGCATGTGGACTTATTTTTATACAAGTTTTTTTTTTTTTTATCTTGATCTCTAGTGAATTAATACATCCTAAATAGTAGAAGCTGAGCTTATAGCAATACTTTTGAACAGCTTGTAAATTAGCTGTCAGTCTCAGTCTGAAGAAACGGTATATCAAAGACCATTTTCCTTTCAGGATTAAATTAATTCTTTAATTATACATTGAAATTCTAATTTTTTAAAATAATTCTCCTATGTTCTTGTAAAAGCTCCGATTATCAAATATTACACTATTGCATCACATTCTTAAAATCCAAATTTTAATTCCTTGTCCTATGGAGCTAACATTCAGAATTTTCAGAAGTATTTATAGAAACTAAATACATGTCTTTTCAAAACTAACCTTTGTACTATAGAACATAAAACCTGTAGTGACTTCTGAAATATATGTTTTCTTTGACTTCTTAACATTTTGATGATACTTTTTATTTTGTTGTCATATTTAGGTTTTCTTTGGATCGTCACACTGACCTTGACAGGATATTTAACATTCATTCTGGAAACGGGTCCATCTATACTTCTAAGCCACTTGACCGTGAGATATCCCAGTGGCACAATCTTAGTGTTATAGCAGCTGAGATTAGTAAGCTAATTTGGTTTTTCTTTTTCCTTTCAGTTTTCCTTAGCCTGTAAAATTACAGCTGCAACTTTGTGATGAAAACATCCCTCCTTTATTTTCACCCTGTCCCTTTTTACTAGTTGTTCTGGAAAAATGAACTGGGGGGTAACTAACAGCAGCTGTCTCCTCATTGCTCTTTTCATTACCTACCTCCATCACTGTCCTTTAATGTCCAAGTTACTTCGGAAATGTTAGCCAATTGAGTTATAAGACTGGAGTAATTATTTTTATTCCTTTTCTTGGAGGACAATAACATGATTTTGCTGTTAAAATGGGTCAGTTTAGCATAGTAATCTATGTTTTGGTCTCCATTATTTTCTTCATTTCCTTAGAAATACTTTCATTGTCTCTTCCTAAGGTATCTACACCTACAGCTCTTAGATTCAATATATCTTACAAGTTCCATTCAGTTTCATCCCAAATTTGTAGCATTTCTTGGACCATTTAAAACACCTGTCTGTAGATATTTTCATGTTAAGAGTATAAAGAGAAGAGCAGATATCCTCCTAAACCTACTATATTATTGAGAATAGCTTTAATCAATGGACAGAAAAATTTCTAAGGGACAAAGGTCTGATCTTTGAAATCAGCATCTAAGAATCACTTCCTCTCAAAGTCACTAATTATTTTAGGGCTAAATCTGTATCAGTTCAAAAAAAAAAAAAAGGAAAAAACACTGGTCAGCAGTGAAACGTGGCTGGCAAGAGCTACACTGCAGAGGACGAAATGGAACATTGTGTCCTGCCAGTTAAACATTCTGTGTTTAAAAAAAAAAGTGGTTTTCTTTTTTTTTCAAAATCCTTTCTTTTCTGCTTTGTCCTGAGTTTGCAACCATTCAGAGTGCTGTCTCGTGTTGTACAAAATATTTTCAGATTTATATAATGATGAAACTTAGCATCCTTGTATGACTAGATCATAGTGCTAAACTTATCTCCTTCACAGGAAACTTAGAGCAAATTTACATTGTGGACATATCTGGAGTAGCTAGCATTCTCCACAGAGATATGTTAATTTTGAAGAAAGAAGTGAAAATGGAGATTTAGATCTTTAAATATTTTAAAATGCTACCTGTGAAGCATGACAGAATGAAAGTGGTGTTTGAACTGATTTGGAAAGTTAGTACAAATATACAGAAGCCTATGAAAAACTGAATCCTAAACCTGGAAATTTAAATAATTCAGGATGTTAAAAGAGATCCACATCACGCTCTTTAGCAAAGGTGTTACTGATAACAAGCCAATGTAATTCCAGCTGCTCCTAAATGTCTTTTGTTTTATTTAAAGCAGAAGAAAAGGGGGGGAAATAAATAATTTGGAACGATCTGTTACTGTTGTTACTTATCCAGTTCCATTAATGTTTAAAAATCATATCCTGCTTAGCTGCCACGCAGCAGAATTCCAAGAAACAGCTGCGCTTTTTACACCCAGGCATTATTTATTGTTTTTGGTATGGCAACAAGATCAGCAAGTGATAACAGGGACACTTGTATTCCTGAATTAACCTATACTAACAAAAGAGCACTCTAAATAATAGTAGTATTATGACATTTGGTAAGGGGGAGGTCATTCTTGTTTCTGAACCTAATGTCTGAAAATCTACATTCATATTTTTAAGGCAATTTAAGCATGAAAAAAAACTTATTCTAATAAATTCTTTACCAAATTTTTGGAGAAGTACTTTTCATATACAATATTTGAATATATTATTAACATTTGCAGCCCTCTATTTTCATGTACAACTCAATTGCGCCCTAGATCCCAATACTTCATTTTTTTTTTACTCTACACAAATAATTTCCTTATTTTTCAGAAGGCCTGATTCTGACTTGTTACTGGTTTGTACACTAAATACTGACCAGATTCAAACTTCATCTTGCATGTGTATTGCTCATGAAATTTGGAAGAAAACAGAAAACTCTTAAAAAGAAAATAATCTCATGTTTCTTCTCTCTTCTACTGTCAGACAACCCGAAAGATACTACTCGTGTTCCTGTCTATGTAAGAATTTTGGATGTTAATGACAATGCCCCACAGTTTGCTGTATTCTACGACACTTTTGTCTGTGAAAATGCAAGAGCTGGACAGGTATGCCTTTGATAAACACTTCCCACTATCCAGTTTTTCTACAGAACTCAATTGTAGATCATTCCTGCCTATTGCTTAAGAAAAATCATATCTAAATTAGCTTTTGAAATGTTAAAAATGAAAGCAAAGAAGCTATGTAGGTGAGGCTTAGATTGAAATGTCAATATGTTACAAGCACACCAGTCTTTCAATCACCACTTTTCCTTACCTAACCTTGTACTGCTTTTAAATCCCAACGAGATACATCCATGACGTGGTCATTATTCACTTTGCCCTTAATTTCACAAAGTAGAACATTATATGTAACTGAAAAGTTTGATCTACATTTTTATTAATTCTCCAGTAGCAAAATTCAGATATATTTCAATCCATGATGACAGTGATTAAAACCAAAAATCTGTCACACTTTTTTTTTTCAATTTTTAGATTCAGCTTTCATTTTCACACCAAAAATTTCTGTAAAGAAAACATACATTTTTAAAATGGTAACATAATATTTTCTTTTTCTTTTGCTTCTTTGAGGCTACACAATGTGTACTTCAATTTAAGTGAAATGACTGTACTTCTTAATACCTAATGTCCAATAGGCAGTCGCTTATTAGAACTGTTTAATTTTTTTTCCTATTACACATCCCAGAGCATAATCAGCCAATCATAAAGCCTTTAAAATGGGAGCAGTAGTACCTCAGTGCAACCCTTTCAGTACATTTGAATAGAATGTGGTACAAGTGCCAGCTTTTCTTAACTGTTGGAGTCCCACAGGTATTACATTCAGGTTGTGTTGCAAATTTTGCATTCAGGTTGCCATTCTTCCTCCTAAAGTGACATCAGTTTGAACTTGCAACAAAGAATTTGAGGCCCAAATTTATAGTGCATAAAATATCTGAAGGTACTGAACAAGTGCAGTTGTCTGCTGTGGCAGTCGCAAGAGAATTCAAGGTGTTAGATAAAGAGAAATCACTGGCTAGAAATGTAGAATTTTGGACAGCTGAAGTGTCTACTATAAATGCTAAACGTTTTAATAATTTTTAATATGACATAAGGATTAAGAGTTGTAGAAGACAAACACTGAATTTTCCTCTTCCAGTTTCGCAAAAAAAAATCCTG
>JAYDZK010000113.1:74001361-74026604 GCA_034509185.1 Euphonia xanthogaster
CAGGCTTTCCCCGGGGCTGAGGGGCTCAGCCGTGCCCGGCGCTGGGGCCGCTGCAGCCGCTGGCACCGCCTGGGGCCAGCCCCAGCCCCGGCACGGCCCCGGCAGAGCCAGCGCTTGGACAGCCTCACCTCTTTGAAGTCCACTGTGATGTTTGAATGGCTTGTTATTATCTTGCTATTACTAGCCTTAATTTTACCTAATCCATACTTCTCTTTTCACATGGCCAAATGTTATGTAAATAGGTCTAGCTCATAATGGATTCTTTTTCAAAGACATTTTAAAATATGAATCATGGGGTCTATATTCCTTTTTCTAATAACTTAATTCAGTATAGATTATATAAACACACCAGGTTTCTTGAACCAATTATTTTTATACTGCTCTTCATGTTATTAGCTCATTTGACCCACATAACAATCCTTATCCGGAAAAGGATATCCATTTCTCACCATGATCTTGCTTAAACATGGCTTTTGGGATCTTCATATTTCCAGAAATGTCCTTGTTATATTCACCAAGTGTCTTTCTAAAAACAGCTCAAATTGATATCTATTGAAAAACTAAAATCCCTGATGTTTTTTTCTAGCTTTTAATTTTCCCTTCCTATTTTTCAGATATTTCTATAAAAAAACTATGATAATGAAACCTCAGCAAATCAGTTGATTTTCAATAGCCTAACACCTGCAGCTGACCATATTCATGGTCTCTAGTTGTTAAGTAAAATAAACTAGTGGGTTTTTTTTCATTTCATTTTGTAAATATCTATGAAAATTCATATGCTAATTGCTCCCTAAATAATTAAAATATTCATTCTTCAAAAACAAATAATATCCTCTGCTTGCATTATCAGTTTTATTCATATAGAAAGTTATTGGAGGATTATGTAAGAAAACAGATTTAGAGAAAGACAAAACTCCTGTTGAAAAAGCAAGGAAGCTGCTATATTAAAAGAAATCCCATCCTCACCTCATGAAGATATTTACTGCTATTTTCTGGATGGACAACAGAGAAGTTGGGAGTTAGTCATGCATTTTTTAAGGCAAACAGGAGTGCACTGCAGTTGTTGATGTGAAAGATGATCAGACCTGACAAAAGCTGTGATATGAAGAGAAATGGCTGCATTTGGAAGAACTGGAAGAGGAAAAGCAAACAGGGTTTAACAAGTACACCACAGGGAAGGAATAGTGTTAAAAATTAGATGTAATTCCATGGTTGAAAGAGCAGTGCAATTTAAAATGATGGATAGGAAATGAAGAATAAAAATGATCTAGAGTAAAGATAATCTATATTTGGAAGTTAAACTTAAGAACATAACTGAACTTTTAAGCATGTATGCACAAAAATCCAGACTTAAATTCACTTTGTATGCCACAGTATAAAAGAAGCCCTAGACTGAAATTAGGCAATAAAGTAAAAAATGAAAGTAAAAAAAAATCATTTTGCTCGGGAAACAATATTTAGCCACTCTTAGGTATAGAAATTTCACTGAAAAAGCCACATATTCACTTCCCTGACAGGTAAAGAAGTACTGATAAAGGGTTTGCCATTACTGTCCCCAAAAATAGCCAAAATTTGTTGTAGGCATTGCAGAAAGCTCTGAGTCTGAGTATGGAACTGACCTGGCACATCTTACTCTCAGAATTATGACACCTGATTCTCATCCCACTCCAAACTTGTGCAACTCTAGGGTGTGCTACAATGTTTTGCAAGAGTAGAAATATGTATAAAATATAACTGACATTTTTAATCTCAGGAATCATGGTGGTGTGTTCTCCTATACTAATAAATAGAAAAATCATGCTCAAGAAAAAATGCTTTAATGTTGAAGTGTTATTTGAAACATTCACTTCCCTTTCAAAAAAAATCTCCTTGATAAAATGGTGTTTTTATCACAAAAAACAAAAACTTCATGTGCATTACTGTCTTAGGTGTTGATTTGAATTTAAAATGATGAATCAAAGATGAAGAATAAAAACTACCAGCTATGGCTAAAACTGTTTTTGGCAAGTTTTGTCCACTCTGTCGCTACAAAAATATAGGTGCACATATACTATCACATGAAAAATACAGATGTTCTTTTTCAAAAAAACTTATATAAGACACTTGTTGAACATTTGTTTAGTTTTTATATTTTACGGAATAAATATTCTGTATGTGTGAATGCTAAGTTATTCCAATGCTTTTCATCTTCTTTGATCAGACAGGTCTATCAAAAACCTAGGTGTATTTTGTCTTTTTGTTGTTGTTTGTTTGCTTGCTTTTTTTTCTGCAGCTTATTCAAACCATAAGTGCAGTAGACAAAGATGACCCCCTTGGTGGACAAAAATTTTTCTTCAGTTTAGCTGCCGTTAACCCTAACTTCACTGTTCAGGATAATGAAGGTAAAATTCATGCCTGTTCCAAGGAAGGAGTTTTATCTTTTCTGTCTGTCTACATTCCTGAAATATATTTGCTTTTGATGTCTATCAATATGTAGAGAAGTTGTGAAGGTTGCTGCTATCAAGAATACTTTACCTGAATGAGGTTTAGGACTACTACACTTGTAGATACAAGTGCAGGTAAAGCAAAAAAGTGTAAACACTTGCATAGGTAAAGCAAAAATGTGATTTAAAAAAAAAAAAGGTTATAAAGAAAAATCACAAAAGTGTTGGCCTGGGGTAAGACACAGATGAAATACTTGACTACAAAAGAAAAAAGCTTTCAAAAATTCCTTCAGTTGACAAGTTGAGATTTTTCACTTGAGCCTTTTGTGACATCGTTCTGATTCCCCTGGCTTTCTGTTTTGCTTCTTTTGACCATTAATGAAAATAATGGTTCTGAGAGCCATTTTGGCTTTTCTTTTGATCCTTGCTCAATCTGTCTCTATCAGAGAAAATTTTCAGAAGCTTCTGTTGGGGGAAGTGAGACTATGAATTTTGGCTTTCATTATTAGTGTGACTAATTGAGAGGACTCTAGATTACAGAAGACATAAATGAGAGGGGACGTGGTATCAGACTTCAAATGTGTCAAAGGCATAAAGGCAAAGGGAATAATCCTCTGTTCCTGTTGAATATTTCAGGATGTAGTAGACTACAAACAACAGCAGAAAAAAACCTTCCAATGGTAGGGAAAAGGAAGTAATTAAATAAAATATTTTGCATACCTTATAAAATCCTTTGAAGAAGAGGTATTTAAAGATCTGTAAGACACTTAATTTTTGATGTTGAGTGAAAACAAATAATGTTAAAATACACAAAACCAGTGAAGGGAAGCAAGAAAGAAAAACTTTGCGTTTGACATCTTGAAGTCTATGAAAAAATACATGATTTAATATTTTAAACAAAGGTTATATCTTGGTGACTAGGTCCTGAGTATAGAGAGGTATAGATCTTGATATTTACTTATTACCTACAATTTTCTTTCTTTTTGCACGTGGGTTCTTTTAGTTGTGCCTGAAGTTAGGTATCAAGATAGCTAACCGCATAGCTCAGGCAACCCACAAATATGATAAAAACAAAGTTTCCTTTTAGTGCACATTAAACCTGTATTTTCTCTGTTTTGGATGACACAGTTATCAACTCTGGTGTTGGTTGCCACTCTAGCATTGTGGCTCTAACAGTAGAAGAAATAGTCTCTCCCTGTTATTCATTCCTTGTCTTCCTTCCCTTCCGTCTGGCCACTCTGTGGACAGCTTTTGGTGCTGAAATGTCCTGCATACAACTATGATTTGTCTGCTACAGATACAGTTTAGTAAGTTAACTTCTCAAAAATGTGCAGGAATACCTACCATCTTTCACATTTTCTGAATTCCTAAGACAATTTCTATCCAAAAAAAGCCCTACTTCACGTGCTAAGGTACATAAGTCATTGTTCTACAGTGTGTTGAAAGCAGTTTGGTTTAACAAATCTCATACTGAGTTGACAGCATTCCTGTGGGTGCTGTCACAGATGATCCATAGAAAGAATCTTCTAGAACAGAGTACTTGTTGAACTGCACAAAGTGGAAGGTTCTTTTTCCTCGGTTGGTTGCTGCATTTCCGGGTTTCAGCCCTGAACTGTAACTGTGTCACGCACTGCATGCATTAATCTATAAAACATTTTAAGCTTTGAGAAATCCTCTTTTCAAATCACACGCCAAAGAGGTGCAGAGGCACAGAGAAGCAAGCCAGATGTACCTAAAAACTTATAAATAGCTTTCTGATCAAATGAGAATGTTGTTAGAAAAACAGATATCACTATGATATCAGGATCTATTTTGAAGTCATATAAAACACTATAATTTGCATCTACTATAAGTGATACGGTTTCTGTTTGTATAGCCTACAATGGTATCTTTTAATCGATCTAGATAACACTGCCAGGATTTTGACAAGGAGGAATGGCTTTAGTCGACATGAAATAAGCACTTACCTTCTCCCAGTGGTGATCTCGGACAACGACTACCCGATCCAGAGCAGCACGGGCACGCTGACCATCCGGGTGTGTGCCTGTGACAGCCGGGGGAACATGCAGTCCTGCAGCGCCGAGGCCTTGCTGCTCCCTGCCGGCCTCAGCACGGGGGCACTGGTGGCCATTCTCCTCTGCATCATTATCCTGCTAGGTAAGAAGAGAAATGCGTCTTCCCCTACCCAGGAACAAATATTGAAGGCCTGACTCATTTCATGAAATTATGCATGTTGATAGAGTTAATGATCCTGGATTTTGTGAGAAGAATATAACTGCAGCTTAAAATAAAAAGGAAAACACATAGGCAAACCCTTGTTATCTGCTAATTTAACACTGTAAATAAGAATTTGAGTCCCAGACTGTTAAACTATCACTGTACAACTAGAAGCTCATTTATGTTCTTTCATTAAGTTGCCCAAAAAAAGAAAGTTCAGAGAGGATGAACTGTATAATCAAAAATTGCTTTCATGTCTTTAATTTTAAAGTTTTTTGAGGAAAAGTCTCTTTTTCATTTAAATAACTACTAAAAATCAATATGCAGTATATATTTAACATATAAGAGTAAGCAACAGTTTTACTACATCAAAGTCCTGTCTATCCAGTGGTTTCAGTGCTGTAATAAAAAATAAGGAAAATTTTGTAAAACCTCCACTTTGTCGTTTTCAGAACAGCAGTTAATGACCTATAATTCAACTCAAACCCACTTTTTAACAATATCCTTTGAGCTTGAAAAAGGAAAATATCTTCAGTATAGACCTGGCTATTTTAAAGCTCATTACAGCTACAGAAGGAGCATGCAGACAAGCTCATGGTCCTGTAAAGCAGAGCACACAATGTGTGCAAAATAGGTTTTTGATATAGACTCTATTGTGCTACCATTATACAGATAGAGGTGTTTATCCAGTTATCCAAAAAAATGAGTTGGTGAAATGTAGCTGAAACGTCGTTCTTGCACCCAGTGGATTTGCTGCTAAGAAATTGTTAAATGGAGATCTTTACCCATTCTTTGTTTCCCTCTTTAAGTTATAGTGGTGCTATTTGCTGCTCTGAAGAGGCAACGAAAGAAGGAGCCTTTGATCCTCTCTAAAGAGGACATCAGAGACAACATTGTGAGTTACAATGACGAAGGCGGTGGAGAGGAAGACACCCAAGCCTTTGATATTGGCACACTGAGGAATCCTGCTGCTGTAGAAGACAAGAAGCTTCGGCGAGACATTATCCCTGAAACGTTATTTGTGCCACGGAGGACTCCTTCAGCACCAGACAACACGGATGTCCGAGATTTCATTAACCAAAGGCTAAAAGAGCACGACACTGATCCCTCCGCGCCGCCGTATGACTCGCTTGCAACCTATGCCTATGAAGGAAACGATTCCATAGCTGAATCCTTGAGCTCCTTGGAGTCAGGTACTACCGAAGGAGACCAAAACTATGATTACCTCCGAGAGTGGGGCCCTCGGTTCAATAAGCTAGCTGAGATGTACGGTGGAGGAGAAAGTGACAAAGACACTTCTTAACCTACAGTAGGCTACTTTTTTCTTTTCCTTTGAGTGGAAGTAATTTTACAGACACCTTCTGCACTCAACAGTATTTAACATTCAGGAAAATTTTCCTGCCACTCAGCACAATGCTTTCCTTTTAAATTTGTTTTAAACTTGTCCATTAATGTCATTCATTCTTTCTAGTAGGATGCCACTTGGAATATATACAACATTTTATTTAATCAAACTTCCAAGAGCCAAAGCTATGGAAATTCAGTGTTGTACATTTTAGTAAGTAAAATAAAAAATATCTTACCTTCAGAAATTTGAACAGGGTGATAATCCCTTAAGCAACCTCATGTACAAGCCGCTTTTGTTAGGTACATGTCCTATTCCTGCAAGTGCAGCTTTTAAGATGGCGAAGAAGAAAAAAATCCAATATGTCCTGTTCTGTAAATTAAAATAAAACAAAATGTACATGTGGTGTTAATAAGTGTAATATGCAGCTGGTTTAAAAAAAAGTTTGTGCAACTTCATTTCATCAAATTCTATCTGCCAATGTTTTATATTTATATTTTTGTATTTATTTTTAAAAAATAAACCAGTTTTTACAACTATGTTAATGCTTGCCTGCCTGTTCTGGCCATGAGTTTCAAGCTATAAGAAATCATGGAATTTCTCCAATGACATCACAACCAACTGCTAATACTTCTGTGCTGAAGTATTCTCCGTACATACAACGCAGTCTGAAGTGCTTATGTTCACTGAGACAGGAGCAAGTTATACAATTATTTGCTTGCTCAAATGTGCTACTTTCTACAGTTCAATGTTTGTGAGAATTTTTTGGTTTTATTTTTTAACTAAGCTAATGATATTCTAGTCTAGAAAGATGAATTACTATCTTGTGTCACCTCGAATATCCTTATTCTAAAAACATGCTGGCGCAATTTATTTATCCAAACACATAACATTAGTTTCAAAATCTCAGTTTATTTGTCCTATAGTTCTCCATTTTGAATCAGACTTACATCATCAGAAGTTATCTGTAAGTGCAACAGATAAAGCGTAAAAAGATGCTCAATCCTTTTTAAGCTCTATTTTTCCAAAGGCAAATCATTCGCTGACAAGCACTATGTGTTGTTTTTCAACCACTTTTAAAGCTGTCAATCTGAAGACTGAGAAAGTGTCACAAAAACTAGCATCCCCTCCCCTCCATTTACTGAGTTTTCTCAAGTCTGGTAAAAAGAAACCTGAGCAACTAGTCAACTGTAACCAAAACTATACATGATCTATCACAAAACAGAATAGGTATGCGAAGACAATTTGAAATGCCTCTTCTTTTCCCTTAATCTTTAGGTTACCCAAGTTTTGTACTAGACAAGCACTGAAGACAATTTTTAAATGCTGCTGAGATAAAATAATTTCAGAGCCAAAGCAGTATGTTAAAAGGTCTGTATTAGCTACTGTTGGAGAAAAACACCTGAAGGTTTATTCCTCCACACTTTCTCTTAGCTAATTATTGGCATAACACCAAGACATATTGGAAATACCTTAGTCCTTTGAAAAGTGGAATGCTGCATTCTCTTTTAGTTGAGTATTTCTTCTCCTTAATGGGCTGATAAAACCCAGAGAAGTTGAAAGCTGAATGCACTATCATTAAGCAATCTATTTTGGTGCAATGGAGACCAAATGTTTTATTGACCTGATATCAAATTAACCATTTTATCTATTAACAAACTGTGCATATTATGGATTTTTCTGCATTGCAATCAATAGTACTTTTATTAACTAAAGATTTTTTATATTTCTTACTAGAATATGGATCTAAGAATATTAAGACGTCTTACAAAATCAGCTTTTTACAAAGACGTCTTACAAAGCTTTTTAAAAGTCTTACAGGTGATGCAAACGGTTGATCTTCTTTATGATCACTAAGTAAACAGGACCTAATTTTTTTCTTCCAAATCCCCATTAGTCCTTCAACAGCATGCAAAAAGAAGGAACAAACAAATAATATTCAGTCATTAAATATATAAATTGACAAAAGACACTCTTCCAAAACAAATTTTGTCTACAGCAACACTGAGATCAATGACATGCAATGTATTTAACTGAGTACATACTAGGACAGAAGATGAAATAGGCTGTAAAACATCTGGGTTCTTTATCTCTGCTAAAAAAAAAAAATAAAAATAAAATTAAAAAAAAAAAAAGCAGTTGAACAGATCCAGACAACACTTCTACATATAACTCAGTAAAAATCTCTGGTTTGTTTTCAGAAGAAAAAAACAAATACATGCATCTCCCTCACCATTCATCTATATCAGCAAGCATCAAATAAGACTCTATGACTTTGATTTGCATTACAGTACTAATTTCCAAGTAATAACTATAAGGAAATATTTTTCTATCTCTGTGTTGGAGGAAGTTATTTTATAACTGATCAGCAGAATCTGAATCTGATGTTTAAAATTTAATCCTGTGAGTATTATTAAATAAATATTAGTATACATTGTGAAAGTATATAACCATATATAAACATGCTACTAACATTATTATATAAATAGTATAATTTTTTTATTATTTTTTGTTGCCATATCCTTGCACATTTATTTCTCAGTACATTTTAGGAATCAAGGGCACTATTACTATGTCTTCTTACACCCTTAAAATAGTGAGGCATTGGAAAGTGAAACTCCTAGACAACTCAAAGTGGAAAAATTTTTAAACAGGATACCTGCTTCCCAAGTAGTACCTGCTAAGCTTAGCCACATGAAATCTGATGAAAATGAACAAAACATACCAACATCAACTAGTAAACAAAATCATGCAATTCTTTAATCTGAATGAATTTTCTATATGTTCTTAAGACAAAATTGTCACAGGACAAGAGAAACAAAGAAAATACATTAATATTGCATTTCAGATAGAACTTACAAGTTATTTACAAGACACCTTATAAATGTTTAAAAAGTCAGAAGCATATAAAAACAATTGTAGCCACTGGACATACAATTGACAGTGGATTCTTAGAGTCTGTTGCAAAAAACCAAAAAGTATATTTAAAAGGATTTTATGGAAGCAGACATGCACAAGATCTTATGTTAGTGACAACAATGTAAGAGGTAATATTTCATAGGGCCCTCAGGAAAGTGGTTGATAGGAGGAACAGTCTAAGGAGAGTAAAAAAACCCAGAGTACAAAACAAGCACTTAAACCAACAAAATCCTCACATTGCAAAGATCAGGTAATACCCACCATCTTCCATCTCTGTATATGCAGATGTTTTTCTCTCATTCACTCTTACAGAATATGATATTACCATCATTTCTCCTTCAATCATATGTAATAATATTCCCAGGCCAAACTATTTATCAATTGCGTTACTGTCAAGCTTACCCTTCATTCCTCTCACTCATTGTTCAGTGTGACTCTGTTGCCTTTGAGTTACATTCTCCTATTATGTAAATTCTTCCTGTGCTACCTGTCACACAAAGTTGGAAGAAAGAACCAATTTTGCTACATTATTTCCCTTCAAACTTGTTACTATAATTTGCTCCTACTGGTTAAACTACATAAATACTTGTTAATGGCTACAGAGCTGCTCATTATGCTAATAACAGAATATTCTGAGTAGGAAGGGACTCACAAGAATCATCATGAATGATGGAGAAAATTAAACTCAATCATTTCTCCAGGTTACTTCAGACTGGTTTGCCCTTATTCTATCAGAATTAAAATTTTTCACAGTGTTCCTCTAAGTTTATCCAATATTGAATAAAAAGCAACCACTCTTTTGGCCCATCACTAATTGCTCAAAAGAAAAAAAAAAAAGACAAAAAACCAAAAACTAATTAAAAACAAACAAAAAAAAAAAAAAAAAACAACAACAAAAAAAAAAAAACAAAACCAAAACAAATAAAACAGAATACAATGAACCTTTCAGGAAGCCAGTTAGTAACATACATATTATATAAAAATATAAGGGGTTTAGGTTTCCTTACTTTGTGTCAAATAAGTTGAGCTAGAGACCAGAAAATAAAAGTTACCAGAAACCTTCAAACACTGTGTTATCATTATCAGGCTCACTTGAACAGCACAGAAATCACTCAGCTGTAATCTGTTCATAGCAAGATGCACAAATAGATGTTCAATCTAAAACAATTTCACTTATTCATAACAGTGTTATCTATTATGTTCAAAGCCATCCTATAAATAGTAAACATAAGGAGATAATTGGAAATACAAGGAGACATGTGAATACAACTTTTATTTTTCCAACAAAGTATTCTGGGCTTCTCTATTGTCTCTCCGGTTTTTCAGAGGCTTATTTAAACTATATTCTAATATGGTTAAGCTGGATGAAAAGTCACTTTCTACATGACAGAAGATAAAACTAATGACATGGGAATTCACAAATACAATAAGCCAGACAGAATTTTAAAATTCTTTTGTTTTCGCTTCTTCACAGCTACGTTTCTTTCCATTTTAAAAGAATATAATCAGCTATTAAATCAAAATGACAGTTTTTAAACCAATATTTTTTCAGAATGTCAGTTTCTCTTGAGTTCATCCCCCTCCAAAAAAAATCAAAAGAAGCATTTAATATTTGATAAATTTCATTGTCTTTAAATTGATGTAAACCCTAGTCAGCAAGGACAACCTAAAATATATATTTGAAAAGAAATGTGAAATATTCCTTTATTTTTTTACTAGAGACCAGAAATCATATAAATTTTGAACTCACATTTGGCAAAATAATTTTGTACATTTCCATTAATGTTTGTTAAATGCTATTTTGTTTGAATACTAAGTTTTGGAAGGTAAGCATTTTATGAATATTTTTGCACCCATGTCTAGCTACTGTGTGTGGAAACTTCTATCAATACTTTTTGAGGGAAGGAGAACAAATTCTAATTTATTATATTCACTAAAAGGTCAGAGAAAAGTCAGTAGCTGAATCTAGAAAGTATCTTTTATGTTCCAAACAGGTAGCATGACTTGCAAATTTTCAGTCACATAAAGTACAGAAAATACAAATTAATAATCAGTAATACCTGAAAAGATTTGAAAGTCATGACGCTTTGAAAAACTTTAATTTACTGAGGAACTTCAGTGTACTTAACATAGGTGCATAAGAAATATCTCCATCATATTGCATGTTGCTATTGTTTGTCTCATCCTACTCATTTCAGAATTGTGAAACATTACAGAATCAATGAACTTTCTTTATTTTGGCTGGTTTCTGGATAGTGTGGAATCCTGCTTGTTCACAAGGTCAGAAATTAAGATTTAGCCACTGACAGGAATTTCATTTTCATTCTATGAATCAATTACACTTCTTACATCTGAAGAGGGAGCTTCAGATTTCATAATCTGCTGGGCTTTCCAGAAGGTATTTGACATTTATTCATCAACATTTCTAAAGAAATTAGCTAGAAAATCTTCTCCTCAACAAAATACAGGAAAATTAATTAAATATTCAATAATCCTAATAGAGGATGGACAGAAGTGGAATTTTTCTAGATCTGATCTTTTGATCTGGCAAAGGAAATGAATAATTGGTATGAGTGCTTATTTGAGATTGTTATTAAGACCAGTAAATAAAAAGGCCATTCAAAAGAAAGTGAACTGATGTAGTGGTACAACATAGTTATTCACAAATGAGATCTTGTAGTTATAATAGGTAATTGTGGGAAAGTCTTACCTCAGTGTTAAGTAAATAAAGGAAATAATATGTTAAGAATTACTAGGAAAAGAAGAAAAAATGCTATGCTACTAACTGTCATGTCCTTATAGTGAAGGTTTTGTTGCTGTCATTAGCGTGTCTTCCCTCAGACAAGATATTCTCCATCTAGCAAAAATAAAGAGGACAAGAGATGATCAAATAAAGATCTCTATAAAGAACATCTCTATAAAGTATCTCTATGAAGAAGATCTCTATAAAGTATCTCTATAAAGAACAAGGCAGGCTGGGATATTCCAGCTGATAGGAAATAGATGTCTATGAAAACATGAATTATATGCAGGATCTAATATTCACTGTGTTTTTCAATAACAGAATCAGGAATCTTATAATTAAAAAAAAAAAAAATTACCAGGTTCAAAAAGAAAAAGAGGTTTTTTTTCAGATACAAAACACACTTTAGACTATGGATTTCCTTGCTGCAAGATTTTGTAGATGCCAGCTGCTTAAATGGATTACAAAATTTTTGAAGGAAATGTTTCAAAAGCCCCTCCATGTAATCAATCAAGAAGCCCGACAATTTTACACTGCCAGTGATCATAGAAGAAACTGCTATATGAAATTATCACTACATGCTTACTTTATGTTTTCACTTTTCCTAACCACCCACAGCTGGCTACCATCAAAAACAGGCTTTAAATGACCTAGACTTTTGGATTTCTGTTACAATGATTAATATATTCTCATTTTTATGACCTTCCCTCTGTCCCCAGAAACAAATACCACCATATTATTCTCAATGGATCAAATGGATCAAAATTCCTTGACATTCTTTCAATATATCTCTAACTGCTGCTAAATTGTCATGCCAGAAAGTGTTTTAACAGTATGCAGAAGAGAAGTAGACCAGGAAAATTTTAGACGGCATTGACAGAAAAGCTCTGTTTTACCTTCACTCAGCTAAACTCACCTTCCCTTCACTACAGTTGCACTTTAATATAAGTGGGGCCAAAATGTAAATTTATTCAAAGAAAATTT
This sequence comes from Euphonia xanthogaster, assembly GCA_034509185.1. NCBI lineage: Eukaryota > Metazoa > Chordata > Aves > Passeriformes > Fringillidae > Euphonia > Euphonia xanthogaster. The sequence continues at coordinate 74,013,993 of JAYDZK010000113.1, forward strand.
AGTGGATACTTCTCTAAAACATGGCTGGCATAACAGCTAGCAAACACTAGGTTTATGAGATGATATATAAATTGCAATTTAAAATATTTCCCTTTACATGAAATTCCATCAGACATAGTCAAGGATATTATATTTAATTTAGCTGCCATAAGCATCCCTTTATTTAGTAATGGAAGTCAGTAAACCTTGTTCAAAAGTCAGAGACTGCTGAAAACTATTATTGGAAGGAAATTGTTGCCCAACTTCTTTCTCTCCTCCAAATTATTCATGTTTGAGAAGTAGTTTTGCTTACTACTCTTTATGTTACATTCAAAGTAAAATATAACCCAAGAAAATACTATTTCTAGCATCAATATTCCATATATATATACACAAGTATGTATTAATGTTCTAGATTAACATATCACAACATAGATAAACGTGTATAAAATATTGATGCATGACAAGGGAAACAAACATGCTTCATTCCTATTAATAAGACACAGTTTTGGAAATGTCACAGTAACCTTTTTGAATGACACTCCCAGCAGAGAAACTTTAGGAAACTGCTCTGCACAATTATACCAAATTTATATAAACCTTCCTGCATCACCAGCTCAAAACAGTGACCTGAGCAGCCTTGGCACAAATGAGGCTGGATGATAGAAAAAAAAGAATTTCATGAAGGTTGTCTTCTGACCTTTAATTATATAATCTAAAAAACAGTTCTTGTAAAAAAGTGTTCCTTTATAGCTAAGGCCTCAGTCTGGCCTTCTTCCTTACTAGTGCATTTAGACACAGAGAAAAATCTTCCGTATTGCAAATTTTCATGTACTCCAAGTATTATGGTTACTCTTGTGCTTCCCTATTTTAGTTCTGCTTGCTCTATTTTCCTCAGTTCCACACTGGGTAAACTTGTTTTGAAAATAGTTAGAGGCTACTGTAAAATGACTATTTTCTGTAGAGATTTGCCTCATTTCATACAGAGATTGTCATTTGTAGCAAAAATATTCCAACAAAATACCACTTCCCAAGGAAGCAGTCTTCTATTTCTACTTCTACTGGAGAGTCTTAAAGTAAAATAGATATTTAGAACCATAACCTATATAGTTTTGAATTTCTGAGCTCCAAGCTTGTGGCAAAACTGTCAGTCCTTCAAACCAAGAATTCACAGCTACATATCTCAGCTGAGAGGTATTTTCTTACTTTAATAGTTATTCCTCAAGGTTTATTTGTAAAAGACATATAAATAAGCCTTTTAGACCATGAGGATTTTTATTGTTCAATTAATTGCCAAACGCTGGTCTTCTATAGTGTCAAGCACAATAGAAGTGCCAAAACAAACAAACAAAGAAACGAAAAATCCCCCCCCCCGCCCAAAAAAAACAAACAAAAAGCAACCAATACAAAGCAAAATACGTGATAGCGCCTTCTAAGGAGAATAAGGCAAGTTAAATTTTTGGCTACTCACTGGACAAAGTCAGTAGTTACTTATGAAGTGCAGGCAAGCTTTCCTTCAGCAGAGAAAAAGAAACCTGAAAAAACACCACATGATTAAAACTCACCTATAACACACACATAAAATAAAGAAATAAGCACAGCCTCAAAACCAGTATTTTCTGAGTTGCCTTTACAGCTTTAATTTTGTTAACTAATAATAAGTTTGAGTATTATTCCCATTAGTATATGATAAAGTTAATCAGATTTTTCCTTACAAATTCAGTTATACCTGTACTGTGATGTGTAAGGAGCCATTTCATACATAAAATTTGAAAATGTGACTGGTCTAAGATTCCCTTGTAGTTTTAGCTAATTTAAAATGTAAGGCAATTTTGGGTTTTTGTTTGTTTAGTTTAAATAAGGGCCTGCCAGATTATTGTTTCCTGAAAAAAATAGAATCTTCTAATAATATTAATATTAGTAAAACTTCAGAGTTCTTATTAGTTGTATAGGAAAATAGAAAAATTATACCCCAAACCTTCAACTATAAAACATTATAAAAAAGGCCTTTTTATCAGCAGAGACATAAAAGCAAATTCTATTTCCCTAAAATTCCAGTTCATAGGGTAAAAACATGATTGAATAATAAATTGTAAATATTCCTAAAAGTAGATTTAGCAATCTTTTCTGTATTTATTCCTTTCGGATAACACATTAGGAAACCCCCAAATAAGAATATGACTTAGTGCTGTCATGTTTATTCACAGGCATGTTCTGACTAATACCATAGGCCTTACCCCTACTCTGAAGAGCTGTCAGAAGAAAATCAAATACTTAATGTGAAATTGCTCTTATAAAGTGCTCTAGTCTTCTAGAGCACTTCTTTGGTTCAGTACACATTTTTGCCGATGTAAAACATGCTTGCAAACTGGAACTGGTTTTTGACTGAGACAGCGTGCAAACAGTTCTGTGTATTTGCTTTATAAATTCAAATCTTTGTAGTTCCAGAGCTACAAACCTGCCTGATTGTGCTCGTTACAGAAGGATGTTATATCTTTCAGCATCATGTACGTCATGTTACAAACCACACAAAGAATGCCTTAACACTATTAAAATGAATGCCAGTAAGCTTCATTGAAGGTGCCTAAAACCAGAATTGAGAGTAAGTTTCAATACCTGTAACTGAAAAACAGAGGAAACCTTTCTCAAACTTTTTATGTAAGGAAAACCAAATCAACCTACAGAGCTTACAAGAATGAGCACAGTTAAGTTTCAGCTTTGTAGCTATTTGTTAGGTCTGTCCATTTAAATGAAAACAAAATATTTCTGTGATTACATCCCTTAATTTAATTAATCTAAGTAAAAGCAATAGCAATCAACATTCATATGTGCAGATAAAATCACTTTAAGCCCACTGAAAATAACTACTCCTGGCCACTGTCAGCTATTTATATATATCTAAGCCAGTTAATGCACAATTATCTTACGTAAGATTTTAAAGGAAAAACATTTTATATTTAAAAGTAAAATGTCAGGAGAGGGGAGCAGTCTGGTTTTTTTCTAGCACCAAAATGCTGTGAAATGAATTAACAGCAATTCATGCTGCCACTGGAAGTTGAATATAAATTATTTTTTATTTTTAAAGTAGTGAAAGCTAAATAATGTTTTGGTCTTGGTGGGTTTTTTTTGCAGTGTTATTACAGGAAAAAAGTATTAAAATAATGCAGCAATAAAGTATTGTTGTATAACTTGAAAAAATGGCCAATGTTTTCTTCTATCATTAGTTCAGCTTTATTTCTTCCAGTGGATGTACCTCAAATTGGTTCAGTTCAGTTCAGATAAGCACAAACAAGCCATTTACAGCCTAACTGAATATTTTTAGGCCCTTTTCCCTGTTGGCACCTTGATATTCCTCTGCTGATGTTAAAGAAAGTAGAATCCTAAAGTGATAAGAAACTTTAATGTAATTTCAGCAGGATCCAGTTTGAGTTAGTCAGGACCATTTACTTTATGAATTCTGAGTGTTTCATCTCTTTCATAACTATAGTGGGATTTTTCATGCACAATCGAGGAAGTAGAACTTGCAAAGATAAAAACATATGAATAAATAAAACCTTCTATTAAAATAAATTTGTTTTGAGAAACCGGTATATACTGGTAAAATCAGCTTGTTTATTCATTCTGATAGTCTACTTTTCCCTCGTTAGTCCTTCAGTAAAGAGGAACAGTCACAGATTTTTGAAAAGAAAAACAATGGCCTATGGATTTTTTAACTCTCTTCTTCATTAGAGACTGGCATAAACTAAGCTGTGTACTGAGCATGAGGGGGATTACATTTGAAAAGAAGCTATAGTAGATTCTACCCCTATATCCTGGTGCAGTTCTGGAGAGAAGCACCATTCATTTCCTTTAAAGGCATCAGCTCCAGATGGATAAGGAGCCAAATGAGACCAGGGAAAAGATAATTTCAAGTCCAAAGTCTGTGACCCTTCCCTGATTCATAAAAACAACTAAAAGCAATATAAAGATTTTTTATTTTTTTTTACCTATTACTTTCAGAAAACTAAGACATAAAATTATCTATATCTCTGCCTAGCATTACTGTGACAGAAGATGACCCATATCTCTTCCTTTTATTACTATATTTCAGGGAAATTCCATTGTTAATATTTTGCAATTATTTTGACAATTAGATATATATGCTAATAGCAGAGCACAGCTATTACTTGATTCTAACATATTTGGTTGCAAGGTCTTAACCAGAAGACTTACGAAGAATGGCAAGAATTATACAAACCTCCTCAATTTTTTGATCTTTGCTGGTGCTCCTGCTGAAATGTATACATTTTAAAAGTATCACCTAAGCCATTCAGGAGGGGTTCAAGATGCAGCTGTCTAAAATACATTTTATATGAACAAATATTTCTGACTTTCAGTGAGAAGCTCTATATTTCTAACGTCTCTGCAAGTTATCATCTGTTTTCTTGATGATATGCAAATATCAGCATATTTCAGTTATATCATCTTGAGTATACTAAAATAGAAAGACAAATATTCAGCAAGCAACAATGATATTTTTACAACATGAAAAAAAATAAAGCTACTTAAATTTAGGTCCTATGATGTCGCCAAGAGGTTGTATAAACTGAACTCCTGACTCTCATGTTAACTGCACATTTTGTTTTAGGAAGACATGTTTTAAAATTGTACAGGAATAAAAGAAATTATTTTTCACGAGTATTAGTATATTTCATAACATTTTCACAATAAAGGTGTATCATCCCTGTCTGATGAGAGCTCTGATTATGTCACTCTGTTAACACATATCTGATACATTTCAGCACATCATTAGAGCTATCAATTTCACAAAGATGGAATAGATCAAGAAACATGTCATGTAGATTTCTGAATACACAGGACATGCATATTATTATCTCACTAATAGATATGTAGGAAATGGCTCACAAACTATAAATTAGAGCATTTGAAATTTCGTCTCTAGACAAACTCATTTTACAAATACAAAATTAATCATTATTTGAATTAATGGCAATTAATCCTCATGACCAAGTGAACAACATCCCATATATAATATTTTACTTCAACTCTGTTTTGTGTGAGAAAAAAGTGAGTTACATTGAGAATTAAAATATGTTTATGTTAGCATATTCAAAACTGTTATTGTACGTTTTATTAATTTAGTGAGGTTTTGCTTTAGGTTAATGCATCAGTACATGGTGAAACATTTTTAGTGCTTTTCAGTAACTGATGTGCCAACTGAAAAGAAGTAAAATCACAACCAAATCTGATGCTCTGTATTTCGAAATGAAAAGCTTTTTTATTTTAATGGACAACAAATCCTCCTATTCTGATTTACGTGTCTGTCATCTGCCTTTCCCCATTTCCCACCCCACACCTCTTCAGACATTATCTCTTTTCAACTGGACTGATTCTTCAAGCAGAGGCATATTATGCAAAAATGCTGCCAAACTGCATTCACCTTACTGTTTTGGACTCAATCACATAATGATGGCATAAACTGACCCTGTGTGGAAGATTATATTGCTGTAATAATTGTTTTTTCCACTCTATTATTTTAAGACTTTTATTTAAAGTATACTCAATACTAGATGTCCTGTAGTAATGTTATTGATGCAAAACGTAAAACATTAGGAAGAATTAGAAAAAGGTGAATCCAGGTGTTTGTTTAGTGGTTTTACATACTAAAGAAATATCTGTTAGAATGGTCTTCATTTTTTTGTTGTTGTTGTTCATATTACATAATACTATCTTCATAGCAAAGAAATCTCATGTCCCAATCCCATGCTACAACTTTGAATGACGTTCTATTAGGAACCTCTCAATATATTTTACATAAATTGTAAATATGGCAAAAAAAAAATTGTGGCTTTAGAGCATCTTATCTGGGTTGAAGTCTCAGAAGAGTTTTAGCTCTTTTTCAGCCAGCCATGTTATCCTGCTCAAGACTTGGCTGCTCATTCTTGGTCAGCCAAATTCAATGTCTGATGCCAGAGGCTATAACTATTCATTCTTTCATGTAAAACCTTTAGGAAGGCTCATTTCATGTGTAAAGGACCTGTACTGTTTTTTTTTAAACAACAAAGTATGAAGATGCAATAGTGTTCAAAGCTTTTCTGAAGTCTTATTCCTTTCTCATTAAATGTGAAGCATTCTTTACTATGGCACTTGCAGTATTAAAGGCAGGATATATTATTTCTCTAAGGAAGCTACATCAGCTGTTGCAGGCTATGGAACACATATTTTTCAGGCTGAGAAAAAATATAATTTTGTATAGCAGCTCATCTTTTCTAAAATGCTTTCTAAATCCTGGCAATAAAACACCTGATTTTGCCAACTCAGCTTCTGTCTTCATAACACTTCCAGCAGTGAAACTGATCTAATTTGCTCCCATACAAATTTTGAAGGAAAGCAAGAACATTTCAAATAATTTCTTTGAGTTTTTAACAGGAAATAATCAAATTTTCGCATACTTTTTTCAGATAAACATTGAGTGTTGTTTTTTTTTTCCTTAAAATATCCTTTGTTGGCCAAATTCAAGTTAGGGGGAAAATAGCCAGGAATTTTCTTTGAAAACCACTGATTGTTATTTCATTTAACCCTTCTGAAAAAGAGTTTCACACCTCATTTCTGCAGATGTTATACCTTCTGAACTGCTCCTTACTTTCATGCTAATTAGTTATTTCACACATTTTTCACAGGTCTTTATTTGTCAGGGACTGTGAGAGGGTATGCACTATAAAGTGAATGGCATAATCTTGTGAGTTAGGACTTCTTCTCTATGAAAGTCAAAACCTGAATTCTGACTCACTGGAACACCCACTGCTTTGCATGTTGTCAGGCAGGACTTGACTGTCTGCATGCTGTTTTCTTTTCTCTAGGTAATTTCTGAGATTTTGGCTGAGAATTAGACAGTTGTGATCAACTGCACGTGAAATCTACCAACATACAGTGATAGCATGGAGAAAAAAATAAAATGCATTTCTGAAATGTTTCCTCAAAACTTGTTTTTACCAGATCACGATACTCCTGTGAGAGGTTTTGTTTAGCTTGTGATGAAACACAATGTTTCCTAAATGTATGAACAAAGAATGTTGGTGACCAGAGGTCTCATATCTGTTATTCTGTGGGATTCACATTAACTTTTTTCCTCTATTGCCAAGGTAAGGGTGGAAAAACCTTTCCAGATAAGAATGTGAAAATTGGGTCATTTTATTTACGCATAAAATATGTTCTGAGACACTAAACTGTAGACAGACTTGGGGGTTTTTTGTTGTGTTTTGGGTTTTTTTTTAATGCAAATCAAAACAACAAAACGAGTATATGTTGCAATGTATTGATTGCAACTGACAAAGTTTGGAATACAGATTTGGAAGATTTTAAGTAAACAAAACTTCATGACCTAGCTAGTGGGTAAAGGAAAAGTTGTGGATTTATTCTACCTGGTGAATGAAGTTATATGCAGCTGGCTACCAGTCAAAAGTGGCATTCCCCAGGTCTCAGGATTGGGGCCAGTCAATGATCTGTCTGATGGGATTGAGCATATCCATGCAGGATGGCACTAAATTGGTGGGACTGCTAATCTGCTGTAAGGTAGGAGGGCTCTGCAGAGGGATGTGGACTCGGGATTCATGGGCCAAGGCCAATTGTATGTAGCTCAATAAGGAAAGTGCTGGGTCCAGCACTTGATTCACAATGACTGCATGAAACACTACAGGTTGGGAGCAGAGTGTCTGGAAAGTGGCCCAGGAGGACAGAATCCGGGGGTGCTAGTCAACAGCTGGCTGGACATGATCCAGCAAGTTCCCAGGTGGCCAGAAAGGCCAATAGCATCCTGGCCTGTGTCAGCAGCAGTGTGGCCAGCAGCACCAGGGCAGTGATTGTCCCCATGTACTCAGCACTGCTAAAGCTGCACCTCAAGTCCTATGTCCAGTTCTGGATCCTTCACCAAAATAAAGATGTTGAGGGACTGGAGCATGTCCAGAGAAGAGCAGTGGAGGTGATGAAGGGTCTGGAGAGGAAGTCCTGTGAGGAACAGCTGAGGGAGCTGAGATTGTTCAGCCTGGAGTTAAAAGAGGCTTAGGGGAGACCGTGCCACTGTCTACAATTACCTGAAAGGAGGCCATAGCCAAGTGGGAGCTGCTATTTTTCAGTCACAGCTAGCAACAGGACAAGAGTAAATGGTCCCAAGATATGCCAGGGGGAGGTTCAGATTGGACATCAGGAAGAATTTCTTCAGTGAAAGGGTGGCTAAGCGTTGGAACAGGCTTCCTGGGGAAGTGGTAGAGCCACCATCACTGGAGGTGTTCAAGACATTCACTGTGGTTCGGTTGATGTTACGGTGTTCAGTCAAAGGTCGAACTCAGTGATCATGGAGGTCTTTTCTAAACTTAAAGGTTCTATGAGTCTATGATTTGGGTTTTTTTAACAAGGAAAAAATGCTCCATCTTTCTTGATTTCTTCAGGGTTTTATTACTGAATAAAAAGTCATTGATCCCTCTTGATATAAAGATACCTTCTACAAGTATGAAACATAGGCAACTCAGTAATTAAACTGAGCAGGTCCAACCTGGTTTTCTTCAAATTCTTCAAGTTCTAGCTGTGAGTCCTGTCTCTCCAGCCATTCTTTTCACATCATTCTGCTTTTCCAACTGTGAGCAGTCTTTCAGCTGGGAGGGGTATAATTGTATTTACCTATTTAGGGCTAGAAGTAATGGAAAACTGCCATATGGTGATGGTATTCCCATTAGATATGGCAAGTTAATGTGCATGTGCCACTTCACACATGCATTTTGCATAGATTGAAAAAGAAATTATGATGATAACTTGCAAATCTCCCAAGTATCTCTTCAGCAATTAGAAGAATTGTCTTAGCTCATTTTCAGCTGACAACATCTTACTCAAGGGTCCTAGAGACAATCCCGACATTCCCTATGAATTTTCTTAGCTCATTATGCCCTGCTTCTATTGTCAATTTTGTCAGCTTTCGTGTTTACCCTTGGAAAGTACCTCTTAATGAGAGGCATACAAGTATCCTCAAAATTGTCCAAATGCCAACTTAACACACCTAAAAATGTGAAATAAAGCATTATTAGATGTCTTAAACTTGGAAATAATGTGTCAGTCTAAAGCATTGTGGATGGATGATGAGCATTATTACCTCAACTATTGGGACTGCCTCAAATGATTTTATTGGCTGATTTTCTACTTTCTCCTTATATACAGGCACCTCTGTATAAATATATATATATATATATATTTATATATTTATTTATTTATTTATTTATTTATTTATATTTACATATATATAATTTTTTCACTAGACAACAACTGTGTCAGGCAGCTTTACATGATGGGTGATAAACACATTTTTTTGGTACATTCTTTGTTGCATCCCTTTGACATATGAATAACTGGACCAGAAGAGTCCTTAAGGTGGAGAATTAAAACACACAGCTCCAGCTACCACAATAAGAGTATTCTCTTAAATACTTTGCCACAGCTTTTATTTAAACAATGCTTTTGCTCATGATCTGGAACCCATGCTTGGAACCCAAGCATATTCTTGTTTGGATTTTGGATAGGAATAACTGCTACTCCTCTTTTCCCCCTTTAACATGTCTGATTTTAGTCTTACTCTGGAGAAGATGTCCAGACACAAATGGAAATCAGAACGCTGAAAAACAATGGAAATTAGTTTTGGGGTTTTGGTTGGTTTTTTTTAAGTTTTGGGTTGTTGGGTTTTTTGTTTGTTTGTTTGTTTGTTTGTTTTTAACACAGACCTCATAATTTGAGTATATTATGGCTTAATTTAATCCAATTGCACAGATGGAAGTAAAAAATACTTTTTTTGTGTGTGTTAAATGCGTCCAAATGAGTTTGTGAGGACATTAATCCTTCAGGAGAATGACAGTGATAATGAATATAGGAAATATGTCAATATAAATATCATCATTGTGTTGTCAAGACAGGCAAGGTACTGAATTATTTGATGTGTGGTTTTCTTCTGTCTGATGAAATCATAGATGTATTTTTGAAAGCCTTTTAAACTCACAGGTAGAACAAACAAAAAGTCTGAACCACACCACAAATGTTTATTTATGTAAGACTATTGAAATCATAGCCTAGCAAACAGGGAAATGGATCATGGCTCAAACATACAGGTGAGTCCATTTAGTAGCTTCCTGACACCAAAACCAGAGGTTTTATTCTTCACAAGGTTCTCTTGTGTGTTTCCTGAAATTCTGCAACATTCTGAAACCTCCTACATGCCAACTCTGACACTTAAACCTGACTGTTGAGGAATGAAACAAATAGAGAGTAAATTAATCACAGCAGCCCTGCAGAACCTTTTCTTTCCTATTTGTGTCAGAAAAAAATCATAGGATCAATAGAACAATTGGAAAGGTAGCAAGCAGAATCCAACATGCTTTGCTTTTGTTGTAATGTAACTTTAATGGCGACAAGCTTGTATCTGAGAACAGTTATATGAAGATTAAGATGAACTCAGGACCTGATTTGGTAGATCACATAAGATGTAATGCAATGTAAAAATGCCCAGTTATTGTTTGAGATATGTATAATTGAAAGAGACTTACTTGGAGGAGAAGCTGACTTTTCAAGATGAATCTCAAAATTAGTCTTGAGCTTGATATGTAGTTTTGAGTATTTAATTTTTCTTTCCAAGCGTAGGTAGAGAAAAACTTTGCAGAAATATTTAAGCATGAAGAAGCTAGCTGAATTTAAATTACAACAGAAAAGGTGGCAGACAGGATTAGGATGCTCTGACTTAGACTAAGGTCCATCACAAGAATTAAGAGAAATTTTTGGATGGTTAATCTATCTCCAACAACTGTTAGAAAACAAGTCATTACCCATTTTTAAGTCTGGCAGGGAAAACTTTCATTCTGCTATGTGGAAAAGTAGCATGTGTTAGCTATTTGGATGCAATTTATTTTAAGCATCTCTTAATGAACAGCTATATTCTATTTTAAACTCTGTTTTTATATGTGTGCTTTCGCAATATTTCAGATTTGTGTGTTTGTATGTACAAAATGTACAAGAGAAATTCAAATACTTTGCTGTATATAGCACTTATACTTTTTGTATCGATGTCACAATTCCTTTAGAGGCTACTATTTCTGGTCTAATGCACTTTCTTTTCCACTCCACTGACTGCAGGTCTTTACTAAACCATACCACTCCTTCCTATGCAGTGTAGATCCAAGAGCAGCAATGAGATTGTTATATGGCAAAGAACCTTCAGTTTTTCACTTAATTCCAGTAGTTTAAAATCAGAAGCATCTCAATATTCCCTTGAAGCATTAATCTGAATAGGAACAGTATATGTAATTAGAACAATTAAAAGAGTTTTGAATTTTCATGTGATTAATACACATTATTTGAATAAGAAGGATTTCTGGTTTCTCTACTAAATAGATGTAATTTTTTAAAGAATTTTATACTTTTGTTTCCAGATCTTTACTTGCTTGGAGCTGAGTGCCAGCGTATAACTTTATCAGGCTATTCTTTGAAAGGTTATCGTAGGATATGATTTTTGCTTACCCTTAAGTTACTACATATCAGGATTAATTCTGCTAAAGCTTAAAAAAAAAAAAAAAAAGAAAAGGATCAAAATAGTATAAACCTGTTGCAATGGAAATCAGTTTCTTGTTTCTTTCAGTTTTTTCTATGTGTTTCATTCTTATGAACTAAGTCCTGAATTTTTTCTTCACTAAGATTTTTGTACCATTGTACAAAGCAATTTCTAGAGCTAAAAGTCTGAATATTTCTCTTAACATATAATTTTCTGCAACAAGTGCATATTGTTATGACCAACAAACAAATAAATAAGAGAAGGAGGGTTACAGAATTTGTCATTTGATTTTCAAGTCCCATTAAAAGGAAAAAAAGAATGTTAAAATCAGGCTCTAGATTAATCCATCTTCAGTTTTCCAATGTTATTGAGAATTGAAAAAGTTGACAAATTTATTTAGTTGTGTGTCTATGAACAAACACATTTAGAAACAAGAAATTTTACTAGAAGAACAAAATAAATATACAACATTCACAAGGTGTCAGAACACTGTTCTAACACATGAAGATCAAATCATATCAAATAATATTTTGCCAGGCTCTAAACAGAATAATATTGACCTAGAATTGATATAAACAAGGCCACAGCTTTTCATCTAGCAAAAGCCTGGGAAATACCACACACTTGCATTTTTTATTGTGAATAATAATTAAATGGAGCACACAGTCAAACAAGCCAAATATCAAAACATCACTAACATTTGAGTTTTCGTGTGCCTTATTTCAAGCTATGTTTTTCACTTTGGCACATGGTAGTTAAGGAATAGTTTTCTTGTACTTTGGCCCGTTCAATATATATGGAGGAAGAGACTGTGAAAGAATGCATTAAAATACTAAATGAATTATCCAGGAAGTGAAAAGCTTTAGTTGCCAATCTTATTCAGTAAATATAACCCCTCTCATGTGCCTGTTCTTCACAAAAAAAAATCAAGTGGAAAATGAGGAAGAACAATTATTTTAAGAAGTGCTTGATGATCAATAGAAGAGAAAGAAAGAAAGAAAGAAAGAAAGAAAGAAAGAAAGAAAGAAAGAAAGAAAGAAAGAAAGAAAGAAAGAAAG
>JAYDZK010000113.1:74030266-74053955 GCA_034509185.1 Euphonia xanthogaster
ATATTACCTGAATGTAAGAACTAGATGCTAGGACTGTATATTACAATGCCATCTTTGTGCACTTTTCTTAATATTAAAATATTTTAATTATTATGGACATATTAATTATATATCTGTAATAGAAATAATCTTTCAAATTATTATCACAATATTAATAACATATTTACAACATTTCTGTAATGGTTACTGCATTTAAATAAAACATATATGTCCTAGGGTGACCAAGACAATATAGAAGAGGTTTAAAAATGGAAAGATAGTATGAACTTTTCTGACTATAATAGGTTGTTCCAATGAACACTGTATAGCACAGCATAGAGATGTTAGTGATTATGTATAATAAATGAGAGTCATACAGCATTCTTATAGTTGTTGAATATTTGTACTACAAGATAGCTTAGGTTATTAATTTTTAAATATTTTTTCATGAATGTTTTATTCATAATAACAAGAAAATAATTTAACATTTTGTCCCATCTCAAATACAGTTCTAATTTCTTTTCTATAAAAAAGTAATATGATAGAATATACCTTTAATAGAAAAAAAAGTGCAGAAAAAAAATCAGCCTTTAAATAATATTAATTAAAAAAAAAAAATCCCAAGAAAAAAAGCAGGCTTTTCTGGGAATCTGGGGCACAGGGAATATTTCTCTGTCTCCTCTGAGGGGTTCTGACCCCCCAAGAATCATTGCCTTTAACCTTCACCCATGGAGAGGGCTTCTAAGATTTTGAGATAGACTAGAGTCTACCACAGTGTGAAATAGGTAATAGAGAGTAGAGAGAGTAGTATAGCATGAGAATTGGGTGAGAACTGTTGGTTTTGGGATTTTTAGTATGGTGTAGATAAGAAGAAAGATGGAAGAATTTGTGTGTAGTCCCTGTCTTTTTCTTCTTCATCTACTCCATTTTCTGCAGTGTTGGTGGCACAGGGTGATTGGTCAAAGAAAGCACAGTGCAGATGTTATGTGGACAGTCAAGGTATGAGTTATCAGTAGATAAGTAGAAATAATGTATGTTTTAAGAGTTAATTGGATGAGACAACTTTAAAAGACCTTGAAACTATACATTTTGGGGCCATTTTGCTGTGCTTCTGCAGCGCGCTGAGCCTGGTGTGGACAGCGTGCAAAACTTTAGATAAGATAACAATAAACAAGAAGCTGAAGACCGAAAAAGTCTGCTTTTTCCTGGCACAGAACTGCTACAGGAGGATTTCCCCCACCCAGGGATCCCCCAGAAGGGCCCAATGTAAAACAAACATCAATAGCTAACACCCTAACAGGCTTTTAAAAACAAGACTCACAGAGAGCAAGGAATGATAAGAAAATAAGAGGAACAAAAATTGCAATTGCACAAAATCTTGTTATTAAGTGTGAGCAATCCAAAAATAAAACATTGAGAAACATTTCACAGTTATATAAAGCCTACTAGTTTATTACAGATTAGAAGTATTTAGATTCCAGATTTCTAATAATTAAGGCTATCTTTTGCAATATTTCTTTGTAGAAAATGATAATATAGTGTCATATAGAGCAAGAGTCTTCCTGGCAACCTTATCCTTCCTGAATGGATACATAGGAACCCATTTCCTGTGCCTCTAGAGGCAAAATGGGTGATTGAATAATGGCTACATAATCACAAGGCTTGTTGTTAAACAGATTTCCACATCACACATCCTAGGTGTGTTTCTTTCTAAGGTTCCTTTTATAAAGGTGGGAACAGAGGGATTCTCATAAGAATAGCACATACCCTTCTCTTAGTTTGGCCAAAACACTTACTTGATCTGTATTCAGGGCATAAAGTTCCATTATAAGCTATCCTCCAAAAAAATCCTTTTCTCCAGTAATTTTTTTCCAAAAATTGATGGAAATATATTTATTTCCTAAATGCACATTTAACAAATATACAACAGTGACATACTGAAATGAAATTACTTGACAATTAAAGCACAATTACCAGACTAAGAATAAAATAGAGATATTCAGAACATCCTGAAGTATCTTACAGCACATATAGAAGAGTTTGGCTTCATCATAATTATGATCAAAGTCTATATAACTAATAAAAGCACAATCAGTCTAAGCATCTTAATGTTTTTTTAAAATTTTTATTTCCTTTTATACCTATTCATACAGTATTTTGCTTCTCTCTGTATTAACCTGTAAGTATGCTGAAGTAAAATATACATATATAGTATATGAAAATTATACAAAATAATACACAAAATTCAGGCTATGGAAATATTGAAGTTCCATGAGAATTTTTCTGACGCTCCAAGAAGACAAGTGGGTAAGACTAGACAGCAGTAGCACATTTTAGCAACCTTCCGCATTATTTATTGCTACAGACACAAAAGCATGGCACTAGTAGACATGAACTATAGACTTCCAGTACTTGTAAGATGACACTTCCAGTGTTTGTACTTGTCATGGTTCAGGAATGGCATTTTTCATCTTAGTGCACCCTGCAATCAAGGCTCTCTCAAAAGAGATGCTGCTTGCACATTCCCCACCCATTCTCCTCCACCTTCCCACTCCAGGAATGGAGCTGAGAACTGGAGGCTCTAAAATGTGAAAATTAGGGTTTGAGGTAGGAATAGTTTACTGGAAACAGCAATAAGATAGAAAAACAGTAACAGCAACAGTATTAAAAATGTATGAGTAAGACACTATTTACGTAGAAAAACAGTGACAAAATACTGACTGGCTCTTCCCCACCACATCCTGCTTTCTCCCACCTGGAGTAAGTCCCTTACTCCTGCCCCTTGCATCTCATCCCATGGAATGGCATTAAATGATGATTGCGTCTGACCATGCGTCCTTACTGGCTACTGAAAGAATGGACCGTGTTCTGGCTGAAACTAGGACAGTACCACACTTCATTTAATAATGAATTACTTCTGATATGGCTTTGTATTTTTTTTTCTTAATGAGATTTTTGAAAATTATGATGCAGCTTCATAGACTGATCGATAATTAGGTGACTAGGTATGATGACCCTAGTAATGTTTTCAGTCTTTGTTAATTTTTTGCATATTGAAATCCCAGGTATTTTATTTTCTCTTCCCATCTATATTACAAACAGCATTTCAAGTTTATATCTTCTAGCTTACACTATTAAGTCCTTACACTGGCAATCTGAGCACTACTTAATTATTTATTATAAAAATTAAAAATAAATAATCGGGAACAAAACACAGGGAAGATAACTGTTAAGTGTAGCTGTAGGTAGTATAGTATACAAACACATCTCTGGGGAATATTTCACCAATTAAAGAATCCTAATTACTAAACAAGACAGCTGTAGAATGAACATAAAAGCACCACATGGTTCATCTGACAGCAACCAGCCTTTTTTAACTTTCTCATGGCAATGGCTAAAAGGAGGGAGCATTCTACCTATAATCTCTCAGTTAAAAAAAAAAAAAAAGATTCTACATTTCAAATGCTGTGTTTAGTAATTGCTGACCGTAAGGTCCTTTGCATCTCATATTGGCTGTTAGAAGAATAAAGATCATAACATGAATAATCACTGCTGAAAAGCATGGTTGGATACCCAGGGTCATAAAATGATTCTCATGAAATGGAAGGTACCTGTCTTATTTAATCTTTCTTGTAACTGACTTCACTTTTCAGAGCAGCTCCAGTACTTTTTTTTTTGCTAACAATAAAGAAGCTGTTGCAAGGGCACATGAAATAATTAAGTCTAATTTCCTAGAGATGAAAAAATTACTCATATTTCTCTTCTTCATTTTTGCAGGGACCTTGTCTCTCCTACTTTTATTTCCTGTATTTCTTCCAATACCTCTTCCACTCATTTCGATCAAAATATCCACATTTTCATTCCTGATCTACAGACACCAAGTAACAGCCCAGGCATTGCTCTGGAAGTCACAGAAACTTTCTTCTTTTTTACCTGTCTTCCAACTGTCTAACTACATGAAGTTAATTCTATGACTTCTGCATCTTTGGCACATTTGGGTTTAAGTGTTCATGGGTTAAAAAGCTATAATGGGAACTGAAAGGTAGAAGGCTGACACTGATCTCTTAATTCTTGTTGCTTTAGAAAATCATCAAAAATTTCTGATAATAGCAGCCTGCCACCAAAAGTTAATTTGAAACCATATTAAACAGAACTCAGAACAAATACTGTTAGTTTAATTATCTCTAAGTTTTAACTATTCATTTTCTGGATTCAAGTTGCTCTGCTTATCTTTCAGAGAATATTTCACAAAGAACATGCTTCTACCTTATTGCATTTTAAAATAATAATTGTGCTTTCCAAAGTAAAATATAAAAAAAAAAACCAAAACAAAAATGTTATCTTTATTAAGAGAGCTGTTGACCTCGTGACTTGTTTGGTGGGAGGTTCACTCAATTTGAATTACACATGACTGCAGGGATTCCCTTCCCCATCAAGAGGGCAACAAGATATATCACAAGTTTCTAGAGAACTTTGGTATTGAAATTCATACTTCAGTATATCAAGCATTAACACTTGCAGAACTAAATCCATCCATGGACTTCCAGCCAATTTGACATTTCCATCTGTTTCTCACCTTCAGAGTTATTCCTGAAAAAAAATAAGTTTAATAGAAAGAAAGTCTGCATGAAATTGTTTCCACTGTACATTTCCCGATAGAAACAGTTGTGACAATCTGACTGTAACTCATTTGGAGCACCCTTTTTACCAAACTTTTCAGAGGAAAACTTATAAAAAACCCCATACCAAATTGAAATAGGAAGTATTCAGGTTCCAGTACCTACTAAATGTGGAAGTAGACTTATGCCTCTAAAAATACCCTTTTTTCCCCCTCATTTATATATCCAAAGCTGGAAAATTCACTTTTGTGAATCCTATTACTGTCATCAGTACTGATCTATAACCTCAATTTTGTGTTTCCTAACTAGCCCTATATCATTTATGTCCTATATTGGGCTAAAAATATTACTGTCCCCCCAAAACTCTTTTAAATATTTTAGAAAGAGGACAAGTGATGGAAACCTAACTGTTCACACTGTTACGACAAATATCTGGCTACTTGTAATGATTTCCCAAATGCTTTCATTTCCTTCACAGGGACAATAAAACAAACCAAAATAAAGACTTTGGCATTCATCTCTAGGAAAAAAAATACATTACTGAAATTAAAAACAGTGTTGCTGAAAGGATACTTATATAAATTGTTTCAAGTAATGAGCACCATTACAGCAAAGAATTTAATGTCATAGCAGAAATATGAAGTAATCTGAATGTAATGGACCTGGTCTAAACTAGAAAACAAATTCAAACCTATCATATTCAAATCCAGGCATCAATGCTTTGCAGAGTAAGAAGCACTCTGGGTTCAATTTAGTTGCAAGACCAATTCTCTAAGTACTAAATGGTATTATAGTAAGAATATTTTAAAAGGTAAAGGACTGTGAAGGAAAAAAGTAAGCCAAATAAATTACATACCAAAATCAAGTCTGGAATATACTTTAAAGCTTTGGTGTATATCAGCTGTGAAATAAAAATTTAAAAAACAAAAGTAACCTTATTTCATCCATAGATGAAATTTTCCATAGATACACATTGTTTTCCATATTTTTTTCCTTTGCAGCATAGTTTTATTGTTACTGTGTCATACACAGAATTGAATAATTAAAGGCATTCACAGATTACAGCAAGAACTATAAAATGATGGGACAAAAGAAAAAAGACTTTTAAAAAAGCAAGCAATGCTTCTCACTCCTACCAAGATTCTTGGCATTGGCTATATTGAAGAAATGAATCATGAACTAACATCACTATCCTAAAAATATGAAATTAACGCTTGAGATTACAAAATTGTTCTGACTGCTATGTGAAAGCTATTTCAAAAAGGAGATGTTAGGAATTTAGCAAAAAAACATGAGCGGAAAAGCTGAATATTAAATAATTATTTGGAACTATTTCATGCCAGTCATTATCTTTATAAACTTGCTGACATTGTAGCTTAAATCAGCATTAGTATGTCTTTTCAGACATTAAGATGTCTGATAAGTTTTCTTGATTCAACTGCCCTACATTTTGGGGTGAGGAAAATTGAAATCTTCATTGCTTTGCAAAAATATTAAGTAGTATATTAACATTTTCAGTTTCCTTTTTTTTTACTTTCTGAAACAAAAATACTTTCAACATGGCATAAAATATGCAGATTAATCAATTTTAAGATCCATGTGTTTATCTTGGAAATAACCTGAGTACTGACCTGCTCCACAAGTGCATCCCAGCTGGGTACTTACAGGAGCTTTCAGTCTTTCTGAGGAAATAGCATAGATATTGCCATAGAGTTGGGCAACAATATAATTGAAATAAGTCATTTGAAGCCTCCAAACAAAATTTAGTTGATTTTTGAGCTTCAAACAGTGATTTATTTTAATTACCCTTCCTGTTATAGAGAAATAGCAATAATAGAACTGTAGCAAGTCCTCAACACTGAGTGAATTGGCTCAGAATACATGAAGTCTTCAAAATGCAAAAGTAAAAAAAGAATTGATTTGGTTTTGAACCAGTCATATATTGCATCCCTTCTTCTCCTTGCCCAGTGGAAATTAATCATGGTACAGAGGGAAATGCAAGATTTATATGATTTAAAAGAAAGGATTTTACTTTGTAACTAACTGATAACCTTGATGGGAAGATGTATATTTTAAACCCTGATCCCAGTGGGTTTTTTTCAGTTTCCAAATAAAAATTACATGCACTTCCTAACTTTTGTGCAGATACCAAGGAACTGAATCTATGATTCTAAGTTTTCAGCAGTAGGAGTCCTCTCCCTAGTATGGGCAGCAGCCAGCTTCCAGCCTTCATGTTCAAAAAGACCCTTGACTAACTACTTGTCAGGGTTCTCAGTCCACCTGTGTCTCTGCTTCAGTGGCAGTCTGAGACTCCTGAGACTGTAGTATTTCCTTGGAGAGCCTACCTGTCTCTCACTTATTCTCAGGAATCCTTCTCAGCCTGCTCACTTCCTTCTGTAGCTCCTTCACCTGACAACACAGCTCAGCAACAGCAGCACACCTTCTGCAAAAAGGAATGATTGTCAGCCCAGAGAGACATCAGGCATGCTGGGCAACCTGAGATCTAGAGAGCTACATCTACCATCAGAAGATCTGGCTGGAGGCCTCTGAAACGGCACGTGCAGTGAACAGGAAAATGAACTCGTCAACCTGCCAAAACCAGAGCTGAGGAAGTATACAGGAATGAGACTGGTCATGAAAAGACTGCTTTGTCCCGGAATTCTGGGTCTGGTTGCTGCCTCTGTTAGATGCTCCCAGATGGTGAGAGATGAGTCCTCCCTGTTGCACAAACTAAAGCAAGCTGCTGCGCCATGCCCTGTTTGCCTGCTCCATTCACCACATTCCTGGTCTCTTGTACTCCCTATGGGCCCCGTATGACAGAGTGGGAGCAGCCATGGTTAGTGCTGGCTCTGCTCTTGTTGACACCACCTTAGGGCAAGCTGCTGTCTCCATGGGGGTCTCAGTGCTCTCCTGCAGATTCCCTGGCTCCAGAAGGTTACTGTGCTTGCTGTGAAATTCTTCTCTGCTCAGCTGCAGGATGTGCCTGCACTGGAGCTGTTCAGATCAGCAAGTAACTGTTCATGGCCGCGTTTAAATGTTAACAGAAGCTTGAAGGTAAATAAAATCACAGTGTTTTACTTAGTCCACATTTACAAGAGAGTCTATAGCTGCTGTGTATGCAGTTGGTAACATTGGTTGAGCACCCTTTCACCAGAATACAGAAGTGACAGAAGCACCTTTGAAAGAGCTCTGTTCCATGCTTTACTCTTTTAACACATTGGTGTCTGCAGTTGTTTCTCTCACGTATTCTCATTCCTCTCGTCTCTGGCTCCAGCTGTTCTAATGCAGTAACTTTTTTCCCTTCTTAAAAATGTTATCACAGAGGCAGGTCTGCCTTGGAGCCCTCTGGCTTTGTCTCTACTGAACACAGAGGAAGCTTCTGGCAGCTTCTCAGAGAATCCACTCCTGTAGTCCCTCCACTACCAAAATCCAGCCACATAAACCCAATATACACACAAAAGGTACTTGCTAGTTTCTTAAAAGGACTGTAAAAATACCTTAGTCCTTTGTCATTTGAAGAGATCTGATGAGTGGCAGTAGAGAAATAAAATGTGCCAACTACACTTTTTGGAACAGAAAAAAAATTGAAAATAATTAACTGTGAAATCTTTCAGAGTCACTTTTCATTAATTAGAAGCACACAGAAATAAACTCTAATTTTGTGGTGTTTTTCTGGCTTGTTTATGTTTCTTTGGTTGTGGGTTTTTTATTGTTGTTTTGGTTTTTTTATTGTTGGTTAGGCTTTTGTTGTTTGGGTTTTCATCTTCCCAGACATAACTAGCATATTATTGTTAGGTATATTACTGAACAGAAGTTTGTACAAATTGTTATGTGCCTACTGTACTTTCTACTTTCTTCAATGAATGAATGTTTTTATTGCATGGTATTCTGCACCATTTAACAGAAATTGAGTACACCATATGATATACATAAATCTAATAAACCAGGGCTTCACTGCTCCATGCAGTTTATTTTCAATCTCCTTTGCAATTTTATTATTAATGTTGTAATTATTGTTATTATTATTGTATTATTGCAATTTAAATATTATTTCTGATTGGAGCTGGAAACATAGGATTCATGGTTTCCTAATTTCAGAAAAATTTGCAGAATGCAGACCTTTTACTTGTTTCCTGATAATGCATGTCATTCAGACTTAGAACTAAGATGTAGAACCATAATGGTGCATTAATCTTCCATCTCAAGAGCTATTTCTGTTGTGTATCTTGTTACAAATACATATTATTATTCAGTGTGATGAAGTACTCTATTAAAAGGATAAATTTATGAAAAATATCTGTCACAAAGTATAAAGTGCCTGATTTTTTACTTCTAATTTTCTTGCAAGCTGAACTCCAAATCATTATTGATTTTTGATTTGCAAAATAAATAATTTTAGTGACATTTTAAATCCATTAGAATCACGGTGAAAACCAATAAATAGTGGCACTTCAAAATAAGTACCATTATTTTCTACCTTTCTAATAAGAATTACTTTAGAATGGATTAATATTTATTTAGAAATAATGCATCTACTATGGATGATAAAAAGATTTTTAGTAACAAAAGTACATAAGGGGGAATAAAACTAGAGAAATTTTGACTAAAACCAGCCAATTTTTAACTTTTTAAAAGATTTTAACAAACTGAAATAAAGTTTGTAAAGAAGTACAGGGCATTTTTAAAAAAATATGTTAGTCCCATATATGTGCATTCTTTAAGGACGTTGCTGTGAAGTTTTGTGACTATGCTACCAAAGTATAGTCCAATTGACATAAATTTAACTTAATTATAAAGAATAGATTTCATTCAATATAGAGACTCTGTCTGCAGTTATGCAGTGTTTTCTGTCTTTCTTATTCTACATGTTCCTGCAAGTTTATTGGAATATTATGCATTAAGGGTTACATAATTTTAGCAGTATATTCAGTACTTCTTAGGGAGCACTCAGAGATCATTACAAATTTTTTCTGCAATTTTTCTGGCCATCTTATGAAACTTGTATTCATTCACATTTGACCTCCTACTACCAATCCATTAATGCCAGTATACTAAACCAAAATCATACTAATCTGCAAGGCTTTATTTGTCACACAAGAACTCTATGCATTATCCATCTCATAAAAAGTCCATAAATATATTCCCGTGTCTTTAAGTAGGATAACATTCTATGCATTTTTTTTCATTCACAATAGAGGGGATTTTAAACAATCTATAGTAGTTCTATATTGACCTATTAAAATCCAGTGGTTTAGCTCATTATTTGGGGAACCTAAAATAAAAAATAAATTAAAAAAAGAACCAAACATTCTTTCCTCCCCTGCCCCTAACACATATCAAAATCTTTTTGATATGTTCCGGGTAAAAAATTAGGAAGATGTAAATTTAAGCCTGATAAGGGGTATAAATCCCCTTTCTATAAATGTAAAGACTTTATAGCAGCATTTCCAAACTAAAAAGCCTGACATTTATACAATAATGTATGCATAATTTCCCACTTGTATGTCACATGCTTGAGATGTAAATAATTTTAAAACACAAGAGTAGAGAAATATCTGCCAATGTCACTAAAAAAAGTAGAGGAAAAAGGCATAGAAAGCAATTTAGAGTTTTCTAGTGTGCATAATATTCAGTAACTAATGTTCAGTTTCACATGGACTGGGGGAAAGATGTAACAATTCCTTCTGAAAGATAGAGACATATTCTAGGTAGGGAAAATTTTTCACTGATTTAATGACTACCATTTCTCATTGACCAACAAAACTGTTGGAGCCATTCTCACAGGACCACAATGTTCTGTATATCTGATAGATGGTAGCACCAGAACAGCCTCAGTCACAGCAGGAAAGACATTGAACAAATTGTCAGCACGATTTACATACAACTTGTCAACAGCATCTGGGCAGCTGAGCAGAAGAATGATGGACAACAGATGTTTCTAGGAGTGCTCCCATCTGCCCCATCTGAGCATACATCCCCTGTGGAACAGTGGGTTACAATGGCTTACAAGAGCTCACCCTGTTTTGATTTTTGAACTTTGATCCTTCTTCCTACAAAATAAAATCTCTCCCAAAGTATAACTTAACCAACATATAATTACTTATTAAATTATTACTAAGTAATGTTCAGTCTTGCTGCTACTGCTACTACAGAAAACTGACATGAATATCCAGAGATGGTTGAATCAAAATGGTGAGAGGTGATTATGGTACTTTCAGGCACCTAAACCATATTTCAGGGATAACTGTGATTTTGACCTTTGAACAAATCCTGACTAAACTAATAAATGCATAGCAAATAGATAGTGTCCCTAACAACTCTCTAATTTTAATTTTAAAAAACTGATATAAAAATAATTTTCATTTTGCTCTCTTTAGAAGACCAACTTTATGCTTTTCCCAAAATTGGTCTTTATAATATACATATCTAGTTATTAGCCAAAAAAATTCTAATGCTATCTTTTATATACATATATGCACACAGATATATATGCGTACATCTATACATATATATTTACTTATAAATAGTTTTTTATGTATTTATACACATATGTATACATATATATCTACAAAAACATATGAATAGATATGTATATTTATGAACATATAAATAAAAAGAACAAGAATCCAGCTTAAAAACCTGTACTGTTATCATAGCTCATACTCGGAGTCATAGAGAGAATGGTGAAAAATACATAATAGTGAAAAAAGAAACAGACATCAATGTCTTTTTGAATACTGCCTATTATGGCCCTATCACAGTCCTCATAATTGCCTAAAGTTTCTCTAAGCTGATTTATATTTTCTTCTGTCATGCAACATATATATCACTGATATATCTTTCATGTACATAGGAAATTAAAATATCATATAATAAAAATACTAAATGTTCAAGAAAGAAAGAACTGAAATTAAGCATTTTGAAAATATTATCTAGAGATAATAATTCTATGGAGCTAGTTAAATTGCATGTTTTCTTTGGCAACAGAGTTGATATTGAAAATTCCCTTGACCCGCTATCTGTTCCTGTTCAATCGGGTCCAGTCATACCAGTTTATGAGGCCCAGTCCATAAAGTGCTGGTGACTTAAACATGAAGGGGAAGGAGGGAGAATGGTATGTTATTGAAAGCTATTTTATGTAAAAGCTGAATATTTTCAGTAGGAGTATCTTTAATTGCAGTAAAAGTTGCAAAATGCAAATAAGCATCACAAAAGCCAGTTATAGGTATTTATCACTGACTTGAAAAAAATAGAATTTTTATTGGGTAAAATTATTCCAGTATTCCACAGTACACATTAAAATTACACCGTCCTGCTCCACTTAAGGAGGTATTTTCTTAATATGACTATTTTTACTTGCAGTGGAAGTACAAATTTAAGGAAACCCCCCTCTTTCTATAGAACATGAGAACTATGTTCAGTACGTGATTTTTCTTAGAAAAACAAATTTGCACTCACAAGTTTATGAAAACAACAGAGTAAAGGAAACATTTCTGTGAAATAATACTGTAATCTTGACTGCTTTTAGAAGATGGTTGCAAAATAGGTACAGTTTCAAAGGAGAGAATGTTAATATAGAGTGAAACTGTCAATTTAATGAGGGGAATACTCTCATACAGTATTAGCTAAGTAGTTATGGTCTTTAAGAAAAGAATTCAAAACGTTGCTTCTCATATATTTGAAATAGATAAAAAAGTGATAAAAAATAATAATTGGAAATCAAGAACATAAGAAAAATGCTTTTAATCTCAACATAGAAATAAATTCCTGAGCAATTCATACAATAACTGGTAGGCAAATAATAACATACCTAGCAAGGTCAAATGAACATAACATGATTGGGAAATGCAGTATAAAGCTATGTAGTAAATGACACTGTTATTTACAAAATCTAATCCTGCATTGCAAAACACATAGCAAGAGTATGATTAATACATTCAAAACATATTTACATGAAATTACTGAATACTTTATTTGGAAGGAGTAAACAATTTGCACTTGTCCCCACTGCCTTTAAACACCATCCCCTTGTTTTTGTCATCATGGACACAGACTACAGAGTAAGTATATAGCTACAGAATTTCATCAGAAAGATATGCTCTGTACCTGGTCTGGCTGGGATGGAGTAAAGTTTCTTCACAGCAGCCCATATGGTGCTGTGCTTTGTGGCTAAAACTGTTGATAACACACCAGTATTTTGGGTCAATGGTCTTTACACAGAGTCAAGGCTTTCTGCCTTCCCACTTTTTGACCAAAAACAAACAGACTTGGGCAGAAGAGGTCAGAAAAGGACACAGTCAGGACAGCTGATCCAAATTGTCTAAAGGGATATTCCAAACTATAAAATGTTGTGCTCAGCAGCAAGAGCTCATGGAAAGGGGGAGGAAGGCAGGACTTTCAAAGCCTGCTCTTTTCCCAAGAATCATTTACAGGTGCAGAATCCCTTCTTCTCAGAAGTGGCTGGACATCTCCCTACTGATGGGAAATAGTGAATCAATTCGTTATTTGTTTTGCTTGCAAACACAGATTTTTCATTCTTTATTAAGCTGTCATTTTCTCAGTCCATGACCTCACACTTTCCTTTGATTTTCATCCCAGCCCAATGGAGAGGAGAATGATCAGGAGGTGGTAAGGGTGTTTGGCCACTAGACAGGTTCAACTCACTACTCACATAAGAATCGGGAAAAATTAGAAATTATAGTTTTATCACTCTTTTTTAAATATATATTTACTGTATCTTTAACTTCAACTGAAAATTTTGTATGGTTTAAACCTACAATTATCAATGGCAAGTTTCTCTATTTTATCTAAAAATTTCTCACTGGAATTAAACTAAATTAAACAGCTCATGTACATAAAAGCAATATGCTACATCTGTGCATTAAATGGAAGAAAAAGGCTTGGGGATCAGTGTAGAAAAAGTTGTGGCTGTTTCATATTTCCACGAGTCCACAAAGCATTTAAATTTAATGTTGATCTAATATAGCAGCTAAGGAAAAAAAAAAGGAAATTGCTTATTTTATAGTAAAACTTGGATGGCAAAGAGTAATGTCAGCTATAAATTGGATCCTAGAGTTGCAGATGATGGAAAAATTGAGATAAGTGTGTAAAAAATTAGCACTTCCTTCCGAAGATTATTTCACCTCCTCCTGTCAGCTGCATTTCCTGAGAAAACATCTCTTGCTCACTTATTATACACTCAATTTAACCACTCACTATAAGACAAATCAATGCAAATTGCACTTTTTCTGGTAATACCACTATTTATGAACCATCAGAATATTATTCCAGGATGGACATGACTTGCACTCATTCAGTTAATGTTGTGTTTGGTGCATATCCCTCACTTAGAGGGAGTACATCAAGGAGATAGAGAGGGAAAACTGAAAACAAAGGAACTGCGTGATGGGATAGGAAATATGTGGAAAAACATAAATGATGTGTAAGAATTAGAGCAAAGAAAGCAGAAGCTTAAGCCAGCCAGAAATGGACAATTATAAAATATTTCCAATAGCACCTAGCATCACCATCTCTGATCCAAACCAAACAACTACCTAGTATTACCTGGAAACATAATGAATAAAGAGACAAGACTAGCAGGGTAAATATGGTGGAGTGTCTTGCAATAGCCATTTGAAGGGTTGCTAGTGAGGAAAACTTTTATGCTGTTTCACCTGATGGCAAAAATGCAAGAACCCTTCAAGGACAAAGGGCATCACGCTCAACAGTGTGCACACTGGTGTTGTGACTGTTCTAGGGATCCTTCCCCAGCTCTCTTCTGGATGCAGATGGTGTTCCTCAGCCTTAACTGAAAATGACTGACAACCAAACAAGTCCATTTCCAGTTCTTTTTGCTGTTCCTCTTCCTCTGCTTGATTGGCAACATGATGTGAATCATTACTAAATTTAATCAATTTGTTGACAGTCTCCCCTTGACAAAACAGTTTCCCCTTAAATGGAGACAGCTTGTTGGTTAGAATGGAGGTCAGCAATAGAGTCTTTACTGCAGTAGCTCTCTTCTGCTAGCTCTAAACTATCCTCTGTCTGAGCTGCTTCTAAAGACTTAGCTGAAGGAAAAAAAAAAAAAAAAAAGCAACTGCAAATATTAACTTGGTGCACATCCATACAAAACATTGATGAAAATGGCTCAGTCCAGATGGACCTTCGTGATGACAGGTGTCCTTCAGGAGTGTGTGTTGGGACCAGTGTTATTTAATATCTCCATCAATGACATAGACAAAGTTCACCCTCAGCAAATTAGCAGATGACCCCAGGCTGAGGGGTGCAGTTGATGCACCTCAGGCATGAGATGCCATCCAGAGGGATCTGGCCAATCTTGAGAATTGTGCCCATGGGAATGTCATGAGACTCAACAAGGCCAAGTGCACCCTGATATTCCTGGGTCAGGGCAACCTGCAGTGTCAGCACAGGCTGGAGAATGAACAAATCCAGAGCAGCTCTGCAAGGACATGGCGGTGCTGGTGGATGAGAGGCTGGTCAGGAACTGGTACTCCCACCCCAGAAAGCAAACTGTATCCTGGGCTGCATAAGAAGCATCATGGACAGCAGGGCGAGGGAGAAGATTCTGCCCCTCCACTCTGCTCTGGTAAGAGTCCACCTGGAGTGCTGTGTCCAGTCTGGGGTCCCCAGCAAGGGCCTTAAAGAAACTTGAAGAGGAACTCTTTATAAGCACATGTTGTGACAGAACAAGGGACAGTGGCTTCGAACTGAGGGTAGGTTTAGGTTAGATATTTGAAAGAAACTCTACATTGTGAGGGTGGGGAGACACTGGTACAGGAATTCAAGAGAAATTGTCAATAATCTGGAAGTGTTCAAGTCCAGGTTAGATGGGGCTTTGAGCAACCTGGGTCCCTGCCCACAGCAGGGGAATTGAAACTAGATGGTCTTGAAGGTTCCTTCAAACCCAACCCATTCTATGATTAATAATCTTAATCATAGTTCATAAACAGAATTCTGCAGCTTATCACAACATATTCCACTGATATCAATAAAGATATAAAATAAAGCAGAAAAGACATAGAAGACTCCAAAGATCTGCCAAATCCATGAAACTGCTGATATAGCTTAAACAGGCATTTTGCTGCATCCTCACGTCTCTCAAATATATTGTTGATTTTTAGCTTTTTAAATAAGAGCTAAAATAAATCACTTGTGACTTTTGAAAATGTAGAGTAGAAACATTTCTGACATTTCAATTTACAGATGAAGTAAACCATCACGCACAAAATATTTCAATGTATTGTTAAATTGCTCATTTATGTCCATTTGCTAGACAATAAGAACATTTAAAATGATAAAGCAGCATGTAACATTATTAGGTCAAAAAGCATAATTTTCTAGATTGCATTTTACATGCAGTTTTAGAATCTGTCATGCCTTAATCATCAGTGACCTATCCAATAGACTGAAAAATTACACAACTGAGATGTGCATGAAAAGCAGCACATCTGCATTTATAGATCATTATGTCTTTTGATCACTACACTGAACAGCGCAATAAAATTTATTTACTTTTATTTACTTTTATTTAGAATCAGTTTACCTCAAGTTTGACTGGTGAACTTGAAACTAAAAAGAAGTACATGGTTCATTTACATTTCAATCCATAATAGGGGTAGGATGGCAGGAGTAAATAATCTGTCAGGAAAGAAAATACTGAGTGATAGTGCTCAGAAATTAGATAAATAAGGCAGAGACTAGGAAAAAAAGCACGTACTATGGCTAAATTCTGCAAAAAGTTTGATCCTTTTACTGAATCCTACTGTCAGATGTCAGTCTTTCAGCACAACTAAAAAATTATGTTTATGTACCACTGTCTTAAAGTAAATAACTTATAAAAATTATGAAATTTATAATTTTAAATATTTTTCTGCAAACTCCAGCTATATCCTACCTCAAAGTATTTTAGGATTTCTCCTTTTGCTTTTTGATTTTTTAATGACTTCTTAAATAAGTTTGCATTAAACACTCAAGATTGAGCTAGACAATGTTGTATTCAGACTACCTGCTGAAATATACTTAAACTTACTATTAAATAAGAGCATTAAATAGTAATGTTCTTCAACACTATAAACTTTCACTTTTATCAGATCATTATAAAACCATTCTCTAAAATCTTTATATACACTGCCCCTATGAAAAAGCTTCTGTCTTAAGCCCATGTCTCGACAGTTCTTATTCCTAGAATGGTTATCATATTTCAAGTTCAAACACTGAAGTATTCTCTTTTCTAGCCCTAATGCTATTTGGAACCGATATGAACAGCACGCAATCCTGCTGTGTGAATTTCAGTGTCAGCTGAATTTCAGCTTTTAGAGTTTTGCCATTCTATTATATTCTCCAATAACTCCTTTTATTCATGAAAAAATATTGTAAATTATTCATATTCCTGTTGCAGAGTTCTTCAACTAGCACTCAATTTTTTTTTCTGATGTCAGAGAGTTGAGGTTTCCATACCAGATTTCAACAATTATTTTCATTATTTTTCACAGGGACACCAGTATCAAAATCCCTCTTGTACTCTTTTTAGGTTTTTTTCTTCATAGATTATAAAAGATGTGCTCCAAAGTGACATGACAAACAATTCTTCCTCTGCACATCTCTTCTTAAAACTTCCTTTTAATTCTCCTGGTTATTTCTATTAAGGAGCAGAAAAGAGCATCCCAACACTAGAATACAGTAAGGCACCAATTATTCATTTACAGTTGTACCAAATGGTATTTTAACTTTTTCTTATTTACTTCCTTAGATTGCTATACCATTGCCCAGGTTGGTTTTGGGTTTGCTTTCAATAATGTATGACTGAAATAAAATAGCTCTGACTAAATAATATTGAGCTGAGTAACTCTTTTTTCTACTGTACCACTGTGAAGTTAAAACCTAGATTCCCTGAAAGATCTTAACATGTTGGTCTCATTTAAGTCAGTTAATTTCATTGCAACAATATTTATGAAACATAATATTTAGCTTGTGTAAAATTTAGCTGGTGTAGTCCCATCAGCTAATGTACAGCATTTTGTCACATGCAAGTTCAGTTCTAAGAGCAGAATCATTCAGGCTCTAGTCAGAAGTGCTCTTCTGTGATTTATTGTGTGAAAAAAATTGGTGATTAAATGCTCTCTTAATGTTCTATGGTATATTTTAACACTTTTAAAGAAGGAAAGAACACTTTAACACTTTATCTTCTAGTGCTACTCAGAAGACTCTTTTCGTGTATTGTATTCAGGGTTAAAGAAAAGAAATTAATGTGTTTGATAGTTAATCTCTTGGAAATGGCAAAGCCAACAGGACTGGCCATGAGTCATCACCTATGTACTGGAAGAAACACCCATTTGAAACAATCTTTTGTAAAACTACCGCATTCCGTTAAATATACATTTATTTTTCAAAATTTCTGTTTGTGTCAAGTAGTTTCCTGAAGAAATGAGTTTCAAAGCTTAATGATATACAGATCATATTTGTTTTTACCATTCTTTAATGTGGTCTTTAAGTAGTTTTTACAAGGTTTTGAAGGAAGTGTGTCCAGTAGTAAATGTTGGAATTTTCCTAGATCTCAAAGGAAAATCTGAAATACAAAATATAGTAAACAATGGTCTTTTTTTTCATTTATCTTTCAAACTAATTTCTTCAGCATACTACTTGATATGTGAACAGAAACTCAAAAAGCAAACTGTTCCACCATACAACTTCATATATTTAAAGTCTTGCTATTCTCTTCCTGATCAAGACTTCTATTCATTAGACCAGAGAACTTAAATTAGTGCATGCCTACATCAGTTTTCAGAGTTTCTAACTTCCCCCTTTTTTCCATATTTCCCAATGGATCTGTATCCTTTCTCGAAAATGCAAGGTTATAAATGTATATCATATTCTGCTATAGCAACATGAAGTTATTGAGTCCTGAATAAGATTTGAAATTGAATTCTAACAAGATATACTAAAGTGATCTCTGTTTAATAAACTAACCTCATGGGTTGGCATCCTTTTCTTCCAGGAAGAGGTAACTTCATTAATAATTTAATAATGAATTACTTAAGGATGTATCTAATTCTGATGAATTTAAAAGAACTGCCACCTTATTTTTTGTCTTAAAATTTCTCTGATCGAATTGTTTAATATTTTTTCCATCAACATTCTAGTCTTGGCATACTTAATGAATGTGTTTTTATCATGTAGATATATTAGTTGCATTATATTTTAATTACAAGAAATTATCTCTGATTATAGATGTCAAGACAAAACTGTTGTATGTTACATGGTGGAGAATGCTTACAACCATCATATTAAAAAGTAATTCCTTACTGGACCTGGATATTCATGAGTAAATTATCTGGATAATATTTATTCAGAACATACAATGTAAATGACACCTTTTGTACTGCTCTAAGTCTTTTTATGAGCCTAATTGTGTCCCAAAGACTTATAAAGTCATTCATGTTTCTGTTTTAAATGCACAAATAAGTCATGATGCTCATGAGTAAAAAGTTGCAGATATTTAGAGATATTTTCAGATATTTATTATGAAGCATGTTCTACATATGTACTTCTACATGCATGAATATCAAAGGGATTTTGTGGTACTCACACCTTTTCTATTAAAAACATGGTTATTGTTTTTAATAAACAATTTTCATACTTTCAGGGCATTTATTTTTTTTTATTAGAAATTTTATCTTGTTTAATACTGAATATTTGTGAGTTATTATTTAATCTACAAATAAAATCTCTATCACACATCACATCTGAGTTTGTAACAAACCATTTTGGAAGGCAAATAATAAGAGAAGTACTTTAGTAATTTAAATTTTGCTTAGCTATGTTGTATTCATTTCCCCAGTCAACCACTTTCCATCTTTTCTAAGTGTTCCTTTTACTGAAAATCTCATTGGAGAAATGGTAAGAATATGTTTGCAGGTATTCCTCCTGAGCACTATGCATTTTTTTCACTTAATGAAAAAATTTTTCCTACTTTCTTTTGTGCAAGGTCAACAAGCCT
The DNA here is from genome assembly GCA_034509185.1 of Euphonia xanthogaster. Taxonomy (NCBI): domain Eukaryota; kingdom Metazoa; phylum Chordata; class Aves; order Passeriformes; family Fringillidae; genus Euphonia; species Euphonia xanthogaster. The sequence continues at coordinate 74,049,881 of JAYDZK010000113.1, forward strand.
TTAGCTACAGTCTGTAAAACTAATTTTTCAATGTGACCTTACTAGCGTTACACGCTTTGTTTAGCAACCTTATCAAGGATCATAGAACAAGATCAAAAGAAAAAAAGGTTGCCAACAAGGATTGCATGAAAACAAAGACTTTAAACCTAGACAGAACAGAGGTTGTACTTTTCAACTGCCAACACTATTAGAAGAAAAGAAAACTTTTTGTTATAAATAATTTCATTTCTCTCCTTCTCGCTCGAAAGCGCGTGGCTTTGTCAAATCAAGAGTTAATATTAAGGCATATATTTGTGCTTCTTGAAAATGTTTTCTTCAGCTAATCTGGCTGCCTTCTGTGATATATTTGTTTTGTAAAAAATACATTTCACATGAAAGTTAGAGTGAATGAAGGATATCAGCATTGCATCAAGTTGGCTTGACATAAGAAATGCAGAATTCATGCCATTTCATTAGCAATCATGAGACTGAAGTAGGTATCATTAAGTTCTGCTGAGAGCTAAAAACTTGCCAGCTAAGAGGGAACACAGGTGTGTGAGTGATACATTTTGCTCACATCTCAACTGAAGGGGTACAAATAGTCTGGTGTATTATCAGTGTGCAGTAAACATTGTAATGACCACATTCTTGCTGAGAAGAGAAGATTCAGAGAAAAATTAGTCATTACAGTTCAAATAAATGGATTAACTCTAATAATGGCTACTGAAGGCATTATTTTCTCCTAAATATGCCAGAGGTAAAGCTTTTGAGTGTCAAGAGTCATTAAATCAAATGAAAAATCTTAAAGCAAAAATCTTAGTGTTAGTTTAGCCCTTTGGCTAAGTAGCAATTCAGTAAGCTTCAAAAGGCTGTCTTCAGTATCTTTATCATGTAATTGGAAGATGAGGACAGAATCTTGGCTTTTTCCTTTCCTCCTGCTGGTAACAAGGGAACTTAACTACAAGCCTAAACGTTGTATAAAGGAAACATTTTTTCTTGCTTCAAACTTCCAACTGCAAAGATATTTGCAAGTTCTTCATTGCAGTCTTGAGCTTGGTTATTTGCATCTTATAGGACAGTAGGATACATTATAGTTATCTGCTGATTTTTTTTTCTCAAATTGATAATGCAGATAATAAAATACTAAAGAAAAAATGTCTATGTTCAAGTCACAGCTGGATAAGGAACATTTAAGCTCTGAGGCTTTTTTAAACTACACCAGAAGTGAGATTTTTAGAAGACCCCTTTCAAGAGTAATTGTGGGATGTATAAGCTTTGAGCTTTGTCATGGCCCAAATTGCTGAAAATCTTTATAGTAAAGTTGTATGTTTTTTAACATCTCCAAATTTCAAGGAGAAATAAACACAACATAAACCCAGCAAACCTGGAATTTGGAAATAAGACTGGTTGGCGGGGGAATGGATGCATACCATTACTACTAAGAAAACACCTTTGCCGTCTGACATGGAAAAACCTAAAATTTAAAGCTTTTTATTCATTGAAAGCTGTGCCATATCGTAAATAAGAACTTAAGTTCTACCTTCATTTCAGTAATACTGAAGTAGTTTTTAAAGGTCTAGACTCAAACATCTTTTTCAATCAAAATTAGTTTATTTAACATTCATATAAAGCTTTTATTTTTATGTGGTCCAGAAGAGTTAAAAATTCAATGTAATAATCACTTACCAGTACATGCCATGCAGTCTGGATGCACCATCTGCGTGAACTTGTTAGATTGTGTCATTTCCATCAGTATTCTCCTCAATCATCAAAATATATTTGAATACCTTAGTCCATTAGAATAAAACTTTATTTTCATTTAATCATTCAAGAGCAATTCCAATGTAACTGACATTTTATTAACCAAGAGCTGAAAAGTCTATTCCATTATGATTAATAATAGTAAGAAGATAAAGAACATATCACTGACAATTCTCAGACATTTCATCACTTTGACAATGTTTTTGAATTTTAAGTAAAGCAATCAAATAGAATAGCAACAAAAATTACTAGCAAAGAATCTAAAGCATTGATATAAATTTTAACAAATGCAGCTTGCTAAACTGCTACCTCGAATATCTGTCATGAAAGGCATGAGGACTGGGTTACTGGATTCAAATAGGTGGGTTTTGTCTCTGTATAACCTCTTGGCATATTTGATTGAAAATGTTCTTTTTTCTGTTGCATTCTGACATCATTGACATCAAACAACAAAACAAATAAATCCTACCTTAACTTTTAATTTTTAACTGCTGGACAGGTGATCGACAGGTGATTCAATGAATTGTAACAGGCTAGACTATAATTCAGAATTATTTTAACAATCACAGAAGAAAAATGTTTTTTTTTTTTTTTTTTTATTGTTTACAACCCTATAGCATATTTTTTGTTCAAGGAACGGTGATATCCCTTTGCTTTGTTAGTAAGTCTGGGAGGATCACAATACTGATGAAAGTGCTCACTAGACCATATAGATGATCCTTAATAAAATACAGCAGGATTGAACAATTTTGCAATAAAATACAGCAGGATAGAACAATTTTGCTTATCACATTGTATAAGAGATTTCTTTATAACTCTAGAAGCTCACATATTTCATTTTCCAGCTCCTCAAGTACAAACACACTTTCCTTCATTTCTCTCCTACTGTGACATCTGACAGACCCATGCTGTGACCTAACATCACTAATAACTTCTTCCCTCCAGACATTTCTCCTGTGCTACTTCACTTCCATGCAAATGTTTCCATTGCTTCTTTCTGCTCTAACAAACTTCTGATTATCCACTTGTATTAAATTTTGGTTTCCGATAGCCAAATTATTCTTACTTTTTATTCCTCTCCCTAAAACCTAGACTATTTTTTCCTCTTTTTTTTCCACTTAAAAAGTCCTCCCACTCCTATTTTTTTCCCCTCAAATATCTCAATTTCATCTCCTCCCTGTGGTTTTCCCCAAAGATTCAGACTTCTGCTTTCTGCTTCTTTCCACATGCACTTCTTTTTTTTTTTTTTTTTTTTTTAATTGAAGAATAGAGGCATTTTTTTCCTTTCACTCCATAGACTTTTAGTAATTTTGAGGAAAGACCTAAGCTAGAAAGACACTGAACTGGTTGGTCCTGTCAAAAGAGAGAAGAAAATGGAACTCTTTACAAAAGAGTGTCAAAAATAAACCAAAAACCACGCAAAGGAAAATACCCAAATATGTAAGGTACTGAATGCTTGTCATAGTTTACCATAGTTAAGCACCACACAGCCACCCACTCAGACCCCATCTGGAGGGAGAGAATTGGAAGGAAAAATGTGAGAAAACCCATGGGTTGAGATAAAGACAGTTTAATAGGGAAAGCAAAAGTTGTGCATACAAGAAAAGCGAAACAAAAAATTAATTCAATACCTCCCACAGGCAGGCAGGTGTTCAGCAATCCCCAGGAAAACAGGGCTCCCCCATGCATCACAGTTATTTGGAAAAACAAAGATCATTACTTTGAATATCACCCCTTTCCTTTTTCTTCCTCCAGCTGCATATGCTGAAATTGATGTCATGGAGTCTGGAATACCCCTTGGGTAAGTTGGGGTCAGCTATTCCAGCTGTGACCCCTCCCAAAGTCCTATGTACTCACAGCCTGCTCAGTGGTGGGTGGGGTAAGATGCAGAGAAGGCCTTAACTCATATACAAAGTTTCCCTGTGTTATCAACACATGCTATACATACGCTTCCATGCTATAAATTAGGTCTATCCCAGCTGAAGGCAGCACAAGAATCTTTCTGTTCCTTGGTCCAGTTCTCTTCATGGTCATAAACATTTACCAACTTAGAAGAGGAAAAATATACAACTTTTTTCCCTGCAATTGGATCCATAGTATAATGTAGGATAATTATCACCAATTCAATAGTTTCCCTTATTTAGTTTTTACAAGAAGAAGAAACATTTCAAATTACACTAAAAAAATACATACTGAAAAATTCTTAGTAGCAAATATTTTTTCAGTAATTTCATTATTAAGAATCCAACAGACAAATAAAACCACAGAAAGATTCTTGTGCTGCCTTCAGCTGGGATAGACCTAATTTATAGCATGGAAGCGTATGTATAGCATG
>JAYDZK010000113.1:74054055-74069098 GCA_034509185.1 Euphonia xanthogaster
TTCATGCTGTAAAGGGGGCAAAACCAAGAAATTATAATTTTATCTCTTAGATGTCTGAAAGTGAGTCAGCTGTTATAAGCAAGTTTTTCAGGCTCTGCAGATGTAATTTAGGTGTTATCCTGGGTAAAGTGAAAAAATGGGCTGGAGTTTCTGGCACTGTTTAATTCCATACCAGCCATATCATTGCTGGGGGTGTGGTTCTGGCAGGAAGTTGCTGGTGCTGGGAAAAGGGAGATGCCAGAGCTGAAAGGAGGATGCACACAGTTTTTGCCTGGCTTAGGGGGTCAGGATCCGGGACCATGCCACTGTTGCCCCACTGGAGAGCAGCAGTGTGGCCTGACCCCTTCCGGACAGCACGTCACCAGAATGACTCATTATTCAGACAAACTGGCTTCCAGGTTTTGGGTTGTTCCTGCTTCCTGTTGTATTTGGACAGGCAGGGGGGGAAATTAAGTTGCTGAAGCTTCTCTTTTGCCATATTGCCTTAGCTGGAGACCATGCTGAGTGCTGCCTGGGGAAACATTCAGTGGTGAATACCCTTTTTTGGGTAGAGCATCCTTTCTCTCTTCTGTACAATCAACTGTTACTCCAATTTATAATCCCTCCTAGTGTTCCTCGATTACTGGAAGAGGTCAGAGAAAGGAAACATCTTGAGTGGGCTTAATTTTCCAGACAGGTTTTAAACCACCACAGGCATCTACTATTTTCTGTTTTCCATCATTGAACTTGCATCATCTTTCTCTTTTCAGGAGATCAATGGATTTATGAAAACAGCTAACTTTAATTACAAAGCCTGGATCACAGTTGAGACAGCAGATCACCTGATAGCTACAGTGAAGCCAAATGAAACAAGATATTAATACAATATATTTATTTTTCATATGCATGCCTTTGAAAAGATGAGCAACAAGAGAAACTACAGGATGATTATACTCATTGAGATTTTTGTGTGTATGCCCACATTGTGTATCCTATATCCAAAAATTCCTTTGAATCACCTCAACCAAAAAAAACCAAAATAAAATGAACAGGCACCTGAATAGGAAGAAGTATGCTGCCTTATCAAGCATCACTCATTGAAAATTTATTTAACTGCATCTTATATTTACTGCCAATGCCTTACTGCTTATCAGTATTCAGGACTGCCTTCCACAGTGTGTTGAATAGAAAAATCTAACCAGAGATGAACAGTAAGCAGGTGAACAGTGCTTTTCAGTCTGTTCTAAATACAACTCTTTTCCTCCTCCCGTTCATAATTATCATATTTCAATAACATTTTCACAACAGCTGAAAATAAATTCCTGAAGAATAAAAATTATTACTACTTTATAGCACCATACATATGCATGGTACTTACAGAGCATTAAAATATTAAGAAATATTTAATCAATATTAAAATAGCTAATCAAGTGTTATGATGTCATTCATAGGTACAGGTCTGCTGAAATTCAGCAGGGTAGGCATGGGAAAAAAGATATATGGGATTTGGTGCCACATTAAGACATAGAATTGCTGAAGTTCAATGTGTGAGGACATCAGCTGAAGTAGAGAAACTACTAAACCTTACATGCTTTAATTTACACTTCCAGGTTCATAAATGTTTTATTTTAATTTCATGAAATTGGCTGTGATTCTGAAAAACCCTAAATTTGGCAAAGACACATATGTCACCTTATGTATCTTTGCCTAGCAAAAATATACACTTTCAAAAAGATCTGCACTCTCCATCTCATCTGAAATAAATAGGAAATTCTCACAAGCAAGGAAGACCTAAAATCATTGATTTCTGAGAAAGTTCTCTCTTTTTTTTTTCTTTTTATTTTATTTATTTATTTTTATTTTTTTTTTTTAGAAAACACAGAGTTTCTATTCATAGTGGTTGTAAAGAAACCCTGTAAAGGCATGAAAAGAGCTGTTATTGCTGCAGCTGCTGTCAAAACTTGGGAGCCCTGGAATCACTACATAATTTTACTGTTTATAGGAATTGTGATTTGGCTTACATCTAGGAAATGAAAATATGCAATGAACTTCACAGAGCATCAGGACTTCTTGGTTACTCTGGACTGAATTCCTCTCTGATTTCATGGGGAGGCATGCTTCTTCCTCATGATAAGGCTGAGGAAGCCAGGCAGAGGAAGTCTTCCCACCTGGGGGTACCACTTCTGTCCCCATAGAACAGAAAGCTAAAATATCAGGCTGAATTGACTGTGCATCTGAGCAGGTTTCTATGGGAACTGAAGAACCACGGTAGACAAAAAACAAAGAAAACAGCATCTGTCAAAGTGAGATGAGTTAATGAGGCAACTGCTGTGACCATGTAGAGATTTAGCCCAGGGACAGAGAGTCCAAGAAGGATCAGGGAGGGCAGAAATTCTTAGGAGACATCCATGTTCAAATAATCATTGCCAAGAAGTCATAAAATATGCTAGGGCATGAAAAGAAATTACTGCAATTACTGAAATTGTGAAAAGCAGAGGCTGAACAGAAAAGCTATTTGCTTAAAGAATGATTAATTGCAAGTTAGGATGCACAGTCTGTGTACAATTCAGGTTAGGGGAGAGAATAATGGTGAGGATAGGAGGGGAAGCAGAATTAAAATAGAGTAAATATAACCAATTCAGATAGATTGTGTAGTGAAGTCATGGGAAGATGCACAATATGGAGAATTAATTACTTAAAAGACATGAATTGTATGGAAGAATGAGAGTATTTCATTAGCTATTGTATATATTATTTTTATTAAGGCTGTCTTGTTGGCAGTCATAGAATGAATCACTGAAGAAAAAATATCTAAGGACTAAAAAAGCTATATACCAATACTTCAAATGAGTGAAAAATCATCCAGAGGTATCTTTTCCCCCCAAAACATGGAAAAAATCAACAAAACCTTTACTTTTAAAATTTCATATATCTGGAAAAATTCTTATCTCCTTCTAAATATCAGCATTTTCAAATACGATCTTGCATTTTTCTAGCGAAAAATTTGTCTCTTAGAGTAATTCCTTTTGATATTCTCAGCCTCAGCTTTTGTTAACAGACAATAAATTCTCTACAATGAAAGGCATCGGCCCAATGAAATTGGGCTTTATAGAAAAACAAGAGCGTGAATTTATTTCACCAGTGACACCTGTTAACAGCAAACAATCAACAAAAGTCACCACGAAATTTCAAAAGAAAGAAATATGTCACATCACATCCCTGGAGAGGAAAAGGCTAAGAAAACTGGGTTTTTCCAGCAGAGAAAAGAGAAGTCTTCAGGGTGACCTAATTTTGGCCTTCCAGTAACTGAAGGGAGCCAACGAGGAAGATGGAGAGGGACTTTTTGCAAGGGCAAGTAGTCATAGCATAAGGGAAATGGTTTCAAACAGAAAGAGAGCAGTTTAGATATTTCTATCTATTTTTTTAAAAATCTCATTATTTACTGTGAAGATGGTGAGAAACTGGAACTGGTTTCCCAGGGAAGCTGTGAATGACCTGTTCCTAAATATGCTCAAGACCAGGGTGTCTCCAGCTCTGAGCAACCTGGACTAGTGAAAACTGCCCCTATCTATGGCAGGGAGATTGGGACTAGATTATTTTAACACCCCTACTAACCCAAACCATTCTAGGATTATGTACTTTTTAAGGTCCCTTTCAGCCCAAACCATTCTGTGACTATATTTTCTATAAAGGTTTAGCATTCTAGACAAACCTGTGTGAAGAAGAATGATTTCTGTTTGAATATGTTAATAGTTTCATTAGCCTTCCCTCATCAAAATGAATCAATGTCTTTTCCTTTTAACACCAATACAACTTTGCAGACATAATTCCTGCAGCACAGGAAAACAGTTTTAAATATATAAGAATGATACACTACATCACTGGATATTTAAACCAGAAAAGACATTTCCATTTCCTCTCTTCTCACAAGATTTTAAGCAGATTAATAAAATAAAAACTTGCCACTAAGCCTTTACTACAAAAAGCACACAAATATCTGATACTCATGGTGTTTTCCCCACATGATAGAGATATTTTTGTTGTCTTCTTTTTTACTATGTTACTACTTTAACTTCAATGCCCCTGCCACTTTTCTTGAACAAGAAGAGAGGAAAGATTCTTTCATAGATGGTACAGCTTTTAAATGAAGGAAGGTGTTATTGAAAGAGCACTATATGACCAGTAGCCATTACATGACAAAGTTATTCTGTCAATTGATGATGATGGGCTTTATCCATTGGTCTAAGGTTAATTACACTGCCTTTGAAAAAATATAAAAAAAAATATTCGAAAGGACATGTTCCTAGAAAACAGCTCAAAGTCTATTTCTTTTGCTGAAATGTCAATAACCTTTCAGGACTTGCATTATTTTTACAGAAACAGAGACAGTATCGTTTTTGAAGGAATCACTGCTTGATATGTCAATCAAACTATCCTCTCTTATTGTGTATTAAAAACCAAAAAGTCAAGGAATTATGAGGGAGTTGTGGTTTTGCATTCTAATTCAGTCAGACTTGTTATGAAATTGAAGGGAAAAACATTGAAGTATTCCATAAGGGTTTTTTCTGTATGTTCCAGGATATCTCTTAAAATAACAGTTCTAAATCTGAAAAAAAGTGTCATTTCTAGCATGAGAAAATGAAAAACAATCTGGCAGAGACTGACTTTTGAAAAATGAAATAATTGCAACTGTGCTAGTGAACTAAAAAATTGAATACTAATATTAAAACTTGTGTCTAACCATTTCTTTGCAATAAAATATAGGTCATTTTGCAAAAGAACTTTTACAGTGTAAAAAAACCCCATACATTGGAGAAAAGCAGATGGATTGCAAGTTTAGTAATGGGATTTGGAGTGCATGGGTTATGAGGTCATGAGTTCAAATTGAGTCTAGTTTAGAACTGGCCAAGTACAGACCTTTTATAACTTGTGTGCAAAAAGATATAACAATGTCATATCACTTTCTACTGGATATTATAATTTAAAAACCTGCACACACACACACACACACACAAAATTAACCCCAAACCAACCAAAACCACATAGCTTAAACCTGTTATAATTTAGATGTCTCAATCTAAGACTTACACATTATATTAAAAAATGCAGTCTTTTGAACACTCCATGGTCTAGCTATGCTGTAATTCTCATTTTGTTTTGAAAAGATCACCTTTTGAAAAAAAAACATTTTAGAAGTTATTGTTTTATAGTGTTACATCAATGCTTAGTCCCAATTCTTCACCATCTTATCACCAGCGTTCCTATGATATTAAATTCAACACATTAGTCACTGTTGGATTTAAGATCATAGCTATTGAAACAAGGTAAGCAAGGCAGGAATATGACAGATGACTGCAGGGGGTTAAAAAAAAAAAATCCAAATTTTGTCCAGGTACTGATCAAAACCGAATTTGATGAATAACAGATTACAATTCCTATTTTGGAAAAGTAAGATGATTTTTTATATAGAAAGGGAAGAGTGAAATCCAAGTATTACATGGTATTAAAAATTCACTAGTATTGAGCTATGAAGTGATTAATTTTTTGGAGTTGCCTGTCTTTATCCATTGGTTATGATAGGGTCCAAAGACAACATCCCTTTTGTTTTAAGCTCTTAGAAGGTTTCCTGAAAAAAGTGAATAGGTCCTATGTATAATTTTAGAGCCTAGATCTCAAGCACAGCACTATTCAATCAGTAGCATTATTCTCAATAATAACTATTTTTTTAATTACTAAAATTAGGTACTGTAGAGATTGCTATTTCAAAGACCTTTTAACATTTAACATTGTCCACTAGGTAAACAGCAGATACACTCACTGCAAAATTACAGAGGTTTGAATGTTTTCTGAGATTCTGGTTAACTTGAGCTTTTGTATGTGAAGCCCTTACATGCTCAGAAGGAAAATGCACCTTAAATTATCAATGCAATTTTCACTCAATCTGTCAGCTGTGGATCTATTTTTCTTTAATAAGTTGTCTAAAATATCTTGCAGGCTGTGTTATTCCTCTTTGATGTTACTTCAAGTGAGGAAGATTAAAGTCTAACTTGAATTTATCACCGATGACATTTCTGTGACTTTGGTCCCTCAATCCTTTTTGATGGGAAAATGTCAGAACAAAGTCATCACAAATTATGTAATGTCACTCCACCTAAGCCACAGTGCCAAATAAGCTGATGAAGCACACTGTTGTGGAGTCTATATCCTTCCATACTGCACATTTATAGCTACACACCTTTGATTTATAATTCTCCTGAGGTGATGAAATTCAGAAGCAGCAAACCATTTTGGACTGATCATTCTATATCCTGAGTGATATCTTGATCCTTTAATATACTGGACAACCTCAGTTTCTGAACTGTAATTCCCTTCTTTGGCTTTTCAAGATTCATTAAGCAAGTTGTAGAAACAGGGAGGAATCAAGCTGGAATTAAGGAATAAGTATTCTCTGTTTGCAAATTTTATGGGGATGCAGTTAAAATTTTACCTGTCACTTGTGACAGTCAACAGAGGATAGTTTATCATCCAAACAGTGAAAAAGGCAAACAAATCTCTACATTCAGTTTCAAAACCATCAATAGGGAAACAGCTGTTGATAGATGGCTGTTATAAGAGAGGTGAAATAATAATTTTCCACAAACAGCATTGCACATTTAATCTAATTCCATAGCCTGACTCTCCGCTCAACTCCTCATCAAAGAAGTCCATGTTTTCTCTGAGCGATACAGGATGGTTTGGTGTCACTTGTGCCTAAATGACTTATAGAAAATGTATACTTTTCTACTGTATTTCTCAACATTGGTGGAAGTAGTTCTCTGAGAGTAGCAGTATGGCAGTAATCTTCTAGAGATGTAATGTGACAGAATGCCACAATACACCACTGGAAGAAGGCTCTGGGTCACAAATCAGCTTGTGGTCGATCAGAAAAATAAAACCAGAAGTAAAGACGCTCATGTGCAGAGAGACAATTGGAGATTAAAAAAAAAGGTAACATGGAAGTTCCATTGGTATTCTGATTGCCTTGGAATGACTTATATAAAGTGGTCATACATAGATCCTGATTTATTAAGCTATCATAAAGGAAGAGTATTGGGTCCTTTTCCAGCAAAAATATGGAAGCAGCAACAGAAGGAGGATGGGAAAAGAGAGTTTAACTGAGAAAATTTTGTGAGTCATTATTCATTTCCTCTTTTTCATGAAACAAGCTACCTATCAGAGCTGCCAATATAAAGAAAAACCTTCTCGGGACAGGGAGAACTTCTATTTCAAAATGAGCAATCAAATTATCAGAGTCTCTCCACTGTAAAGCTTTAGTGGATGACTAACTGCAGCCTTCTGCTCATTACTTCTCTCAAAAGATGAATTGAGGCCTTTTGTATTTTCTGGTAACTGAAGTTTCCGTTTTGCCTTTTCTATTTTTAAAAAGTAGTTACAGATGAAGAGAAAATGTGCTGTAGTAATAGAACCACATCAGGAAATATCCTCCTCAGCTGCTGTTCAGAAACATTTGAAATGCCTTCTAATAGAATGCTGCTTGTCCCATAATATTTGTAAGTGACTGTGCTTCAAATGCAAATTTCTTCATTACATTGAATTGCATTAAATTTTGTAAGTGCTCTCTGCACATATCCACTAAAAACAATTTGCTGAGAAAATAAGATGATGTGGTACGATGATATGCATCCATTAGATAATACCTGAAAATAGCTTTATAAACATATTTCATTTTAGTTGCTAGTTAATGATTTAGTTTTAGTGGGTAGCTTATGGATTCAGCCATTTCAGTGCAATGAACTAGAATCGTCTTCAGAGCTAGAAACTTTATTAGTTTGATTATTATGCCAAATATGATGAGAACATGTAGATTTATAAAACCAGAAAAAAAGTTACAGTCCATTGACTGTGCCCTTTTTCAGCCTTTAAAGGCATTAATCAGGACATCTCAGCACTGTTAACAGCAGTGCTCTTCCCACAGAGTACCTTACTAATATTTTTGGGAGCAGGTAATACTATGCAGCTACTTTCTGACAATATTCAAGTTCTAACTTTGGGATGAGACAACAAAACTCAGACTGAAAACACTCATGCTCATTAAAGATTCCTTTACAATCTACTCAAAAAACAGAGGTGTTAGAATGGGTTATAAAAATCCCAATACCCCTAATTACATTATAGTTGTCTAAATTCACTAGAAATGCAAACAGATAAAGTTGCCTTCATGGATTGCTTAGTACTACTCTGCATTTCTGCTCATGCCAGCAACTAAACTGCACCTCACACAAAACTTTACATAAGGCTACTGGTGAGAAATGCATTAATTAAATTTAAATCTAGGCTGCATTTTTTTGTTAGACAAGCCTCTATATATAACTCTATTGCCTCTGAGTTCAATCCTTTTTCCCTATTTCAACTAGTCAACCATTATATGTACACGATAAAAGATGGATAACCATTGCATACTTGGACTGCTTGGCAGAGATTGTACTAATCCAATAATAAGAAAAATTATATGGGATTAAAATCATAGTTTGGCGAGAAATACTACAATGGCAGACGATTTTCCTGTGTTTGCCTAAATCTTGTCTTTAATTTATTTCCAAATACCTATACAAGAACTGACCAATCCCACTCCTTTTTCTGTTTCAAAAGGGTTTTAAGAGCCCTCAGTATTTGTCCTCAAAAGCATAACTTTGTTCTATTAAAAATAAACTACAAAAAAAAAAATCACTCAAACCACCAGAATATTAATACTGCTACCAAAACAATGACTAAATCCCCCCAATCCCCCATGAATCCTCTCATTTTTCTTCTAATTGTGCAGGCTTTGGGAAACCGAAGTATTTTTCCAATGACAACAGTGGTATTTCTAGAAGACTTTGAGTACCCATGTGTGTGATAATGGGCAAACATGCCATTTCTTTCAGAGCTGCAAGACAACAGGCCTTTCTTAATTCCATGCTCACTGTCTTCCGGAATGTGCTTTCCTCACCCTCCTCCTGTGCCCTAATTCCTAGTTCTCCTTGTTCAGTAGCCAAGTCCCTGAAAGCACTGTGAAACAGGCAATAGAACTGAAGTTGAGCCAGAAACTGAAAGAAACAGTACTATTACACATTAGCTGCTAACACTGGTTTCCATATGGACGTTCTTACTCCTAGACACCTGACTCGTTTCCATGCAGTGCAGCAGCTTCTGTGAACTTGCTAATGCAATTTTTGCTCATGCAGTCTTCTGGAACTGACTCATTTTCCCATGTGTGCAAAATAAAAACATTTTAGATCACTTTTCTTAGGAAAAAAACTCCCGCGATTTTAATAAAAATAATGTTTCATATACTGACTGATTCAGTATATACTGTAGAATAGGTGAGTTCTTTCACATGCAAATTTTTTCTCTAGTTACCTTGAGACATAATGCCTTAAAATAATTTAATAAAACACTGGCTGCTGTGGAGCAATCACTCTGCTTCAGAGTAAGTGACAATTTCTCAAATATCAAGGGAAAAGCTGCAACAGATAGCATATGACAAACAGGTAGAAGTAAGAAATTGTTAAGAGGAGACATCTCCTGGGTGAGGGTTTATATTTTTGTGATAGACAGATGACAGGTAAAGCCTTTTTTGAGGCACTAAAATGTTGTCATCATGAATTCAGGCTAAAGTACTGGTCCTTGATGGCATAGAAGTAAAGAATTACAAAGTGGATGCTGTCAAAACCTGCAATTACTGCATGCCTTCAAATATTCAGAAGTACTGTGCTTTGTACAGAAAAATTGTGAATATTTAATTGTTTAAAAATTTATTTTAAAATTTTTAAATATATCTCTTTTCAAATCAGAGTTTAGTAGTTCAACATATCACAAAAAAATCTTTATAGTATTTTTTAAGTAAAATAGACTGTGCACACAAACCCAGTATACAGGGACCTCTATGCTGAACATTTACCCTCTACCAGTAGCAGGGATATTTTGTTGAACATTTGAGTGTTTCTTGGCATACACCTGTGTATTCTAAAAAAATCTCTTGATTTACCCTCAGAGTCAGGAAATAATTCTGACAGAAAAGCGATCAAAGGTGTGGTTGCAGTGGCAGGGAGGTTGCACATGTTTCACACCAGTAAACAATAGACATAACTCCTCTTTCTCTTTTTTTTTTTAGGTTAGTGCTTGTTTGTATAAGCCAAGGTATGTATCTTATGATACAGGACAGCATATAAAAGCAGTCTTTAAAGAGAACTCTTGCTGCAGAAAATTACAGATATTATGTTACTTACAGTTGTTTTTTTTTCCCCATTCAGGTATTACCATCACACATAGAAATCATACCTGGGAAGAAAATTTTACTGGACAAGAATTCCTGAGCATTTAATTTTGTTTTTACAACTTGCTAATTTTCATAACATTTTAGAGGCACCAAACAAGGTACTGATAGGAACAGATATTTTTCTTTCCTCACCAGTTTTGACAATGTGCTTTTTGGTAATTGTACTTATGGAACCCGGGTTTAGAGAAAAAGCTGGAAAAACCAGAGAACACTTTTCTAAAAACTGACTTTGAGAAAAGGCAGTTTAACCTGTGGAGGCAACACAAAAACTGAGCACTGAATGATGTGAAGACATGTAAATGTTTAGTTCCACGAAGACTGTTAAGTATTTTCTCTTAACATTTTGGTGTTTCTTTTTTTCTGCCCTCCAAAAAGTGGTCTGTAATTCTTCTTGAATACAATAATTTTGCACAAAAGCCTGTCAATATTTCAAAGCACATTCTTTAGACTCCTTGTAGTTATTCGTGGGGAGCCTGTGAGCAACATCAATAGCTTGCTGTACCATTACAAAGATCCAGAGTTTAGCACTTAAAGGAATTGTGGGTTTGGTTTTTGGCAGTGAATGGAAAATTATACTTTGGACACACAAGTACAAAGGAGTTTGCATGGGATATTACTGCTTGAAATGATGGCAAGTGTAGCGATCAATATCCATTCCAACAACATTTCAGTCACGATGCATTTCTGTAGCTGAAGAGATTCTAGAAAATATGTTCCCTGGCTGCCCTGTTTAAAAATCTGACGTGAATATTATGTCTAATTCAAAGAGCATTGCAAACTATATGATTGAATTTTCACTTCTGTGTGTGGAATGAATATTGCCAAATACTGATTTTGAAATGGTGGCAATATATTACTCAAATTATCAGTGTCATTTCAAATTCACAAATAATCTATGAAGATAATGTCACAGAAGTCTCACAAAAAGATGAATCTTAATTTCAGGTTTTATTATCCTTTTAGAAAAAATAAAAATCAAGCAGTTGTTCTCTATCCCAAGCTTTGCCTCACTTATTGTCTTTTTCTCACACACACATAATTTTAATCAGACAAACATAGTTATGCACAAGAAAAATGGCAAGCAAAGGAGTAAATATATATTACATTTTCATTGTTTAAAAAAGAACATAAACATTGCTTAAGAAATCAAGTACCTTTTTCCCCATTGTATGCAAATATATGTTTAGACTAGACAAACCCCTAATTTTTTCTGCCAAAGATATGCAAATTGAGAAGCAATAACTGAAGGCTCCAAAGCAGTTGCTTCATCCTATTTCACTCTGTCATTCTCTGGGATGCAATTGCAAAAATGTGATTAATTTGGAGATTGTGAGATATGGCTTAACTATCTTTCAAAAGTTAATAAGCATCTAAAGAGTTTCAGAAAGTGATAGAAAACTAGGATTTCATCCGACTTTTCCTCTGTTATATACACATTTCAAAGGAAGATGTTCCCATTCTGTTTCATAAAATAAAGTTTCAGCAGAGGCTTTTAAGATCTTTGTCTACAAAATATTTAATTACTACCTTTTTTTCACAAATAAACATGGACATTGGGGTCTACACATTCATGCGTGCATATGCACCTGGGTTAGTTGAAGAATTTAGTAGAATAAAGTTAATGATTAAACCATGTCATTTGTCCTGAAAAACCTTCTATTTACTTGTATGTCTAAAACAAACCTTGCCAAAAGCTGCCATCTAGAGGAAAACATTCACACTCCTGTCCCATCCAGACCAAATCTTCAAGGCTACAAAAATTCTGCATAACTACTGGAGCTTCTTTGTATTCCATGAAGTTGAATGCATTGTATTTTCTCTTTGAGTTACAAGTCCCTGATTCTACTTTTACTGTTTCTGGTCAATAAACCTCACTGTCCTGTGCAACACCTTAGCAGGGAGTGACTAAGGAAACCAACAGTGTAATGTCTCAAGAGAATCAAGTCTGGCGGTCAGATGGGCACTATAGTAAAAACCAGTATTGAAATAGATAAAGCAACAATTATAGCTCTAGAAGAGGGAAGGTGGTGTTTCAAGCTGGATGAGGCATTGCCAATCAACAAAACATATTCAGAAGTAAATAGAGAAAAAAAAATGTTATACATTAGAAGTAAAAAATTAATTACTTTATTCACAAGTCCAAAATAAAGTTAAGAATCTGCAAGTTGCTGTTCTTGTGTGCTGTATCACTTGGTCCAAAGACATAACTCTATACATATATATGTGAGATCTGAAGGGAGAGAGATAAAACAATACTAAGCAAAGCAAGGCATTTCATAAATAGATGTGCTGCTCTCTGATTACTTCAGTACTTTCTTCAAAAAAAGACACCATCTCTGGAAGAAGAACTGAGAATTCTTAGTAGAAGGAAAAATATTGTTATGGACGTAGCTCTACATTCAGTAACTTCTCCAGCATATTTCTGGCAAGGGAAGAGAGTAGCTGCCCTGGTGGAAGTAGGTCATAAACTGTCTCTTGTCTCCATGAGAAGCAAGGCCTGAATCCATTTACATACTGTTTAGCTGATTTCTCTCAAAGCATCAATTAACTGTCAATTAGCTAAAGAACAAGAGCTCTAAATAATTCAGAATGCAGCTGTTTGCCTAGAAATTAGCAGTTTATGCAGTGAAAAAATACTCCAAAATTTTAAATTGTGGCAGTATGACACATTGTTACATAATGCCTCTCATTAACTCCCAAGAATATGAATACAATGTGTCTGGCATATGTATCACCTTCTAATAGCTCTCAGAAATGAAATTCTTCTGGATACAGAAATAAATCCCTGCAAAATACAGAAGCAGAAGGATATTTCTTATTTTGGTGCTTTTAAGCTCAGAATGCTCTCAAAGAAATTCCTGATTGCTACACCTGAAATGCATTTACTCATAATTATCTGTAAGATAAAATACTATGCTATAAAACTTTGGGAAACTAAAGAGACCTGGAAATAGTCACCTACTTTGTTTCAGACTTTTATTCCCAGAATACTTCAAAAAAAACTTTGCATTAAAGGTTGTATTTGAAGTAAGGATACAACTGATAGTGTTGGCTTTGTTTACAGATACATAGTTTATAGAAAACATAGACTGTTTTAAAATAATATGCCATTTTTTTTCCTTTTTTTCATTTATTAATGTTATTTACTATATATGTGATGTTGCTGTGGACCAAAACTCAAAGTCTGAATATCAGACAGACAAAGCTTTTTTGATTCTAAATATTGTGAGAATGCATATCAACTGCAAATAATAAGACTAAGTTGAGACCTTTGGTGTGTTTTGGTACAAAATGCACTAAATTTAAGGTATTTGAACTAAATATTAGAGAGCAGTCAGCAGAAATGGGTGAGGGTGTAGGGGCTGTGGAAGAGACCACAGCACTCTGTAACCTCATTGTTTCTACTTTTACTGCCTGCAGAAAGACTCCAGTTTCAACAGCTGGTGCAACAATGGGTATCAAGTCCACCTTTTCCTTCACTGGTTCTGGTCTTCTGCTAGGAAATTCTGCTTCATCCCATGCTCTAACTCAATACTGTGCTCTTAATTCAATGTGCACCATTTATCTCGGGTTTTCACATATTAATGAGGCAGGTACTCCACAATTACACCTCAGATGACTCCCTTCTGCATGTGGGTAATCAGCTTCTCCACTTGTTCCGTAAGAAAATGTTAAGGCAAATTCAACAACAATTAACAGATGTTCTGAATTCCATCCAGTTACGAGCCACAGCAATACTGCTGTACTATCTATCACATATTTTGCTTCTCTGTTTTATCATTACTCCAATAATTTTCCAATAACAAAGCATTTTCATGCTTCGTTCTTTGCACTGCAAATCTCCTTGGATGTTCCCTTTGTTTTCCATGAAATAATTGTTTGTTCCTTATTACTCTGTTGTTTCTGATTTCCCCATCCTCCTCTCTGTCCTCTCGCATGTTCTCTTGTAATGTGACCCTGTGCTGTTTTACACGCCTCCAGCCTGACCTTTTAACTGCTATTTGCCATCTGAATTTTCCTGTCTGTATTACCTTGCTTTCATTGTGGAAACTCTGTTGTTTTTCTCTGTATATGATCTTCATTTACTTTTCACAGAAAAGAAATATCAGAACATAGAATATCTCTAGAGATTAGTGTGAGTAAAATTGTCTCATGTCATTATTTGATGTATTAACTGCCTTGCATGAGGAATTTACTACGGCCATTAATGATTACACAATCAATATATTTTGTCTTTTCAGCTTTTCTTTGTCCTTGTTATGCAATACTTGTTGCAAGGGCAAAGGATCTGCATTTACCTACTTAATCCATATAATGCAAGGCTAACATTTTGTCAGCAGTCAGGTATGCATCTCTAGTGTGGTTATTGTTAACTTAAAACAGAAAAGTTTTCCTAAATTTTGGCTCAAATGGGGGCCAGAAAAAATGTCTCACAGCCAAAACATCCTATCATTGGAGAGACAATGAGCTCAGATCTTTGCACCACATAATGATGGAATACTGCCTGAACATCTAGAATTCCGAGTACTGGATAAAGCATGAACATGAATCTTCCCCTTCCTACAGCAGAAGAAAATCCCTCAAAAATCCCTCATTGCTCGGTTTCCAGGAGAAAAGAACATATTCAGCAGAATCTTTCTGACAGATCCTAGTTGCTGGTCCTTCATCTCTCGGTCTCTGGAGTGTTTCCATAGCTGCACTCAGGTTTTCAAATCCTCCTCTTCTCAAATCGGAAGAGCGTCGTTA
>JAYDZK010000113.1:74069198-74126340 GCA_034509185.1 Euphonia xanthogaster
TTCTCCAGCTGATCAGATGGGTGTCCCCAAACATCTTTTCTTTTTTTGCAGCCACCTGTCATCTTACAACTGTCTTCAACACCTCTCAACCATTCTAGTTCCCTCGTTCATCTAATTCTGTTTTCTCCATAGAGGCTTTCATCTAAAATGTTTTTTAAAATATTTAATACAGACTATGAAAAGAAGTTCACACAGGCAAGATCACATGGCAATGTAAAATGTCAGAGTGTTGTCAGCTTGCCTCACGTTGGTTACTGTATCATTCTACTCCTGAGACAACAGCCTTCTACATGGCAGACTTAGCTTATGGACACAAAAAAATAGAGTGTTCTCTTTCTCCCAGAATATATCTGAGAAATATTAAAATCTGTATTTTGAAATTAACAGCACATCCTTATCCAAATATGTTGGTTTGAAACTGCATGTTAATAGTACTTGCTTTGGTGTCAAGTTTTCAGTATTATACATCACAAATGACTAATTAGCAGGAAAAAAAAAATGTGTATCACTGCTTCTTCATTTTATCAGAGGACATGGCATGAAAACAGTCTGTCTTCCACGATTTTTTTGCTCCTTCTTGATAAGGAATGCAATTTTTTTGCAGAGACTATATGCCAGCAAAAAGAGTATATACTACCAACCCTGAACATCCAAGAAGGGATGTTCTGGCACCACCCAGATTTTTCTGGTATATCTGGAACCAAGCTAGAAAAGGGCTGAGCAATTGACTGCACACCTGCTCTGAGGCCAGGTCTGAACCTGCAGGCTTCTTTGGAGTGGTCCCAGCTAACAGGACATAGATACTAATAGAACATTATTTATATTTTGAAGAAGGGAGAGAAGGAGCCTGGAAACTACAGGCCTGTCTGTCTCAACTTCAGTGCCTGGTAAAGTTATGAAGGAGATTGTTCTGTGAGATATTGAAAACACACAAAAGACAATGCAGTCATTGGTCACAGCCTTTCATGAGGCGAAAGTCCTACTTATCAATCTTGATTTCATTTTATGACAAGGTAACCCACCTAGCTGACCAAGGAATGCTAGCTGAAGTAATCTTGGATTTTGGTAAAGCTTTCAATACCATCTCTCACAGTATTCTTCCAGACACGGTGCCCAGCACACAGCTGGATAAACACATTGTGTGATGGGTGAGAAACTCATCACACGATGTGTTTATCCAGCTGTGTGCTGGGCACCGTGTCTGGAAGAACAAAGACACAATGCCAAAGGCTCATGGGTTGGACACAAAGGGTTGTAGTGAATGGGGTGGCATCATTGTCACTAGTGGGGCTCTGCAGGCATCCATCCTCAGTCCTGTGCCCTTCAACATGTTCAGAAATACTTGGATGCAGGACTGAAAGGGATACTGATCAAGTTGGCAGACAATACAAAACTGGGAGGAAACGCTGACTCCCTTGAAAGCAGTGAGGACCTGCTGAGAGGCCTTGACAAACCAGAGGGCTGGACAGTCACCAACTGTATAAAGTTGGACAAAGGGAAGTGCTGGATTCTGCACCTGGAATGGGACAACCCTGGAGACTGGGGAATAAAAGGCTGGAAAGCAACACTGCAGAAAGGGACTTGGGGGTCCTGGTTGATGGCAAGTTGAACCTGAGTCAGCAGTGCCCTGGCAGCCAGGAGGGCCAACCCTGTCCTGGGGAGCATCAGGCACAACATCACCAGCTGGGCAAGTCAGGGGATTGTCCTGCTCTGCTCTGCCCTGGGGCAGCCTCAGCTCGAGTGCTGGGGGCAGTTTTGGGTGCTGCAATGTAAGAAAGGCATTAAGCTGTTAGAGAGCATCCAGAGGAAGGCAATGAATATGGTGAAGGGCCTATAGGGGAAGCCTGATGAGATGAAGCTTAGGTCACTTGATCTGTTCTGCCTGGACATGAGGTGACTGAGGGGAGACCCCATTGCAGTTACAACTTCCTTGTGAGGGGAAGAGGAGGGGCAGGCACTGATCTCTTCACTTTGTGACCACTGACAGGACCCAAGGGAGTGGCCTGAGGTTGTGTCAGGGGAGATTTAGGCTGGATATTAGAAGAGGTTTCTTCACCCAGAGGGTGTTTGGGCACTGGAACAGGCTCCCCAGTGAAGCTAGTCACAGCACCAACCCTAAAAGAGCTCAAGAAGTGCTTGGACAATGCTCTCAGGCACATGGTGTGACTCTTGCAGATGGTGATGTGCAGGGCCAGGAGTTGGACTCAGTGATCCATATGTGTCCCATCCAACTCAGCGTATTATGTGACTATGTGATTCTGCTACAAGAGTCAAAAGAAGCAGACAGACATGAAAACAACACAGCCCTGTTTTATTTATTTTTATCTGACAGAAATCTTTTATTCTCTTCAACTGAAAATATTTGATCAAGCCAGATACAATTTCTGAACTTGAATTTCAGGTGTGGGTGATTGGTACTAATTTTTATAGATGTTGCAAATTCAAATTGGTTTTGGCCCCAAACATGCATTTTGTTAGATGTAACAGATTCTGCTAATCTTCAAAGCAATTAATTGGGAATTTTTAGCCCTAGCCATTAAACATATTACTCAGTCTGACAGGCAGGCAACTATATAAATACATAATTCTCTCTAGATGAATGCTTTCAAATGTGTAAATTTTGACAGATGCTAGAAGAATAATCTATATATATATCACATCCTCTGGGAAAATCCAGCAATGAAGTGGACTGCTAAAAACTCCACTGGGAGCAATGGGTGGTAGGACCTTGAAACACTGGGATACACATTTAGCAGTGGCCACTTGGTTAGTCAGCTTTAGAGAATCTTCCAATTGGGCTGGCCCTGACCAATCAAAACTGAGAGGGACAAAGGTCCTCTAAAACATACTAAAATATAGGCTGGGGAAAACAGTCTGGATTATTCCTGCCTCAGAAAAAGGCAAATTCATCTGTAGGATCACTTTTGCTCAAGGGCCTGGGTGCACTTGGTGGATAGTGCAGGAGTCCGGAGTGTAGGTCTAGGGAATTTGATTCTGGGTAAGAAGAGACAATGAATTAAGCTGTACATTGTTAATTACTATATAACAATGTATATCATTACTTCCATGGTGACTATATGCCATATTAAAAGTATTTCAGCAAAAATAACCCAGATTAATGAAGAAAAAATTGTGATGGAGCTGGACAAGTGCAACAGTGATGGAATCAGAGCTGAGTATATCTTGCAACAATCCAACATCACAGGCCATCTTTCCTGCCCTGAAATTTTATGTCTGATGAAGCCCAAAGTCATGGACTAAATGAACTAAACAGACCTTAGCAGGATAATGCATAGACTAAGGGAACAATATTGTGTGTATATATGAAAAGACTGGAAAGGTGATGATCATTAACTGGGATACAGAGAAGGAATGGGATGTAGGCATGATGAAAATGGTATAGAATAAGGGATGGATACTCTTCTGATTTCAACTGGGATAGTTATTTTACTTCCTAGCAGCTGGTACAGTGTTGTGTTTTGGATTAGTAGGACAATATTGTTGCTAAATTGTGCTTGCACTATGTTGACACCACTTTATTTTTTCTTCCTGCATTCAGATGGAAAACCAAACTTTTAAAAAACGTGTCCAAATTTTAAACTTGCATCTATATCATTAATTTACACCTCTTCAAAATGTTCTAAAATAAAATACTTAAATCAAAATACCATCCTACTCTAATAAATATTAATAAATATAAATTTTGTGAAAAAAATCACATTTAAATAAATTAAATTAAATAAGCATTTTAAAAACAACAACTTTTCCTTATGAAAATTTAATTTTTATAAGGAGATACATCCTTGTGAATATTTATGTATAACTCATCTACTGCTGCATTGAGTACTTTTAAAATGTACATGATGTTTTAATATTACAGCCTTCTGTTCAGTTTCTGGTCAAATACCAAACTCATGTCCTATAATGACTTACAAGAGAGATTGTAAAGAATTAACAATATGTGTAAAATACTGGCATTTTGAAAACACTAGAACATTTATGGTTTCTAATGCCATTTTTCACTGTCAGATAGAAAGGTTAATTTTAAATTATGTTTTTCCATTGTGTTTGCCATAGATACACTACCAATGATGAAAATGAAAATTTATCTCTAATAAATTCTCCTGAAGTCCATCTAATAAAGTACATAAGAATCTACTTTCAGAGATTAACACGTTTGATCTTTGAGAATCATAAGAAAACAATGATATGCTAAATAATTTCAATTTTTTTAGTAAAAAAAAGGCTGCTTTCAAGAAGAAAAAGAATAGTAGTACAGGTGAGCAATCAGTGCTGTAATGTAAAGAAGAAATTAGAACTTCTTCCTCCCACTGTTCTATTGAGTTGTTCTTATTTTATCAGTGAGAGGAATCTGAATTGGCAGTAGGAACACAGATATTCCTTATAGTCTCAATTTTGGGGTAGCAGGATTGAAACAGTGTCAGCTGCAATGGGACAGTTTTTGTATTTGCTTGCTATTTACAAAGCTGGGAATTTTACCACACGTAAGCAGGCAGCAGCTGCTCATGTAAATGATCACATTTCTATATAAAATAATTCAAAAAACACAGGGGGAAAGGACTCAAAATTGATATGTGGTTTGCATGGTAACTGTCTGTCTTATTGCACAGTGCAACAATGATAAAATTATTTGTGTTCCTTTTGCACAGGAAGCAAGAATGACAAGGTGAAGGACAGGCTGTTTTTTTCTAGTTTCAATGTGCTACTTTAAATGTGGGTTTATCTTGTCTTTTAGTATTTTAGCTATGTAATCAAGCAGCAGTATTACACATGTGTAGGTAAAGGAGCTTCATCCCAGCTCTTCATCATGTTCATTCATCAATTTCCTCCTTTTCCTCATGACAACTCTCCTGTTTCTGTGTTTTTCTCATGCTTTTAATCTATTTGTTTGAGAGCATTTTTTTGTGCAGCTTATCCAAATATCATGTTTTATAAAGTAATGTAGGGTATGTCTGGTTTAGAAATCGTTATCTATCATTTTCTGTTCCCTGCTGAACTGTTTGCACTAGCTCTTTGCACAAAGATCCCATGTTCAAGGTTGCTTTATTGATTTTCAAAGCACTACATGCTTTGAATCTTGACTGTTTGAAAGATCCTTGCTCTCTCTCCTGCAATTTCTTTGCTCCATTGAAAACCAAAAGGTAAGGGCAAGCATTTTCTGTCGTCTGGGGAAAATAGAGTTCTCACGAGAATTAGGCTAAAAATTCAGAAGCCAGCACAAAGAGCCACCCTAACCTAGTCTATCTTCAAAACACAATGTGAAGCCTGAGTCTTTCAATTCAGATGCAGCACCTCATCTTTACACTTTCATTATCACTGTATACTGTGTTCAGGATCTTCTTTCTAGTTTAGAAGTGTGGGTTTTCAAAGTGGGAGGGTTTTGTTGCATTGGTTTTTTTTTTCTTTGTTTGGGGATTTTTGTTTGGTTGGTTTTGCTTTTTTAAAGGAGAGCTAGACAATTATGAAATCTGGGCTACTCTCATAATAATAAGAATATTTGAAACAGTGCTTTTTGGAAGCTGAAAGTTCAATGAAAGTTTTATGGGGAACCTTTCTAAAATGCAGTATTTGAGGTATAAAGTAGTCAAGTGCACAAATCAATTTCTCTGGGGAAAGCTGCATGTCTGAATCAATGACAGGATTTCATAGAAACATAATACAAGTAGATTTTTCCTCTGGATAAACATACTCTTTCAGGTTTTCTTAAGCATTGTGGTTCTGAATTCCATTAAAACTTTTTGATCAAATTTGCTGACTGATGATCAGAACACTGTGAAGAATGGAAATAGAAGGAAAGCTGACAGTAGGGGTAAGCAATGTAAAATTTAAGATTAATTACATAACTTTATTTCGAGTATATGTGGTATAATACATAGTCTTTTTAAACTGGTCAAATTTCTGTGTAAGTTATAATCAGACTGGAAAAAAATTCAGCTAAAATGAGGTTATTAGGTAGTCCTGTGATTATTTCAATATGATGCAGACTATTTAATGCAGTAGATATCCCCAGACAATTCTTAAGTGAATTTTCATGGATATATTCCCATAATCATAGACTTAACAAGCATACCAAAATTGAAGATTCAAGAATATAGTAACTTTCATAAGGGGATTAGAGATTTCAGAAAAGCTTTTTGTTATAGATAACACCATTGGTTTTCTCCTATTCAAATTCTGCTGCATTTGCCTAAAGTGAAACTGTCAGATATTAAAGCAATTATTTTTTCTTATTCAGCAACACTGGCAGTCAAAAGGTTATGAAACTTGAAGGAAGTGGTGGGGGAAAATGACAGAAAATCAAAATGCAGAATGTAAGAAAACAACTGTTATTACTGGTGGGAAGGTGTTAGTCTTCCACAAGAGATGAAGTCTCAGAGGATGAAATGTAGAGAGAAAATTCACATACTGTTTAAATCAGTGCGAAGATTTTTTCATACACTCTTAAAAATCTTATCATAATGTTGTCCACTTTCTACTTCTGGGACCTCAGTTCACCAGTCATTCATTTAAAACATCCTTAATCAGCTTTTCTTATCATTATATGTTCAATACACCCTATCTTCAACTGTTCCTCAAATTTTTTTTCTGATTCAACAGTTGTTTTGGTATGTTTAAATTTCTTTTCATAGAATAATAAAATCATAGAATGGCTGGGATTGGAAGGGACCTTAATGTTCATCTAGTTATAACCTCCCTGCCATGAGCAGGGAACTTCCCTTAGACAAGGTGGTCAAATCCCATCCAATCTAACCTTAAACACTCCCAGGCATGGGGGCATCCACAGCTTCTTTGGCCAAACTATTCCAGTGCCTCACCATCCTCACAGTAAAGAACTGTATTCCAATATCTAATCTAATCCTGCTCTCTTTCAGTGTGAAGCCATTCCCCTTTGTCACTGTCCTGTCACAACATGTTCTTGTAAATAATCTCTCTCCATCTTTCTTGCAGGCTTTCTTCAGGTATTGGAAGACTACCGTAAGACCACCACATGGCCTTGTCTTCATTTAAATCCACTGCTCTGATTTGGGACAGATTTGGGAGGGATACCAGCATCATAAAGTCAACCCAGGACATCCGTATAATTAATAAGCTTTGCTTTCCTCAAATAAAAGATACCCTCTAAAGAAAGATGTGTGGAGGTAACTGTCACTTTATGAATTCACCGGTTGAAAGATTTCATTCTTTTGTTCAAAGAAGCAAAAGCCTTAATTTGAAGATTTAATGACTCTGACATGATAATTGCTCTACACACAATACTTGATTGAGCTACATGTAGGTCAGAGGAAATCTCAAAACTTCAAACACTTATACTAGTACTAATTTCTGTTCCATATTAAGCATTTATATCAGGTTGCACATATACAATTCTAGCTGCATAGTAGGACTTTTTAATCTTCTCTGTCACGAAAGCTTTATTTCCCCTTTCCTCATTTAAACAGCATACTACTAAAATTTTGTGATGTAGGAGTTGCAATTGCTGTTCAAGATGACAATCAGGTCAATATCTCCATGGAAATTTGAGATAATGGAGTCTCTTCATAGCAGTACAATTATGTGAGTCAATAGATTTAATAGTCAAACTGCTAGTCCATTGAGACAGTATGCTCTTCATTGCCTTTTCTCTCCACCCTGAACATGGCAAGAGATTTACAGCTGGATGTATATTTCAACTAATTAGTTTCTTTACAGAACCATGAGCACATAAAGGAATACATAAAGTGCCACACAAAAAAAAAGTTCTTAGAAGCAATGGACCAAAATGGCACATAAGAAACAGTTTATTTAGTATTTTAAATACCTCAAGATCTCCTTTCAGATAACAAAAGAAAAAATTCCCAAAACTTTACTTTCTTATTTTTGAGAGACTTAAGGAAATGTGTTGTGATAAAACTATTGATTAGTTATGGAGGACTGGAAATCACACACAAGTGAGAATATTAAACTGAGTAGTTTTCTTTCTTTCATACACAGTAGTCCAAGCTACAGTTTTAGATTACATGCAAGAAAGGAAAACAAAGAAACAAACAAAAACAGCTTTAAAAGAGAAACACTAACATTATCAGGATTATTCTGAAGAACATAATCATACACTGGAACTGCTACAGCTTCAAGTGGGTAATATACAGTCACATTGGTTATGGGAGATGAAAAGTTATTTTAGCAGAAAATTTAGAATTAAATGATAAAGATGGATCTAACTAACAGTATTTTACCAGCCCAAGCTAAGGAGCATTACCTGTGATACTGGTTTGGGTTTTGCCTTTTTTTTTTTCCTTTTATATGTTTTCTATATTCTTTACACATATATTTGTACCTGTCTTGCCTATTGTATAAGTGACTAGTTTTCCCAGTGTTTTTCCATGGCAGAAAGACAAAAATTCCCGTGCTCTAAACCCCAGGGGATACAAGGCCCCAGTGCTATCTTGGTTCTTCCTGGGAACCACTTCCTGGGTTGAGAACAACTCTTCAAGATACATTTCATGGACAAAGTACAGCTAGTGCTGAGGAGGGGGCTCCAGAGAAGGAGCTTTACCTGGGGGGGAAACTGCTTAATCCCTTGTGCTCCTAATTGGTGCTTTTTATCAATTATGCTAATTCCCTAAAACTTAGAAATGTATGCTCATCCCTGTAGGGATGGGCTTTTGTTGACATTTTTCCATAACTGGCCCTGAGGGCCTTCATTAAAGATCCTCTTTTATATTACCTCTTTACTAAAATTAACCTGAGTTTCTTTTCCAGTTTGGGAAAAAGGCAGCAACTGGTACTACTAAAAGAAGTGGTTAGCTAGGAGTTTTCAAGGACCTGAAATGCAGATATATCTGTAGCGATCAAGATAGATACTGAACTCTCCAAATCTAACGTGCATTAGCATTCTAAAATGTATCAATTGTAGTAAACCCAAATTTAAAATTCCAGAATTAATCCCTTGTTCTCAAAGGGGGAGAGAAAAGGAAAAAATCATGAGTTGTCCTCCTGCCATTGAGTCAAACTGTCCTCCAGAGAAATAATCATTGGTGATGGTGCACACAGTGATAAAATATAGTCTTCCCAATTTTTCTGTTAGTATTTGCCACATTATTTACCTTATGTTCCCTATGTGCCAAGACAAGCACACTTAATTTTTATTCTTCCAAAATCTAAGCATGTTGTAATTGGGAAAAAAACAAGGACCAGTAACATCATGCATTCTCTTGTCACACTATAATCATTAATTTTCTTCTTTTAAATAAAGTTTGGATGCTGTGTTTATCCTGCTCAGTTGACATTATTAGTGCAAGCAAAATAAATTTTATGCAATCATTCTTCACATTTTCAATTCCTTTTTGAGATCCAGTGTAATAATATGTTTCATTAGTATCTCTTCTCTGTCAAGTTTGGCATCTGATTTTTCAGTCCTGGGACACAAAAAGAAAAAAAAAAACATGGTGGTGGAGAACAAACAGGATAAAATTAGCTTGAATTAAGAGAAGAAAAATTAGGCCAAAAGAGACCTGTCCAATGATACACTTGAATTACTTTCTGATACATTCCTGAATATCATAGCAAGATTTCAAATACCAAGTTAGCACAGAGACAAAATGTGTATCTAATACAAGAAGATCTACTGCAGCTATTGCTGCCTGAGTCAATCTTGTAAGCCAAGCCATGTGGTCTGTTATTCCAAAAGGAATGTCTGTTCAGGTGGAGTATTTTTATCATTACATACCTGCATCTGCTTGGGCTGTTGAAAGTAAGTTGGTCACCTGCTGGAAGAAAACACCATGGGTAAACAATATTTTTAATAATCAGTTACTGGAAATTGGGCATGGATACTTTTGATTTGTTACTACTGTTTCATATATTTGTTTTTCTTGTGGTAAATAGACATATTTCGCAGATCTAAACCATGCCATTCTCACACCATCCCAGTAGATATCTTATACAAAGAGAATATTGTCATCAAAATTAAATATCCAGGTAATTTGAAGACAGGGTGGCGTGCACATGTATGCATATAGAAATGCATATATGTTTTATAACATAAATGGCAATCTAGGGGGAAAATATGGAAAAAATTGATATAAGATCCAGATTTGCAGTATTATGAAAAGATAACATATCTAGGAATTTATCTCATAATGGTGAATTAAATGTACTCAATCCTTTTATGAGCAGACTGGTACTGCTTACAGAGATAAAATAACCTTCAGAATATTCTAATTTTACATGACATCAAGTCTAAATGAAGAAAACATTACTCAAATGTGTCTGTCCCTGAAAGATACGTGAGAAATTGTAAGATAAGAGTTTTCTTTTGGTAACTGTGTTCCACACCTCAGTAATAGGGGGGTGATTCACTACAGCCAGTAACATGAACATTTTTGTTTGTTTGTTTGTTTGTTTATATTATTCTTAGTTTATTATTTCAAGATAAAAAGTTTCAACCTAAACATAAAATCAGGTGGTCCTTCCCTCTGTGTTGGAAAAAAAACATGGAGTCCTTAAATGCAGGTGAAATTACTTAGGGAGCAAAATCTGGAAATATTACCCAAAGCACATAATTCAAATTGTAAATTTCATATAAGCTTAACTATATGATTATGAACCTATCCCTAAAAATGAAGTGAATTTTCGAATTAACTTCAGAATAATTTCTGAATTCAGCACAGACAAATAGAGATAAGAAAAGCAAAAAATGTAAATTAGTAGAAAAATAAATCCTACCATTTGCCTTGAGAGTCTGATTAAGCAAAATGGATCCTCAGTTGTTAAACTTCGGAAGCTTTCAACAGAGAGTGTGCAGGACCTGGTCTGTTGAATATCTGAAATGTCTGTGCCATCTGCATACCATGCAAAAAAAAAAAAATAGATGGCACAGCATGAATATCTTAAAAGTAAAATCTATTTGTGATATAAATGGTGATAAAATTTGAATTTAATTTTCTTCAGGTTAGCTCTAGACTTAATTATTTTTCATATAAATACTTTTTGTTCACTAGAATTATTTTGGTTTTATTTTATGTTACAACAGTTTGTATAGTCATAGAAAATGCAGATGAGACAGTTCAGTTGCCAGGACTTTTCATTAGAAAAAGTAAGCTGTGGATAAGGATGTCGGCATCCAATATAATACTAGCAGACACCATGTAATTTTACAAACAACTAAAATGTAATATTTGTGTCACATGAAAATTGTTGTTTAATAAACAAAAATCTCTCAGTAAAGTTATTTATGCTTTTTGCTTTGTTTTGGAGTTGATAGGTAGTGGGAAAGGGAGTAATGTTCTAAAGGTTCTACTGCTTCCTATTTGAATATAATTTATTCTTATTAAGGCATTTCAAAATTACACTAATTTATCATGACCAGAAGTCAGCCCTGCATGTATATTATTGCAGAAAACTTACAATTCCATATCTGTCTGGAGAAAATGTCCTTGAATAATTAAACATCTGAACTCTTTGATTGGAGAAAACAATGTCACAAAGGGAAGAGAAAAAGAACAGGCTTTTCTGAAACAAAGAAAATACTAGTTGGCAAAGGAAAATAGAAGGCTAATCAGAATCTTAAACACCAAAAATATTCAAAGACATTGCTTTGGGATTTGAATAGTTTATTTTGCTAAATAAAAAACATCCTTTTTCTTGATGTCTTGGGATTTGTTCCTGACATTACAGTCTTGAGGTTTCAGCATGTTTGATTTGTCCATATATAATCAAAGATCATATTATATAAATCCCAATGCAGAACCTGACTACCTAATTTAAAGGAACCATTGTCATTGCCTGAATAATAAGTAATAGCCCATAAAGCCAAATTTCTCTTTCTTTTATTTTCCTCCCTTATCAGAGAATTGAAATCTGAACATCTATCAGAACTAATTGCAACACTCTCATATTATTAGCTGTAAGATCAGCTGCAAGCCTTAAGCAATAAAATTCTACTCAACTAGCCATTAGCTTTTGTTTTTTATTGTTGTTTTAAATAATCAAGATTAGCTGGCAGCAGACACTATCACTGACAACTGTTGAAAAGAAATCAAATTACAATAGATTCTTTAACTAATGAATTAATTCAAACTGACTTCTATGTAATATTGCCATGAGATCTGCCAGCCTGCAGAATGACTGTAAATTATAGATGCCATGGACACAAAACCAGTAAATAAATCACACTAGAAAATCAAACTGAGATAAGTTTGCAATAACAAATTGGTGGTTGGGAAAGAAATAGTGAGAACTTTGCCAAATCTACTTTTGTGGAATATCTTAAAAGCACATAAATACATAAAAATCTTAAAAAAGAAAATAATGGACAGACTGCTATGATTAGAAGGAATTGATGCTGATGATAGGACAAAAAATTTTCGTCTTACTGAAGTAACTCTCATTCTTCCAGATGCAGCAATAGTGGATGCTGTTGTAGGTTTACATACATTGTGCATGCACGAACTCTCCAGGTCCCAGGTTTGTTTCTGTATCTTTTGAACCTTCCTGTTTCTTTTTAGCTGAGAGTACACAAGGCCTGCCATGAACAGAAAGACATGTTGAATTCTGAAGGTAGGGGTAACCAGAAAGATGCCCAAGGCAGTGATCACTTTGATCACAGCTTCCTTCTGTCACACAAAAAAAATGAAGAAAACCCAAACATTAATAATATGCTGATCTCTGCAGAATTAAGGTGTATGTGATTTTCTGGGTATGGAATTTTCACAACTTTCAGGGATTGGAGTATCCTTATTCAAGGGAATCTATATGGCAGTTCTACTGTAACTGTCCAAAGATCACCCAAAGATAATTTTTTTCTTACTGAACCAATAGCAAACAAAAGAATGAGATTTGCATAATATGTTCAATGAGAATAAGCAAAAGAATTTCTGGAGTTAGATATCACTTTAATATTAAATAAGGAAGGCAAGGGGCAAAAGTAGATCAGGGAATATCAAGGAACAAAGAGCCAAACGGGCTGAGTAGTGAAGCTTCCACTACCCTTATTCCCTTTTGTTGCTACAACTATAGCAGGGATGGGCTTTCTTTTATGCCCTTGTGAAAGCAGTAGGGGCATATGCATTTCCAATAGGGTAACAATTTGGATTTTTGGCGTGAGGTGTGAACCTGTCAAAGAAGATATAATTAAGGATTTATAATAGATGTATAAATAAATACAATATTACATTTATTAGTGAAATAGATATACTACTTAGTTGGAAGATTTAGGAAAAAGTTAAAATTTTCTTTCTTCCTCTGTAAAAAATGAAAATCACTGATACTGAGGCAATAGGCAAGGAACTGGACATGAATTTCCCATTAAATACATCAGCAAATAAAAACAGATTGTTATACTTTACTTCACATAAATATAATTTACTGTTTTGTTGTCCTCTAAAAAGAGAGATCTTCACAGAATATACACAAATTCAGAGATCTACAAAATACCTGAAGATTTGGCCATTTTTGCTTTGGATTATACTTGTCAATTTTATCATTTCAATCTTTGAATATTCTGCTATTTTCGTAATTTATTCTACACCTTACAAGGTTCTTTAAAATCTTATTTTTCCAATTACTTCCTCTTTACTAAAGAAAGGCTACTTTTTTCCCCATACATTTATTGTCTCCCAGAAAGCCTTTGGCACTTGCAAAATCTCCATATAACTCTAAACTGTCATTGAATATTGGCATAATTATATATGAATATTCAACAAGGAATTTGGAGATGAAGAATACATCCTTATGACCACATTGATTAATAAAAACTTAGAGAAGTATACGTCACTTGCTTTTGAACAAATATTAGCTTTCCTGCACTGTTTGATCAGTCCTCCTAAGTAGGTGTCAAGCAGCTCATTTTCCTGGACTGACTTTAGGTTAAAGGCATTCTTTCATCCACTCATACAAAATTATGTCTGCAATCTTTACCTCTGCTTTTCTTAATTATATGAAGTAAACATACGACTAGAAGGAAAAAAAACCCAAAATAGCTGAGCCTATACTGAAAGTCATATTTTACCAGACTCCACCAACCAGTGGAATGTATTAACATGGATTCTTATAATAGGCAACACCTCACAAAAGGAATTATGAATGCTTGATCAAATGACATTGCTAAGAGCACTTTCAAAAGACACATTCATATGTTGGACCATGAAAGGTATATATGCAATAATCTGAGAAAAAAAGGCACAGCTGGCAGTTATTATTTTGTAGATTTATGCTGTTAGCAAAGCATTTTGAAAGAGTTAACTAGCCAACAGCTTTTACATCAAAACTTATATTAGGTCTTTTTTTTTATTACTAGTGGAAAAAATAGCCCTTAGTTTCTTGCTTGCATAATTTTTTGTGAACATACTCAGACCAATCACATAAATAATCCTGATATATAGGGTTCCATTTTTGTATGACATTTCTAGAAATCTGATCTAATTTCAAATATACTACTTCAGGGCATCTAAATCCATTTTTTTATACACAAACAAAAACTCTTCACACATTTTTTCTGTTCAAGGTTATGCACACATTTTCCTGAAATGTAATTTTGCTTCCCCCTAAGACAGGTGAGTACAGAACAGTAGGTAGTTCCTAAATTCCCTCTTGATAAATTTTATTTATACCATTTCAACTATACAGCCACAGATTGGAACTAAACTTCAAATCAAGTATCATTCACTGAGGAGAAAATTTTATCTGAAACAAAATCACGGATTTACAAAAAAAGCCTGCTTTAACCTTTGGTTTATATTAAAAAAAAATCAGACTTTTACAGAATTAGCATCAGATTAGAATTACACTTCAACTTCAAATTAATCTTTTCTCAATTGTTTGAAGGGTCATTCAGAAGGTTCTGTTTATGATGAACATAAAGAACTCTTGGTTTTGAGCTATTCTCAGGACTCCAGGAAGTTACTTTAATTAAAAACTTCAACACCAAAATCCCCCCAAATTAAGACACCTCAAAGTAAATATAATTACATATCTTCATTGAATTGCAAAATAACAGTATTTAAAATTTAATCTCAGTGTGCCCTGGTGTAAAATGTCTTCCTTTTTAGAGCCGTCCATGATAAAATTGCTCCACTCTCTACACTTTTTTGGAAATGTCTCAGTGGTACCTAAAGTTTTAGCTTTTATGTATTCTTCATGTATTTGTAGCTATGTACACAGTTAAGTGCCTATGTATAACTTCAAGTGCTTTTCCAGCTTTTTTCCCCACAGTGAATAGACACATATTGGTGCATTCCTAAAAATTAGTTTAATCTTGTTAGTTCACCAAGGACTTTTTATTTTGCACCATGTAATCATAGACATAATAAAGGTAAGGTAAGAGATTGAGCAGAGAGCTCCAATAGGCCAGAACCCAGGGGAGAGATTATTTAACCAACTGCTCCCCTTACTAGACAATATTGGCTAGATATTTTAATTCCCAATCTTTTAAAATTGTATTAATCTCATTTGGGGTGTGGTTTAGCCATATTGTGTATCTGAAGACATTCAAATAAAAGTTTGCTTTTATATTATCATTCTAACATTACCTGGAAAGTTTGCGTTCTATTTCCATTTCCAAGCATCATCAGCTTGTATTTACACTGCTTACCAAGTCACTTACCTTCCCTGGAACATTTCTTTTCCCTGAAAACAGCTCATTAATCCCCATTTGCGCCCTCCTGAGTTTCCTCCTGAGCTAGAAGACAGCAGTTGGGTCAGGGCAGCAGGAAGTCTGTCTGCTACCTATGCCCAGATGTTGTGCCCCTTTAAAAAAGAAATAATATAGCAGAAAATGCCCTGGGAGAATTAAATAAATGAATACAACCCCAGCCAAACTTACAAGACTTTCATGAAGCTTTGTGTTAGGCCTTTGCAGCACTCATTAGACAGAATAATTAGCTTTATTTCAGAATCCTAACATTCAGCAAGGACATCCTGAGTAACTGTTTAACAGAAGGATACAGACTTCAGTGAAAATCATTGCTAACTAATACAGAGTAATCTGAATTATCTCACTGAGTTAAACATCTCTATCAAATATCCTGCAGAGATCATCCAAAATATTTTCTTCTTTTCAAGTATCTATGAAATTAATCAATGTAATATGCATTTTAATGCAATCTGTTGACTTAACTATTTTTCTTTCTCCTAATTCTTGAATATTGTTTTAAGAATCTGAGTCTCAGTTATTCTATCTGTCCCAATACATATATTTGTGTGTAAAAACAGATTTATAGCTAAAGATCATGTGATATCCCATATCATATCCTAGGTCAAATGTGATATTCCTCATCCCTATCACAGCAAATAAGGATCAATAAAAGAAGGCAATACCAGTTTATGAAAAAAAGCCTGTCCTCCCACAAAGACATTATGTTCAAAGTCATGACAGTCACATTAAATGCATTGTGGAAAATGGAATGAAGACCTCAAGATAGGTAAAATGCATTTCTTCCTCATTGGGCAGATGGGACTAATGCTGGTTCTATTCACGATAAATTTTTGACCTTTTAAATAGAATAGTTAATATATTGAAAGATGTAATATTGGCAATATATATTGGGGATTTGGAACAAAG
The DNA here is from genome assembly GCA_034509185.1 of Euphonia xanthogaster. Classification (NCBI taxonomy): domain Eukaryota; kingdom Metazoa; phylum Chordata; class Aves; order Passeriformes; family Fringillidae; genus Euphonia; species Euphonia xanthogaster. Next base: position 74,085,757 of record JAYDZK010000113.1, read on the forward strand.
CTTTGCATTTTAGGAAAGCAATAAAGAGAAGATTGCCACTGTTATTCATGGATATGCTTACATTAAGTGGCACTAGGCTGTCATGTGAGAATTGAGTCACAGATTCTTCACATTTTCATCTTTTTATTTAAAAATCACCAAATAGTCCTGCTTTGTCATCAAAAAAAATAGAAAAGAGAGCAAAGCTTCTTCAAATACCTTCCTATGAATTGTGACTGTAAACCCAAGGCAGGTGGTCCCACATGTACTTAGGGAGATATCAAGGAGTTATGAGGCAGCTGTGACCACCCTCTGCCCACTTTTCCTCCCTGATAATACTCTTCACTCTCCTCCCTGATAATACTCTTCCTCAGCCACAGAAATTGTCCCAAACTAGCCCTTTTAAAATTAAATTAATTCTTTAAAAATTCTCTTTGTGATTTCTAAGAGTCATTACATTCTTTCACTGTAATAATAATGAAACCATACCATATATCCCTGAAACGCCTCTGGCTTGTTAGTTCAAGATATGAGGATAGGTAACAAGAGCAATCCCAAAATATACAAGGCCTTAAAAGAAAGACAACTCAGGCCATTCACAAAACCTTTTACTGTACCCATCCAATAACAGTCATATAGAAATTTCAACAGCAGTAATTCACTACGTAGTCACTAAATGGGTTTTTTTGCCTTCTCTATTCCAAGGGAGTCATAAGATTTGCTCTTCTATGTATTCTATCTGATTGTTCAAGATATGAGCCTTTAGGACAAAGTATCCTGTATATAATTAGAACCCATAGGAATAGGCTTATTTTAATTGCTATAGCCTTATTACTAAAAATAAGTCCAGAGCAAATTTTAAGAAGTTTTCTTCTAATTTAGTAAAATTGCACTTTCAGAACTGGCATTGTACATTCATAGATATCTGCAGACTTACTTCACCTTTATTTATGTAGTCTAGAAATATTATTTTCTGTGTTCATGAGGGCATAGTCCCTACTTGTATGACATATATCATATACTTGGAAATTGAACTAGATTCCTGAATTGTTTTCTTAGTTCTGAGGTGGACCCTGAAAGGTTTGACATGACAATCAAATAGGGAAAATATAAAATAAGGAAACAATTATTTGACTGTTGTTTGATACTGATGCATCTATCGGCCACCTGGAAGCTTATGTATCTGCATTGTGTGTTCCTGAGAAATGCTATGTAAGAATTATTAGTTGTACAGAAACTGTATTGGAATGGCATTGGAAGCAATATCTACATAGTGGAGTCTGTATAGCACATGTAGCAGTGTGTTTCTGTAGGTGATTAACCTCTGAGCAAGGCTCAGAGAAATATTCACTTAGACAATCCTGACTGACAAAATATTCCCTCTTTCCCTACCCTGAAAACCAGCTGCTGTCACTCATAGAAGAAGCATCATCTGTAGCTCTAAAATGTCATCATATCTGGAACATTAAATACGTGGGAGTCTGATTCCCAGTTACCTGTTAGCTCCTTTTCATGCCTAACTTCAGAGATTCTCTAAATTTTTGGCAGCCAAACCTAAGCATTCTCACACACAAGCTCTTCTTTTAGCTGTCCTTCTGAAATTCTTTTCTTTCCCCACCTGTCCTTTTTTGCTGATGTTTAGTCACAAAACTTACCTAGCTCCTACTCAGAATGGCAGTCTGTTTATACAATGTGACGGGAATAGGCACTTCATTTTTGATGTAATGCACTCCGAATATGTTTTTTGTCTGTTACCCAACTTTTCCCTCATTATTCATAATACTGCTTGTGTTTTTCATCTTTGCTAACAGTGTTTGGACTACAGTGTTTTCACAGCGGTTTCCACATTTCTTTCCTAAGGAACAGCAGCAATCGACATGTTGAACATTAGGAATTTTTTATCCATGTACTTTAAAGTGTAGCCAGCAAAACTGAATTCCACCTATTATTTGGTATAGCCAGTCACTTGGTACCATGATACCTTTCTATAAGATTTTATTCCAGCTTTTAATTTCATATCACTTCTGAATATACTCAACTTCACAATACCTTTTACTACACATGCCTACCGTACGTCTTTTGTGGAAAGGGACCAGGTGTTCTTAAGATCTTTTTCACCTGTCTTTCATTATGGTATAGATCCATAAGAAAACATACCCTCCTAAGTAAAAGAGGTTGATATAGCATAAGAGACACATACTCAAAAAATTCACATTTTTAAAAATAATCTTATCATTATCTAATTGACTTCCAATGACAATGGCTATTTTGGGATTCACAATTTGCTGACTCTTTCCAAATACATGATTGCATATTGGGTCAAAGACCTGTATTCTTTATTGAAGCTTCTAACTATTTATCCTGTGTAGAAATCAATCAGTTCTGGCCAGTTTATCTACCCTTACTGGTTTAAAATATTAATACTTTTTTCTAAAATCTTCTCCTTAAATTCATATATGATATCTTTCTCCATTACATTTCCTTCTTTTTAAAGATAGTTGTCTTGTAACTCGTTTGTACTGAAATCCAAAGCTGTAATGATGGCAAAAGTTATGCTGGAATCAGAAGCCAGATTAGCATTTACAGAATCAAAACTGCTTAAAATATGAATGAAAAGTCCACAATGTAGCAGCATACTAATTTTTAAAACACATTATACTATAAAAATATTGTATGGAAACCTTCTAAGTCAAGCACTAAGAAGTTCAGAAATGCTAATTTATTCCTTCTGCATGCACATTTTCCTGCAGCATTCATTACCTGATATATGACAGTTTGTGTTTGGTTTATTTTAAAGGCTTCTGTCTTGTTCCATTTTCTTCAATTTTTTTCTATCTTCTACAATCACTGTCCATCTCTAAGTCTTATTTGAAGTATTTCACTGAACACAAAAAGCATAAAACAACTTCTAAATATTTGCATAATGTTATTACTATACCTTGAGAATTCTTCATTTACAATACATGTACTTTCACATAACCCTGCAAGATAAAGTTCTATTATTAACCATTTATGTTCATTGAAAGATGCAAAGGGTGACAAAACATTTTAAAACTCCTAAGCAACAGGAGGGAATCCAAAGGAAACAGGAGTAAATTATTCAATGGTAACAGAAATCTGATTATAAGTTGTCTGAAAGTAAAATGTGAAGCACTCAGTATGTCTTTTTCCTTTTAATTTAGTTTTGGAAAAGACTAATTACATGAATAAAAATTAAAATTATTAGCACAGCTGAAGGACTTCTTCCCTTGATGACCAGATGAAGTTTCACCTTGCCTGGATAAAGGATGGGTGGTACCTTATCAGTGAATTACCGATTCCAGCCTTTCTTTTTTTCCCCATGTGGAAAATTCTTAAAAACAAAACAAAACAAAGCAAACAAACAAACAAACAAAAAAAATAAAACACAAAAGAAACAAGCAGAAGCAAAAGAGAAGCAGAAACAAGCAGCAAAAGAGGCAAAAGAGCTTAGACACATGGATGGGCCTTCTAGAGATTCACAAAATGGATTTACACCAGAGACGAACAGTCCCCTGAAAAGAGTTAATCTGAAGAGATAGCTTGCCATTAGCATTTGTACCACTCAAAAACCACTTCTCCAGAATTACTCTAAGGTCCTTCAAACTTCTTAGCAGCAAAGAATCAGCAGGAGAAGTTAAGAGTCCAAAGAAAATTATGGACTTGAGTTTATCTTCACTTTAGAAATATGTAAATTTCATGAGGGATAATTTCATGATATGCCATAAACAAGTGTCTCAGAGAGAGAAAAAAAAGGGTGCAGACTCTTGACAGTGTGGACTATGCCTCCTAATGGGACAGTACAGGACTGGAAAGATCTGTGCAAAGGCTGGAACAAGAGGGCATGACCAATAGCCTTGCAATGAACAGCTTTTTACTTAAATATTTTCTGAAATAAAATATTCCATTTTGGGAAACTGTGATAAAGAATTTTTCTCTGGAATAATAAGTTCATCCATTGGTTAAATAAAGTGTCCTCTATTACATCAGTCTCTTATCTGTGCCTAAATATAAATCACAGACATTTAGAAGAGATGATTGACATAACTTAAAGGAATAAACGAGAAAGAACATAAACCACAGCATTAAAAAAATGGTGTATAGGCTGTTTACATAAAGTAAATTTTCTCTGATCATGAAAATTTCATGAAAAAATTATGAAAATTTCCAAAAATTACTTTGTAAACCTATGAGACTCTCTCACAGCTGTTATCAGTTAAGCTTTAGAACCAACAAGCAGTAAGCCCAGAAGACAAATATTTACAGGGGAAAGAAAAGGACACAAGGCACCATAAACCAGGCAGCTTAACAAAATTAATTACTGGAAAACTACTGTACAATAAATCTTGGTGGTTTGGGAAGAAATAGGTGCAATGTATTTCAAATACAAGAAAGACTTCTATCTAGCTTATGAGAATCTCGCAAGGATAATGGGGTGGTACATTTTAAATGAAAATACTTATATTGTGGGAACAAAATTAAGTATGGAAACACTCAAAACTCTGATAAATAATCTTTATTAACTTGTATGGTTGTATCAGGCAAGGTTCTGCCAGCATAGGTCTTATAACCTCTCGTATTCAATGTACTAATTAAAAGGGAAAAGGAACAGAAAATATTTACGTTTGCAGATGAAAATTTCTAAATTTGTTAACAAGGATCAAAACAGAACACTCTTTGTTTAAAATAAGATGCAACTATATGTAGATAAGAGCAAATAATGATCATTAATTAGCAATGCTGTGAAGAAGATGGATAGTTTTTTTTAAAAAAAAGAGGATAAGAATTTGAAGTTAATTATTCAAACTCATCATGAATCAAGATATGGAATTAAATCATATTGCCTTACATAAAATATAGTGTTATAGAACAAGTTGTTTGAACAACCATCTTTCAAGAAATTTAAGTAAAGTTCAGAGGACAAACAATTGGCTATGTTAAGGTCTATTCCAAAGTTTTTCATCTTTAATTATCTCTATTATTTTAATGGTGGAAGTTTAAAAACCAGGATTCCCTGAGAAGGAATGGGAAAGTCATCAGAATGTCAGATGAGAATCCCACTCCCTTAGAGAAGCTTTAAAGTATCATCCTCAGAGCAGTGTTGGTCAAATAAATAATCTGCTGAAACCTATCATCCCCTCCGTAAATTAATGATGCACTTTAGTTTCAAAAAAGGTTTTCAGACTGCTCCATGCAAAAAGGAACTAATTTTCAAAATTCAACTGGGATACAGGATATGAGATTGGAGTGTCTACAAATTTATATAAGGCTAAAATGAGAATTTTTTTCATAGCACCAGAAAAAAAAAACAAACCAAAAAAACCTAAAAAACCCCACGCACCACAAAAAACATCTTCCAGAGAGAATCAGTTTCCCATTTTCCAGTTTGCAGGAGGACTTATTTCCCTAGATACTAAACTTCAGCAAAAATCTAACTTATCACATGCAAGTTGTTTTTTCTAGGGGAAAAAGATATATAGCCTTAATGGTTAGGTATTGGTCTGCTGGGTCCTTGTAAACATGTCATTTTGGGAGCCATCACCTTGCTCCATTTGCATAATGCTCAGACTACCAGATTAATCTCTGAAGTAAGAATGAGAAAACTTAATAATATTGGGTGTCCAAGACTTGCAGACTGATTAAGAGAAAGAAAATTAAATGTCAATATTTGTTCATGAAATCATTATGAGAAATTTCTGTGGTACCTGGTAGATTTTAAAGAACCTTTTAATCAGATTTAAATGCAGCATATTAAATAATTTCTATGCTTTTTTCAAAATACTTCTCTATGCTTCACTAAAGAGTTAAATAAAATAAAGGAAGATGTATGCAATAGTCACTGTGATTCATTTGCCCTGTTAATCTGTCTATGGGCAATTTGAATTAAAAAAGGCATTAAGAAGGTAATTTAAACAATACCTAATCTTATCTCATTGTTATTTTCATTGTTATTTTATGAAACAAAATAGATTTTCCTAGGCAAATTTGCTAACCCCATGCATGGTTTCTGAAGTATTTATTTCTCTAAGCAAACTGCAGAAATTTTTTTGAACATTCTTTCACTATGTTGAAGTTTCAAAAGACAGAACTTAGTAGTTCCCAACTGTACGTTTCAGACAATGATATTTTATAAACATCTATCTCCATTTTATAAGAGTTAAAACCTACATATCTTGAAAGAACTGGGGTATATATGTTAATGGGGGAGACCAGATGATAATCATGAATTGTCATTGATCTTTTTAATGCAAAGTGATGTTGATTTTGTTTTTTGTTTCAAAAAGCAAGACTATTTGTTTTATTTATTCAGATAAGTGAAATGTTGTTATGATTAATAATATAAACATTTCATTAATTTTTTTCTCACTATCCAAAATCTGTTACAAAAACTTATTCTTAACAATTATAGGGCATTTTCAATTCCTACTGAATTATCAGGCTTCCTTTCACCGAATGAAAAGAGAGACTAAATAGTTTATGCTGATAGATTATGCCAGTTACTACATTTATTATATTCATGAGTCTTTCAGTTCTCAAGACTTATTTTTTGAATTAGAATAGTTAAGAGTCACAGATGATACAATTTTTCCTTCCTAACTGGGAAAACTCTGTCCAGTACAAAATAAAATACTTATTCCTAGTTCTTGTCAAAATAAATGGAAGGGATGTTCTCATACCTCTCCTTCTGAATCTGAATTGCTACTGATAAGTCTAAGATTTGCAAAGTTCTTCCACACAGAAGTTTAATAAACTATTTCTAAGGTGTTAATTTTTCAAAGCCAATCAATCTTGTGGACCAAAAAAAAATGCTTGCTCCCTATTATATTAACACAAATCTTCGAGTATTTTTAAGTTGCTGGACCATGAAATAGCACACACTGGACTTCTTTTGGAAGTCATTATTTTCACAAAGGTGACTTCTTAAAGTAATAATCACTGTGTTGCCACAGTTCACTGAGAATTTGCAGCTTTGAAAGAGGTCTATAGGTAAAGTGCTTCAAAACTGCTAACACACTTCATTCAAACCATCCTAAATATTTTTCTGGATTTCTACAATGATCTACAATTTTCAGCATTGTTTGTCTCTGGCCTCTCAAATACCAGGCATAACTTAAAACCTGCTCACTCCATTTCTAATTCTTCAAACTCTTGGTATACATGGTGATATTCTTTTCTGAAGATTTTCTTATCTGGCCTTTTATTATACACACTATGGCATGTCAATCCAAATTTTACCTGATGAGAGGTCAGGTTAACCTTGACCATGAGTCTGATGTTGTACATCTAAACTGTGGGAAACACAAAAAAACTTGGGGAAAGTTGAGTAGTAAGAAAAATAAGTAAAAGTGGTCTTTTTAATCTACTAAAAACTTTGAAAGATTTTAAGATATAGTATACTCACTGAGAGTTAAGAAGCAGGGAATTCAGACTTTCCATTAGAGCCTGAGACTCATTTTACATCATGTTTTATCTTGCTTTTAAAGGTGATTTGGAAAAAAAAAATCTTTTAAGTATGCTGTTGTTTCTCAACTCAGAGGGTACTTTGAGCCACTGGAAAGTTCATAGCAATTTCTGGTGCAAACATTTTTTCAATTTCTACATTCTGAATTTCTGATTTCTGGTCACAATATGAAATGAAATAATCTTGAAAAAAAAAGCGGGGGAATAATTTCTTGTATGTACTAAGCCTTTCTGAAAACCATTCTTACCATTATTCATCAGTGATAAGCACATTCTTCCTGTCAAAACAGCACCTAAATGTTTCATTATTCATTTATATCCTGTGAATCAAGTAGAGAAGTGTTTCAGATAATAGCTGCTAGTGTGGGTTACCCAGGGTTATTTAGAAATACTCTAACTAAACAAGTTGGCATAGCTGATTTTTTCTATACATCTCTAAACACAGATATATATACAGAGAAAATTAACGACCCCTCTTTTATATATCTAAGGAGGCTCTTCTTTTCTTCCTTTTCTCTTTATTTTTTTTTAACATGCATGCTGTCTTTTTGAATTTTAAAGCAGTAACTAAAAATGTTGCTTGGTAATGATAAAGCATAGTTTAATTTCATGCAACTCAAGTCCTGAAGAGAAATCTGACAAGAAATATTCATTTGGATTTTAATTTTATCACGCAAGAACTCAAGAAAACAATGCTATGGTCTACACAGTGGAGAGAACCTACATGCGTGGGATAGAGCGATATTTTACACAGATATATTAAAATAAGTGTAAGCTGTGTATTTCAGAAGAATATGAGCAATATGAGAAATGTGGAACATCACAGGACAGTCCTGAAGGTTCACACTTCAATCATTCCTAATAGATAACAGCCAGCAAGATGATTTGGAGACTCAAAAGTATTGATTAGCGGAGCTTTGGGTTTTGCTCAACCCAAATAAAGAAAGAAAGGCTAAAGGAGGATCTTACTGCTATGGAGGATCTTACTGCTGTCTTCAACATCAGTGTATGGCTGCAGAGAAGTTGCCATTGGCATTTTCTTGGCAATACACAATTTTGTCCTTCACAAAAGAAAGATAATGAGTAAAACTGCAATGACTGATATCCCTGTGGGATGCTCAAAAAAGTAATTGACAACGTCTGTCAAACACCACAACAGGTTACTCAGGGAGATATGAAGAAACCTGAGCCACCCGACTGAACTAAAAAAGTCATATCCAGCACCAAAGTCAACCTTATTCTAAACAGTGTGTCTGACTAGAGGATTTAGGGAGATACCTTCCAATTTCATCTACTCTCTAGTCTATAAAGCACACATCTTTTTCCACTCCCTGCATTCCTTACTCAAATTTTCTGAATACTACTCCCACATCTTTCTGCTTTCTCACAGAAACCCCAGACATGAAGCCACAGCACTAATTGTATCAAAATGGCCAAATGCCTTGGCTTGAGCCAATTTAAGGGAGAACACTCTGGAATGAATTTCCTCTTTTCATAAGTTCAACCAATCCCTTTCTTCCAATAAGGAATGAATACAAGAACATGTAAGTGAAAAAAATAACAGTTTACAAACAAGTGAAACAGCAACAGTCAAGAAATAACAGCAAATAACTACCAGATACAAAACTGCTCAGTTTGGCCCAAGGCAGTCTCTCTGAGATGAAAAAGAAACCAAAAGAGAACCCAAAAAGGAAAAGCCCCTACCTGTGACTCTATAGTGAGAAACCAAGACCCAAACCAAGCAGCCAGAGAGAGCTCTGCCTAAGGCAAAGACAAAAAACAAATGAAGCAAAATTCATGCAGCAAAAGAGCTCAAGCTGCCTGCCAGAGCAGACTTTAAAAAGGCCATGATACCTTCTCCAACCTTGCCATTCTGTTTCCCGCTGCACTGCAGGTCTTTAAAGACACAGTAGCAATCTTTGGGCATAGATGTATACGGAATACAATGACTTTTTGGGTTACCCCAGGGAACCAAAGTATTACAAAATAGTAAACCTGTGATGCCTGTAGGTGAGAGGCTGATCAGAAATAGTTGTGATTACTGACTACAGGCAGACAGCAATCCAATGCAGTTCTGAGGTTGAGCTTGTCATCTGTTCTGACACTCTGCACAAAGTGAGCTGTCTGCACTATTTCACAGACTGTAATACGCATGTACAATGTACACACAGCTTAATTTTTTCCAAGGCTGTATTAGTGTTTTCCCTTGAAGCAGGATGAAAAGAATGACGAAAAGCTAGAAAACATTACTGCTTTTAGTTGCACAGAAGTAGAAAATCTATTAAAAACCAGGAACATAGCACAGGAATATGAAGTTTGAAGCAAATTTGAGAATGCACTTCAGAACTGATAAGCATAATTTCTCATACTTATTTTAATATTGCAGTTGATATAATACATCGGTATATAGAGTTATATGCATATTTCGTACACTGTTCTATAACCTAATAGAAATATTTATAGCAAAAACCCTCTATTTTCCATAAAGAATCATGGTAAAAGTGGAATTTAGAAATATTTCTGTTAAAAACTCAGCTTTTAAGTTACTGATTGAATCAAATGTTATTTTTCTTTTTAAAATTTAATATGTATATTCTAAGACTGGTTTAGCATATCAGGCTATATTAAGGTAAGATTACTCTGAAAATCTGTGCATTTTCTGACCTTCCATGTGGAAAATTTTATGCATATTATTTGTAAATGTGAAAGCCTCAGGAGCAGGGCTGCATAAGCAGATCTTGTTGCAAAGATATCCTCAATAATTTACAAACCAACAAAGCCTGAATTGGATAGAAGTTGTTTCTGACATAATAAATCCTAAAATAAAGGCAGAGAGCACCATCTTCTGGAATCAATGAAGCAGTGAGCCTCTTCACAGCGAATGGAGAGCACTGAGTTTCAGTTAAATAAATGTTTATATATGCAACAAGTTTAGCAAATTGTTCTGTGAACAGAGTAACTGATGGAGCATGGTTTCAAATGGGCTCCTGTTCTGTGTCTCACAGCAGAAAATCTTCCTGTCCTTGCCAGCTCCCTCTGCATCGCTAGGGCCTGCCTTTCTCTGAGAAGTGATACCCAGCTCTCTTCACAGAAACTCCTTCAAGAAGGGTTTCTTCTCACAGGGCAGTTGCTACTCACACTCTGGTTGGTTCAGAGCTACATGGGAAGTCAACTGGTACATGTGCTGTTTGGCAAAATATTGGCTGTTTCTTGGAGCAGTTAAAGGACTGAAAATTGTGCTGGAAGTATCCAAAAATTTAAAAGCTGCTGGAAGTCTAACAGGAAATTGAGGCTGATGGAGTTATATCAAGTTATTAATCAAAAAGTTGGCATAAAGAAGTAAGCGGTACCAAATTAAAAAAGAAAGCTGATATGCCAATTAACAGTTTTGCAGAAAAGGACCTGGGGTCCTGGGAAAAAAGCTGGTCATGGGCCAGCAGTGTGTCCATGCAGCAAAAGCAGCCAAAAGCATTGTGAGCTACTGCAGGAGCATTGCTGCCAGCAGGTCCAAATGGAGGTGACTCCTCCCCTCCATTTGGACCTGTGAGACATTTGCAGTGCTATGTCCAGATCTGGGCTCCCTTGCTCTGAACATGGGGCTGTGTACTGATCAGGACAGAATTACATTTCTTAATAGCAGTCTATACAGTGCTAGGTTTGGATCTGGGGTCAACACAGTGTTGATAACACATAAGTGTTTTAGCTTTTGCTGAGCACTGCTGGCACAGTAATGAGGCTTTTTCTGTTTCTCACTCTATCCTGTCCCTGACAGTGGGTAGCCTGGGGGTGAATAAAAGGTCGGAAGGGAACACATCAGGACAGCAGACTTGAATAGACCAAAGGGATATTCCATGCAATATAACATCTCATTCAGCAATTAAACTATTGGGGTGGGGGTGCTTTTTTCAGGGTAGCCATCACTAAGAGACTGACTGGGCATCAGTATGCTGATGGAAGTTGGTGACTGATTGCCTTTGCATAATTTTTTATTTTTGTTTCTTCACCTGTTAAACTATCTTCATCTCAACATGCAGATTTTTTCCTTTTTGCCCTTTCAATTATTCCTTCCATCCTGTTAGGGATGTGGGCTTAGCTGCCAGTAAGGGTAAACCCCCTCAACTAGATAATCTGCATAGGGGCCTTCTGGTGCCTCAGCTATTCTGTGTTTCTAAAATACCTACACATGGAGCTGTCTTGCCACAGGATTACTCTCTACAATACTATATTCCCTTTTGATCTTGAAGAAAACCATTTAAAAGTGAAAATTGGTACTCCATGTATGTTCTTTATCTTGTCCACCATGTTTTACACCTATGAACTAATGACAAAGATGAACATTATTCCTTTGCACCAAATGTTGAAGACCCCACATGAAGAATCTCTTGCTTAATCTGTCAGTCTAACACTTAAATTGTTGTTTCTTTAACTCCACACTAGTAATAGCTAACAAAGTGCAGCATTTTCTAGCACAATACCCAGGTACACAAGACCATAAATTTTCTGTTTCTGTCTAAAATTCTTAAATTTTAAAAGGAGGAACACATTTTTCAATCTAAAGTAGATTTAAGTTTGCAAAACAAGTCAATTCTTGTTTTGCAAACTAGCATGATTGTCTTCACATTCTATCATGCAGATAGCTGCTTTTAACTGGATGACAGTATTATCACAGTGTTAATACTGTCTTCTTGCTCTGTTGAGCTATGAACATGCAATTGGCTGCAAGTTAGTTTCAGATTTATCTTCTCCATTAGAGGTCAGCAGAAGACCATTCATCTATACAGGATCTGTTGAAATTCTAGGTCATTAAGACATTAAGCCAGTCACAGGAAAAAATGAATTTGACATTATGGGTCAGAAAAAAGTAAGGCTTAAAGTTCAGAATAGCTATTGTCTGTTCCATGTAGAATAGTTTCATTGTCGAATCACTGTAGGCAAATTTAGATCACTTAAAAGTGGTTAATGTGAACAATAATGCCATGAAAATGAATGGCAACACAAACGGAGATTCATATACAGTAGACATGCCTATAAGATACTTCTTATGCAGAAAAACTGCAATTTTGTTGTCTCTCCTCATATTTTCAGTACCACTGAAAAGTTAACTTTACTGAAGAGACCACCTAGATCAGAAGATTCCTCTTCCAGTTTTTTTTTTTGTATCCTTGTACAAAGAGAGCATTTAACTTCACTTTGCACAGAATAATTTCTATAACATCAAGGCTTCTCTGAGTCTGAAGTTTGTAATGACCTTCAGACAGTCACTGAGAAACTTTCGTAGTTTTCCAATAAGCAAAGATTTAGGAGTAAGAGTTATTTTTTAATTTAGCTGCTGTCATAGGAACGGTAGTATGTTTTAATTCCCAAAATTAAGCTTAGTCACTGTTTTGGTTATAACTGAGGAATACTAGAATTATTCTGACAAGGATTTGTGAAGGAATGATGCTTGTATACATCAAGTTATTATAAATACTGAGTTGTTTACTCACAGTAAACTGTTCTCCTGAAGGCAGCACTACCATGAACTCACCTACAATCAAGAGTGAAAAACTTCAGACTAATGAGTTCAGGAATGCACACAGAAAAGCAGTTCTGAGAATACAAAAAAAAAAGCCCCTAACAGTATCTGAAAAATATGTAATTTGAGAAAAAAAGTTACAATACTGAAAAAGTAATAATAAATTAAGTATGATGATAAAAACACAAAAAATTTATTATTGCTTCAGTTTTAATTTTTTTCTTACTTACCTCATGAATTTTTTTGTCAAAAATAGGCTTATCTATAGACAGATCTCCTGCATTAAATTCTCACAGTAGCAGATTATCTACCAAAGTTTATTTTTGAGAATATTAAGCAGACATTCTCTAGTGAAAATAATCTGGAATGGAATTTCCTAGTCTGAGAAAAAAAATTCTCTTGAGGATTATCAGACTGCTTTAAGAGTTTGAGGCCAGAATTACTAGAATTACTATCCAGTAAATTCCCCAAAAGATTCTATCATTGCTAGGAAATAAATTTAAAAATATTTTTCCTTTCCTCCTTTAATACATTATAATACAAAAACCATCACCTTCGATGAAAAGTCTCATACCAGCTTTTGGTGAGTTATTTCTTCCCTTGCTTAAACACAGTAGGCAGCTTCCCTCTGTCTATACATGCATAAAAACATATTGTACAAATAATGACTATAAATTGATAAAAGACCCTAACTGATGAATAAATTTGTGATAAAATTGCTCTTCCTGTGATAACTAACCTCTTTCTAAGCTCTATTTTCAAGATTAATCCAATATGTACAAAACTGAAAAGAAAAAAAGCTTTCCACTTCAGTTGTACCCTAAATGTTGATATACTCTAAGAGCTCATAAATGCAAAGACAAAGAAAAACAAGATAAAGATCTGCACGGCTTGGAACTATGACTTATCATAGAACTGCAGTAAGAAAAAAATCCCAAAAAACAAACAAACCCACAAAAAATCCCCACAAAACACACAAACAAACAAATGTAACTGTATGTTGCTGTGTGTTGTGGGAGAGAAAAGTGTAACTGCCATTCCTTGTTTCAGAATACTGAAAGCAGTTCTCTTCCTTAGAACACTTAAAGAACACTTGAAGGCATATTCACACATTTCTGGATGCCCCTAATATCTTTCCTAGACAGAAGAATATGAAAACATACTAAATTGTAAAATATCTGAAACAACCAAATAGGAGATAATTTTTTTTCTCTTCCTCTAAGGGACATCATACTTCAAGAGGGGACACACCAACATGGAATAGTGGAAAAGTTTCACTGGATCTTTACATGATTATAATGATGGGACTCAGATGCCTGAAAAAGATTTATGACACTTTTTTTTTTGTATAATGAGCACAGAAAACACTTTCAAACTCAAAGGTCAGATTTCAGTAGAATATAAACCAGATTACTGAGCTTTTGAGTTAAACTGAAAGCAACTAGAGTAGACATTGATACACTCAGAATCTTGTTGCTGACAAAAAGTGAAAACACCACATACAAGTGAGAAAATCCCAAACCAGCATCAGCCTATTTAAAGTATTAGTAAATTAACCACAGCAGTTATGACTGGTCCAGTTACACTATTTTTCACAGTCCAGCTGCCACAGTAAATCCTCATTAATAATATCCTCTTTAAAAACACCATATGAGAGCAATTGCTAATACTGACCTCTTACTGTTGGTTCTAAGATCACCTTTGCAATGCCCTTCTGCATCCTCCTGTGAGCAACTTCAGTCTTCCTAAAACAACAGCCCTGGGGGGAAGCAGAGGAGGTCACCCTCAAAGTCTTTGTCAGAAGAGGCTCATGGTTAAGGTTTCTTCCTGCTGTTGTCTGGCAGAGTGTCAGTGATTTCTTCCTGCCCAGCCTTGGGCTTGTTTGGGTTTAGAGCTGCACTTTTTCTAAACACAGCCCACACCACTGCTGGTACCGTGCAGACCCAGCTCACATTGGGGAGGTGAGAGTCACCCACCCCAGCAGCTGGGGTGGCCAGAACCACCCAAACCAGGGCCAGACTCTGGCCCCACAGGTCCCAGGGCACCACAGACATTCTGCTAATGATGACAAAATCATATGCATGCTGAGAGTGGCACACTGCCTCTCTGCTCTTGAGGGACACCACTACGAGCACTAACACAGTCCCAGTGGAGCTTTACCTTGACATGAGCCCAGCTCTCAGACCCTGTATCTTACTGTTACAGGTTCATGAGGGTGTCTCATACCATATTTTGCTTAAGTCTACTTCTGCCAGTTATTCTGAGTGTTTAGAATTTCAATGGCCCCTGAAGACTTCAGAGAAAGTAATCCTGAGGATTTAACTTTAGAGAAAAATGTATGCCAGTTGCAAAGAAAATACAACTGAACCAAAATACACAAATCTTCCTAGAAAAAAAAACCCAAACAAACCACACAATAAAACATAGAGAGAGACTTGCTTAAATATATTAGATTGTCACATTTTCACTCTTTCTCAGGGAAAAAATAGTGGTTTTACAGACTCACAGATACAGACATCAATTGATCAAGTAACTCCTCTTTTAAAGGCAGAAAGGAAAGCCTATGATTACTTGCTATCTTTTTAAGGTCAACAGATTATTTCCAGTGAAGAAAATAAATTTGCAACATAAATTTATCTTCTGAGAAAAATAATTGCAACTAACTGAAAAACATAGGAAAACTGAAGGTGAAACTGCAGCCTGATTGATGCAGTCTAAAATCCATGGTGGAAAGCATCGTGTGTTTCATGAGGCAAATATGAGGCTGTAATTGCTGTGTTTGTGAAATCGTAGGTGAAAAATAATTACTTTTTATATGCATTTCATTTATTTTGGGAAGCATGTGAAATATTTGTTTAGTATTGTTCTATGGTAGATTACATTCTATCATTCTCCCATATTTCTAGTCTTAGTCTGACTCAGATGCATTTTACTGGAATGCTGCTAAAATAATTTTAATAGAAAAAAATAAGGAAACAAACAACTTCCTCCATATAATTTCCACTGTAACTCATCAAACTGAGGCGGTGGGGGGGGGGGGGGGAGGGGGAGAAATACCCCAAATAAATTATCAAAATCTCATGAAGAATAAAGGTAGACATCTAAAGTAATTTCATACATTTACTAGAAAGTCTGGTATTTTTGAAAAGCCCATAAAAATTTCAAAGGAGACTGCTGCCTTTTTATCACTCACAGAAAATAAAACGAGTATGCATGCATGCAGTAACATCAGAGATTAGACAGACCCATATGACAATTACTATTTTTTGACACAACCACAAATTTCTTTATAATTACTGCCATCATCACTTGTCTGTTTCTTCTTTGTGACCTTTCCCCATGGTTAAATAAACACCATGGTACCCCAAAGAGTAAACTGTAAATTACAAACCCCAATATTTTTCAACTGTTTTGGGATCCAAGCTGTGTAATGCAACATTGCTACTCAGCTATGAAAGTTTTATTTTAGCCACAATTAAAAAATAAAACAAAAAAGAGCAGTTTCTTAAACTAATATAAAAAGGTAGCACTTGTCTTATACAACACAGTACTACTACCAAGTAATTACAGCAAAAACACAACATGCTAAATCATCACCATTGTGCATATTAACCAAAAATATATCAGTCTATCTGCTTGCATTCATCTCTCAGAAAATAGCCTAAATGCCACCTGTTTTATGAGGCTGAATATACACTACTGTGACCGAAGATTTCTTCAGCAATTTACAGAATGTTTCTCACTAATTATATTAGGAAGAGCATGATCATTGTGTCTCTGTTCCACTGGCAGGAGGGTAAGTTTCAGACAAGCCTGTCTGTCTGGCAGAATTATTTTGCTAGTTATGCTGGGTTTGCTGTAGCATGAAAAAAAATTAAATTTACCTTTTCTACAATTCTGTGTTTGCATTTAAGCATTATTAATTTCATGGCCTTACACAGGCAAAATTTGCAAGGACTCTGAGATGAATCTTCTGTGCTAATATAGCAACAACTGATTTAATCCTCTGAAAACTGTTTTTAAAAATCAAACATTTTTTCAGACTTATACTCTTCACATCACTCAAACTGCAACACAGAAAACAAACCATAATAGTATGTGAGAGCTAGATCCTAGCTATCCAGCTACATTCAGTCAAGCCTTCCAGCAATGATGCTGCAGGATTTGGCCTGACATTCATATCTGACTGGTTTATGTTTACTTGTTTCCAATGAATCCCTACTCTCCATGATGTATGTAGCTGTTTCTTTGGAATTCTAACCCTTAACTGAAACAGACTTGGTATGTGCAGCAGCAGCCTGATGACCAGTATCTCTTCTACGTGTTGGCTTCTTGTTGTGTGCTTTGTTCTTTCAAGAAGAGTGACCAGACAAGGTAGAAGTGTAAAAATAGGGCAGTGATATTGCTGGGGTTAATGAATATGCACCAGAGGAGAAGTTTCCACACTGCCAGTTACAGCAAGCAGTCATTGCACAGGCAGTCAGGCTTCAGTTCATACAAAGACATAAGCAGGCTGCTGTGGGGACAGGAAAAAGAAATCAAGAGAGAATTTTGTAGAATTTGCACTAACCCAGACATGCTGTACAGACTGAAATTAGACCCAGAAGCACAGTCCACTTTGTAGTGATCCATAAATAGGCAAGGAGCTGTGTTTATAGATAGACCTTTTGTTCTAATATGTAATACAATCATCCTACTACAAATTGTAAATTTGGTGGATTATAAACTGAATCTTTTCAGTTTTTTTGTCTCAAAATGTTTTGGTACTCCATTGAAGAACTCAGTACTACAGAAAGCTCTAGAATGATTGATTTGTAAGTTCTGGCTAACTCCTTATTTCTGTTGGGCTTACACTATATGGATTCACCCACAGCTGTGTCATATTTCTCATTCCTTTCCCCAGGACAGAAGATAACATTCTATGCCATACCTGCACAGAAATGGGCTGGTTCAGCCTCAAGAAGAGATTACTGAGAGGGGGCCTCATTCAAGTGTGTAAATGTCTGAAGGCAGGGTGCCAAAAGGATGGAGTCAGGCTCTCCTTGGAGGGCCAAACAATAGGAAAAGAGGCAATGGGCAGAAACTGATGCACAGGAAGTTCCTCCTGAACATGAGGAAGAATTTCATTACTGTGCAGGTGACCAAGCACTGGAACAGATTGCCCAGGGAGGTTGTGGAGTCTCCCTCACTGGAGATACTCAATAACTATCTGGACACAATTCTGTGCCATGTGCCCTAGGATGATCCTGCTTGAGCTTGGAGGTTGGACCAGATAACCAGATGGCCCACTGTGGTCCCTTTCAAACTGACCCACTCGGTGATTCTGTGACTAAAGTGTCTGTGTCTTAACTGCTCCCTTGTCCATACAACTCATTTTTTCCTTAGACATTTCTGAACAAACTCATCAAAATTTCTACCTTTTTTCATTCCCATTATACATACAAAATATACAGATAACATAACTCTTTCTGAATTTTATTTCTAACTGTTCAGTGCAAACCTAAAACTAATTCATGCCTCTAGAGATACAACCTTTCAACTGCCCTAGCCTACACAAAGAGCTCAAAACCAGCAGAAATTCATATTGACTGCAAGAGAAAGAAGGATTTGAGTCCTTGTGAAAGTATTTAAGAAAGCCAAACACATCTGGTGGGACAGAGAGAAACAGAGCTAAGGGTAATGGGAGAGACAGAAAACACAGGGCTGGGCATTCACAATACATGTCAGCAAGTCCTTTCTATTAAAGACTGAAATTCTGCATGGCCATATCTACTAACTATTCAAGACACCAATACAGGCTACTAGAAAATATCTCCAAATATAACATGTCACCGTCTAAAGTAACAGGTGGAAGATCTGGAAATTACTCATCACATTATTGATCCTTACTACACAATCTGCATTACCAATCTAAATGGTGAGTAGCAATGCATATTTAGTCATTGGAGATAGAATATTTTTGATTTTCACAGCTGAGTGCATCCCTACTTCAGAATTTTTGCTTTTATTTATGTAAATCATGAGCAACTCCTCCTCAGAACAGAATACCACCACAGGTCTCTAACCAGAGGAACACATAATTCAAAGAAAATTCTGTTTGCTTAAGGAATGCACTCTATCAAGTTACTATTAATTCCCATCTATCTACCAAATGTGCAATCAGCATGTAAGCTGATGGTTTAGAAGTACAAAAAGCAAGAACTCTCAAGGCTGAGAACATTCCCTTGTGCAACAAGGGAACAATTAGTCTTGTGCATTAAAAAGCTTAGTGTCTCAGTACACACTGAAAACAGAATAAAGGCTGAAGATCTGATTTGCATGTTGATATTCATAGGTGTATATGCTTTAAAATTTGTATTTTATGAATAAAACTTATAAGAGTACTAGTAGTATCATGCAACAAACTGAAGCCATGATTTATGTGACTTCTATACAAAAAGAACAACAGAAAAATATGAGAGCAATAATTTTCAGTGGCTTGGAATTTTAGAGATATCTAGTGGTTATATGATAACCAAATTTTTGGTTATAATTTGATTACTATTCGTTTTTTTTAATATGATAACCAAATCAGTGCATTTTTTATGCACTGATTACAGGATGGTTTCTATACATGTTTTAATTTTATTTTGCAGGAGTTTGTAATTTGATCTTAGATAACAAGACATCAAAGGAAAGGACAGGAATCCTTCATGATATGATATGCATGTATTTTTTCTTGAAGAAACATAACCCTCAGACAGGGTAAGAGAGTTTTCTTTTTTCTGTTTCAGGTTCTTACCTCTGCAATAGGTGGATTATTGTCTTTGTTTCAGATACTTTTAATGGTGTCTCTCAAACAGTGCTGCTATCAAAATTCTAAAAACCAATTATTCCTCTTTTCATTGTAACAATTTAGTAAATAAATAGATAACATTATACTGAGCAAGAAGTCTAACAGGTCTAAATTCTCAGCTGACAGAGATGCTCTTTGTATAAAGCAACCATTTTAGGTCAACAATATTTATTCACCTTTTAGCTCAAACAAGAGATATTGCATGCTTAGGAGTGCAGAACAGTCTCTGTCTTCTGAATTTAAAAGGCAATAGTAGCTGACAACAGTATTCCACCCCAATACTCATGTTTTGATAGTTCTCCATTAATTCTAAGAGCTTTCTTCATATTGTAAAATCTACATTACTCAATTTCTACACATGCTTGTAGAATTTATCCTATTTCACACATTTTCCTTTTCAACATTACCTAAACCCAAATAATATTTTTACCTTGGCAGAAGACAGAGAAGAAATTGCTATTTCAACAGAAAATTCTTTATCTTGGAATTGTTTCATCTCTAAGGATTCCAAGTGTTACAAATGGTGCTTGGTGTTTGTGGATTAGAGGGTTTTTTTGGTGGCATTTGATTATTCTTTGGCTGATTTGTTGTTTTTGTTGTTGTTGCTGTTTTGTGGACTTTTTTGTTTGTTTTTTTTTGGTTTTTTTTTTTTGGTTTTTTTTTTTTTTTTTTTTCTTTTATTATCCAATTATAATGCCAAAAAATAAAGGACTTATGGCCTTATATTCATCATATTTCATTTGCTTCTTTACTTCATGATGCAAACAATCACACTGAGGAAGTACCTTACTCTTCCATAACTGTAGGACAAATATTTG
Organism: Euphonia xanthogaster; assembly: GCA_034509185.1. NCBI lineage: Eukaryota > Metazoa > Chordata > Aves > Passeriformes > Fringillidae > Euphonia > Euphonia xanthogaster. The sequence continues at coordinate 74,106,383 of JAYDZK010000113.1, forward strand.
TGATTAATTCAAGAATGTGTATTTTTTTAATTGGGAACTCAATTCTTCACTTAAAATACTTTAAGGTGCTCACCAAGAAGAACAGCTAAGCATGTGCTGCTTCATAACCTCTATACAGAAATATAAAATTTGTAGGCCTTCAAGAATGCAGTGTTTCACCAGTTCTTTGGTAAGTGCCTGAAAGGCAGGCAGAACATTTTGCCTAACTTGCCTTTCTCTCTCTCTCAAAATCTATGGGTTTATTTCTGTCGTAACTGCAAATATGAAGCTTGCTGTACAATAATACAGTTTTTAAAACTCCATACTAAAAATTCTTTGCAAGCATAGAATAGCATAGATAGATTTGCTGCTGACAAGCAAATGAGCATTGCAGGAAGAAACAAAAAATAGTGTGATACCTTGCAGGTTTGTCTCCTGCTTGCCTACTCCCTGTCCAGTACATAAATCTACATTACTATTTAGTGCCCTGTGGTGCTGAATACTGTAGGTTGATGGAACATTAATGAAAAATTGTCAGAGAAAGTAGAATTAAATGATTATACGACCTTTCAGTGACATGACACCACAAGATGGTGAGAAATTTGCATGCAAGCTGAAAGGCCTTGTAAAAGTTACTCGAATGTATTTATGTGACAGAGCTTTATATTTACATCTACTATTTCCTTTAAAGAATTCTTTGTTGTCTTTCATGTTAAAAAAAACTCCAAAACACAGAAGCATAGAACAATAACCCCTAACCAACCTTTGAGAGGAGGTCTGAATAAAAAATAAAAAATCCATTTGAAAACTATTTCAGACTCATAATTCTACCTTTTTTTATCCTTGTTTAATTATAGTTTGCATTATATTAGAGCAATAATTTATTTTCATATCTTAAAAGACAGAGGACTTCTGTTTGTTTTTGTTAAGAAAGCTGGTACACTACTTGTTATTTAAATGAACAAAATAATGAATTGCAAATTGAGAGAACTTAGTGAAGCATGAGACCATTTAGCAAAATATTTATACATGCCACTCAGATTTTTCCTGAAAAGGTTATTTGAGTGTAAATGTGACATTTTGAAATGTGTGAATAGTGAAAACTAAATCAATCATAAGTCATTTATCACTTAGTAATGAAATTTAATGTTTGTCTTCATATTCATTCTTATTTAAAAAGGTCTTGCCCCTGTAATTAAATGCTTTGAGTCAGACCATCCTACTTTTTCCAGAAAATTATAATTTTTCTTTCTTGCATCTGACCTGGATACAGATCCTTTCTTCTATAATAAAAATATGGTTTTAAAAAATTAATAACCCAGCTTCAGTCATTGATATGGCACAGTATTTTTATTAAATTCCACTGTCCTTGGCCCATTTACCTAATCTTTTGCAACAGGTTTACACTTTGCAGCCATCTTAGGCAACAAGAAAAAAAAGCCTGGTCTCCAGCTTCACAGCCCCAGTCTAAACTTTTATCCTGCTTGGACTTTTGCTTTGGAGCACTGGTAAAATCAGAACAAAAGTGAATACATCATGTGTACTAGTAGAATAGACTTTATGTTCACAAATTCAGTTTTCTGTTTCTATGTTTTTTGAAGTTTCCCAACTTCATTTCACTTAGGCATCCATATTACCTGCAGAAATGTCTTACAGTTATACTTCAATAATATTTAAGGCATCTTGTATGGTTTTTGTATAGAAATCAATTTACAATTTTGTACAGAAATACTTATCCTATCCCTATTGTCGCCCACAAAAAAAATAAAATCAAAAACATACCACCACATAATTAGGAATTTAAAGGTTGTGTGCACATACTGAACCAATAAGATTTTATGTCTGTATAAACAAAATTAATCTTAAATGCTATTTTGTTGATCAGAAACATCTCTGCTAACTCAGAAAATTTGCATACATGTATGCATGGTCTTGATTAAACATATTATTAAATATGATATCTTCCTATGACATCTTCTTCAGGGCATGCATTTTGCAAAGGTTTGTCTCACATATCCTTCTGAAGAGAGCAGTAATTTTAATGTTTCAGCAAACTGCTTTTTTATCAAAAAAAAACCAAAACAGAATACAACTCAGATGGGATGAGGACAGCAGCAGTGTTTGTTACTGCAGCTACAAGAGAGAGCACAGAGTAGCAGCAATGTGTCACACTGCTGATATGAATACTCCCCATATGGGTCAGAGGTTATACACACCTTTAGCTTGGACAATCCATTGTGCTCAAACACTGTGTCACACAAGCAGGACATGATAAACAACAACAGGATTGAAATCCTTATGAGGAGTACAGAGTACAGTCTGACAGGAATAATCAACTTAAGAAAGTTGTGCTGGTCTTGTTAGCAAAATCATTAGCTGCAAATCCTTCTTAACTAGTGAGATCTGCAAAGACCCATGAGACCTTCACTCTCTTGCTTCCACAAAAGAAATGTGTGTCAGAGAATCGCAGAATGCTTGGAGCTGGAAGGGGCCTTAAATGCAGAAGCACTGTGTTACTAATCTTTCCACCAGTAAACAAGATCATCACTGCATAGTTTGCTGGTGCCAGGCATTTAAAACAAATGCACCTTCTGGTCAAGGTTATTTTCCTAAGGTAAGAACATATCTTCCTAGAAGATATTGCTCATCAACAAAGAGGAATTCATTTCTATTTGGTCAAGTGGAAGTCATACAAAACAATAGAGGTTTTAGATAGGTAAACCCCAAAAGTATAGGAGAATCCTATGCATTTCTCTCAGACATTATATACCAGATTTCACATTATTTGAGTGTTTGAATAGCCAGAATTTCTGCTCAGAATGGAAATAAATTATTGATTGTTGGGTTATTCTGGGATGGATAATTTCTTATTGCTAATGATAATTCTCTTACTGGGAAGAAAGTTTACTTAAAGTTTTCATGGGACAGTAAACCCCGTTTCTTTTAATTTCAGTTGAAGTGCCAGTCTGAATCTACTGACTGACTCTAAGAATCAGTAACAGCAGGCTGAAGTCCCTTCTCCTACAATTGCAATGCATACTTCTTGAACCTGCCTTTTGCAACACAAGAACATCCCTTGCCTCCACTGCACATGAATTTTCCTTCTGATCTGTGAACTGCAAACAGCATGATAGGAAGGAGGTTAGATGCTGCAAAATCTGTATGTAGACAGCTTTGTTACAGTGGTCAATAATCCATAAGTCAGTCTTGGGTTCCTTACCCAGCTTTATACATGACATTTCCTGTATCTTTGTCCTTTTCAGAAGCTGCTCAATAGTATGCTGTGTTATACCATGCCCACATGGCAATTCTCTCTGTGTGTTCTTGCAGAATTTCCTTTGGCATCACTAATATTAAAATCCAAAGAATGGTTAAAAAGTGCAAAAATTTTAGAATTGTATTTCAAGCAGAACAGTTCAGAAAACCAACCACTAAAAATAAGCTTTCAAATATTAAAGACAAAGCCTCTTCCAAACTGATAATGCTCAGAAAAGGTGATTTTTATGTACAGACTATCAGAGCTCACATGGGTGAGAGAGAGGCTGTTGCAGAACACAGAAGCACAAAGAAACTGCTATGACATCCTATCAACAGGTGTCCTACTGTCCTTCTGTTATTTTGAGCATATATGTATCTACATTTACAAGACATTAACTATTTTTTTTAAATTTGGTACATAGTTCTCCCCAAGAAGCCAGGTCAGCAAATATGATAATGGCTTCAGCATTAAAGTACAAGATAATTTAACCTCTTCATGGAAGGATTTACAATTCAATTATTAGGTGGGATCTTTTTTTCATATCTGTTTCTTTGTTTGCAATCTTATTGGGGCATTTACTGAGTATAAAGAGGCAAGGGAAATTCCTACATGAGAGGAACATGCCAAATAGGCAAAATGAAAAAAAAGACCATCAAGTAATGGTGTCAAGGGACATAGTAAAGCACAAAGAAGAGATAAAAATATACATTTGTGTCAAAGCACTGGGAAACAATAAGTTGTTGCTACTGAGCTATTGAGTTGTTTGAGAATACCCAAACTTGAAGCAAAGTGATTCCATAGGTCTTCAATCCTCTTTAGAAATTACATTTATTTACAAAACTAACTAGGTTATCTGCTTCAATTAGTCTCTCAGACAGGCATTGTTTACTAGTATATATTTATATTAGAGATTAGGCAACATTTCCTAGTCCAATTCGGCTTTGAATTTCAACAAATAGATATAAATAATAATAATTAGAAAATTTCTGGATTTGTTTAAGAGCTATTCATGGTTAATTGGGCTTTTTTGCTTATTTTGTTTTTAAATACAGCTTTGTGCTGATCATTTAAAAATATATATAGACATAAGAAATCACCTCTAACAATTTATCTGGCATTTTATACTTCCATAAAACACTCCAGGTTGCCCATTACTGTATGATATCAGCATGCATGCTAAACTCAGTGTAGGTGAGCTGTGTTAATATTACGCTTCAACATCACACCCTGGAGTGCCTCATTGCTTAAATGATGTAAAAATCAATCATTTACAGCATACCATCATGTTTCACAGAACAGTTTTAGACTGCCAATCTCTGTTACCTCATCCTTTCAGGAAAAGTGTTTGCAAGATAAAATAACAAACATAATTCTATTAAAACAGCTTTCTCAAAGTGCTAACCTGCAGCATAGTCTTGCAGTTCTCTTTGGGTAAGGTCACATCGTTCACATACACATACTGATACATAAATTATCTATCAGTAGAAAATACAGCAAAACGTTTAACCAGCAATTAACTAGATGTTATTTTTTAAAATAAGATGAAAGGATGGAATATGGCAGAGGCTGACATGTTTACAGCATGTCTATTAACATTAGGAAAGAATAGAGCTGCATTGGGTGGGAAACAGTGCTTTAGGTCAGCACCAGTGTCTCATTACACATCTCAGCTGTTTTAGAACAGAGATTATCATCCTGAGAACCTTTCTGGGTAAGAGCACACTACAGAGGAGCAGAGTATTAGAATCTGCAATCATACATGCAGCATGATTATTCCATCAGTAACTATATATTTGTGGTATCCAGAACTGTTAATCTAGTAACATCATAGAAGCATTTAGGTTGGAAAAGACTCTTAAGAAATCAAAGTCCAACCTTTGACTCAACACTGCCAAGTCCACCACTAAACCATGTGTCACCAAGTGTCACATCTACATGTCCTTTAAACAGTTTGACATGGTGATTCAATCACTTCCCTGGGCATTCAATCCTAATGCTTGGAAACCCTTTTGGTGAAAAAATTTTTCCTACTATCCAGTCTAAATCTCCCCAGCACAACTTGAGGCCATTTACTTGCTTGTTACTTGGGAGAAGAGACCAACCCCCACCTTGCTACAACCTCCTTTCAGGCAGAGAGTGATCAACATACTTTACCTTGCTGGAAAATGGATCTTGATGATCCAGCCTGTCCCGCTCCCTCTGCAGAGCCTTCCTAACCTCCAGAACATCGAAACTCCTGGCCAGGGCAAACTTACCCAGGATGCACTCAATCCCCTCATTCAGGTCATCAGTAAAGGTATTAAACAGGATTGGCCCAAATACTGAGACTTCTGGAGCACCATTTGTGACCCTCCACCAGCTGGTCCATTCACCATTATTCTTTGGAATTGATCATTCTGCCTTCTCTTTTTACTCTGCAAACAATGTATCTGTTCAAGCCATGAACAGCTAATTTCTCCAGGAAAACACTGTGGGAAACTGTGTCAAATGCTTTACTAAAGTCGAGCTAGACAATATCCAAAGCCTTTTCCTCATTCACTAAGATGGTCGCCTTCTCATAGAAGGAGGACAGGTTGGTCAAGTAGGATCTGACTTTATTAAATTCATGCTGGTCGTGCCTGTGCCCCTAGCTGTACTGTGTGTGTCATGTAGGGGCACTCAAGATTACATGATCTATGACCTTCTCTGTCCTTGTGACTGAGGTCAGACTGACAGGCCTGTAGTTCCTTCATGGAAGTTGAAGGTTCTTGGGGGTCTTTCTATCTCTCTCAGGTTTCCCTAGTTCATGAAACCCCCCTGCACATCATGCTACAGTACTCTTCTGTAGATTGTGTCAGCACTAGAGCAAGCATCAAAAAGGAGGATTTTTAGTATTGCTTGCTCTACTTAACTTGCTTTTGATTAATTCAGCTTGTCTGTCACGACAGTTCCATATACCATGAAGCCTGAGATTGCTCAAAACGTCATACCTCCTGAATACAACTTCATCTTTTATGTGGAGTCAACAACCTTTACCTGGTCATACAGGAATCTACCATGAAAAACTAAATGCAAATTTAAAAAGTAGCAATCTAATTGCTCTGGTTCTCTCAGCACCTCTTCTCTCATCCCAGAACAAAGGCATTCTCTTCACTTATGGAAAGGGGACACTGCTTCTGCCGGCACCTGGCATTATTTATTATGTGGTACTGAAACTTTTCTAGAAACCATTGGACACTTTTCATCAGCCTACTTTTCCTGAAGTTGTAAGATTAATCATGCCAAGGTGTCCAGCATCTCTGTATAATTCCTGGAAGGTTGTTAAAGAAGGCTGTAGATACAAGCTGCTTCCTAGATGTTCCTGAAACGGACTTTTCTTCTGCAAGTAACACCTTTTCAGCATTAGATGCTCAGCTTGGCCCATAAGATACCTCTGAAATCTGAATGCCATTAACAGAAAGCAATCTTACATAAAACAAAAAACTCTCAAAAATTCAAAGCCCCAAAAGCACAGACAAATTTCCTCTATCAGCATGGATTAAAAAATTTTAAAATGGTGTATATTTTATACACCACTTTGTTTAATGTATCATTTGTCCAGCCATTTTTTATCTGTTTTTTATGTACTTTATAAGGTATTTCAGTGAAAAGTAATTACATTATGTGTACATATATAATTAAGGAAAAAAATAAAGAGGAAAAACTTTTTGTTTGACATATTTTTCCAGTTCTTTTTTTGACTCCAAATTGGAAGTGTTCAGGGATGCTTGGAATGAACAGACCACAAATGCTGCTGCAGGCTTTCTAAGACAATAAATTATCACTACCTTTTGAAACTAATTAATCAGTAAAATATTATTCTTTTTTTCCCATCTAAAGAGAAATACTTCTTTTGCCTGGTACACAGAGATAAAAAGACATGTTACTATTTTTTCTAGTTTTCATGTCTCTCTAAAGGTTAGGCAGGCTACTACCACCTGAGACCTGCAGAAACCAGAGGTTCCCTTCTTTTGGCCTTTTCTCCCTTCTTTTCGAAGAGTTCATAATAGGAACCGACCTGGATTGCTTTGGTCTGAACCCAGATCACAAAGGACTGTTAATTGTTGAACAAAGGAACCCTTAGCAGCAGCTGCACCACTGGGATGTCCTGATCCAACATCGAGGTTGTAAATCTCATCAATATGGACTCTCGTAGGAGATTGTGCTGTTATCCTTGGGTAGCTTGGTCCATTGAACAATTATATTGGGTCTGGATGCTATAACACATTGAGGAGTTGCTCTTAGTCTAGATGTGTAGTCTAATTTTTGGAGGATTTGTTTTTATCCAAGGTCACCTCAACCAAAAGACACAGACCAGTGGCTTGTGGGTGAGTGAACCTGGTGGGTGTATGTGGGTTTTGGGGTGGTTGCTGGTTCTGAGGTTCCACAGGGTCTTCTTGTGCTCACTTCTCAATGCATGGTTTCAAAGAGAAACAATGAAGGTACTTCAAGCATTGCTCACAAAAATAAAGTAGATATTTACAAATGAATCTTATAAACATTTTTCAATAAAGTAAAAATGTATGTGTAGACAGTCATATTCCACAATAGTGTTAGGATTTTTTCTAATTTTAATACAGACAGCATTAAAAAAATGGATTGCAGAAGTGAATCCAGACTACTCCCTTCTTCCAACACCACACAGATATTTATTTCCCTCCACAGTTAAAGCTAAGGGCTTCATGCTTTAAATATCTAGCTCTCACTTTGATTTATCCTATTAAAAAAGAAAATGTACAAGTAATTGCAAATATGCATTTAATCTTTCAAGTACTTTTTGAAAACCCCCCTTACTTTATTCATTATTTAAGTCCTTCTTTTGCAAATGTGCCTTGTGCAGTGATATCAGTGATCCATGACTACACTGCAAAATAGACTTCCAATGAAGAAAAAAAGATCTTCATATGCTGGAATTTATGCAATTCTAATTAAACTTTTAAAAATTTTTATAACATTCAAGAATGAGGCCACATTTTAATCAAGCAAGTGCATGCTGAAATTTCTACCAGCTAGAAGCATTCTTAAATATATCAATCACACTGCCTTTGATGCTGTCTTCAAATATATTGCTATCTTCAAAAAAGCCCTATGACCAATCCTGAATTGCATAAAGCCATGGAAGATACAGATTTGAGACTTATATTGAAATCATCTAGACTTCCTGTGATGGGTTGACCTTAAGGGGAAACCAGGTGTGTCCCAAGGTGCTCTATTACACCCCCTTCTCAACTGGACACAGCAGAGAAATTAGGATGGAAAAAAAACACCACACCTTGGTTTAGGATAAGGAAATTTACTAGAACAAAAATGAAAGATGGCATATGCACAAGCAAAGAAAAAGAGTTGAAAGATTTTACTCTCCACTTCCCATCAGCAAGACAGATCTGCCCCCCACACCCCGGGGAAGCAGGGCTCCTGCACGCATTGCAATTGCTCTGGAAAGCAAATGTTGTAAATAGTGAATGCCCTCACTTCCTTCTCCTTCCCTTAGCTTTTATATGTTGAAAAATCTCAAGTCATATTTTCTTTCATACTCAAAGTACTAAATAGGTTCATGTTCAAATGAACATGCTGCAAGGTGTTTAAGTAAATAAGGAAAACAATTCTTGGCCTTGAGAAGTTCTTTTGTCATATACCTACTATTATTAGAATCCCTTATAACACAGAAAAGGGTAGTCACAACTGGGTCTTATTTTAAAACTTCCTTGACTGAAAGAATGTTTTTTGTCACAGTCATCCTTGAAGTGTAAAATTTTAAGTATTACTACTAGATGTCAATCATACAATAAATCTGAGCTGTCCATGTGAAAATATATACTCAGTACTTCAAAGAAAGGATATAGAATTGTATTTAGAGGTCTTTTAGATGGCAAAAATCATAACAAATATACATAGGTAAATTGTGACACCTTAACCACAGTGCAGAGAATAAAAAAGAACACAAAGTAAATTTAGGAAGAGATTAAATTTTACGTTTCCCATTTATAAAACATCTGAAGAAAATATTCCCACTCCATAGCTGGGATTCCTACATCATATTGATAACTACCATTGACAATGAAGAAACTTGTGACCTACTTTGGTGAAATGCAACATTAGAATTACTTATTTAATATATTCATAAAACTCACAGAAAAGGTAGAATGAACCATCAGGTTTGCAATGACACAGAATTAGAGTGAATACTCAAGGCTCTTAAGGCCATGCAGAGGAACTTCGGCTAGAGAAATGAACCAACAGGAATCTCATGAACTTCTAGATCAAATGCTGGGTGCTGCCCCTGGGCAGGGAGCACTGGTGCAAAGGCACGAGGTGATGTCTGTCTGTCTGCCTGCCTGCCTGCCTGGGAGCATGGCTGAGGGAAGGGGTCTGGGCGCCTCAGCGGACACAAGCTGAGTCTGAGCCCGCAGTGAGGGCTGCCAAGTAGCCAGTGCACTCTGGAAACCATCTGTTAGTACACATCTAGGACACCAAGAAAAAGGATTACCTCCCTCACTTCAGCACTTTTGAGAGCACATCTGGGTACTATGCCCAGCTTGATACAAGGACTGACAAACGGGACTGGGTTCAGCAGTTGGCTTCCAAGCACCTTCTAGCTGAAGCACTTGCCATGTGAGGAGTGGCTGAGGCTCTAGGACATGATCATCTTGTCTTACCAAAAACCATGAGCACCTTTAGTATCTAGGAGGGCTTACTGAGAAGATGCAGTCAGACTTTTTAGGAAGAGGGAGAAGTTATAGGAACATACAAACAGTAAGGAGACATGAAAAAATGAATAATAAATTTTCTTACAGGTTTCACAGTAGTTTTAAGACAGCAAAACTTAAAAAAAAATCTGAAATATTACCTTGCATTTTTGCACGCACACATTGATATTTTTTCCTTAAGAAAGTTAGTATTCTCCCCAAATTAGTAACATTTTTTCACAGAAAACACAGTGGTACTAGAAAGCAGAAGGAAGACACAATGCATAAAGACCTTCTTCAGTGATTCAAGAAGCAGAAGTAGGCAGTAATGCTCTTCACTTTTCATCATGCAATCAGTAGTACTCTTCAGTTTTTCTTACTTCCAAATTTATGTGTTAACTTAATGCTTGCTCTTCTAGATGCTGATATTGCTTTCCTCCTCAATTTATCTGTCTCGTCCTTTACTCTCAGAAAGTCTTTTATTCCACCATATCAAATCAACTGATGGTTACTGATGTGACAACCAGTTTTCTCCCTCTATTTCACAGATAAAATCGAGACAGTCAGAAAGGAATTACTGCGATGCAAGGACAGAAAAGACATTTTGCTGTCTTGATTTGATACCAAAGCCATCTGCACTTTTTTTTTCCCTGAAGATCCAGTAGTGCATTTTAGAAAGATTATTTTTATTTCATAAGCATATTTTTCAAAGGCAGTCAGTTGGCATTGCATTGTTTCGTGAAGGTTAGAACTTCAAACCACTATTTATTAGTGTTATTCTCTCTTGCAGCTCTTTAAAAATATTAGTTTAAAGGATGTGTTAATATCTTAATATAAAAAGTGTTTTGAAAGTAGCTCAGAAATTTTCATATTTCCTAGCAGGAACATGGTCCTGCTTTATAGCCATATAGCCTATATCTATATTAAGAACAGAAGAGCACAGAAAGGTAAACTGAACAAAATACTTGTGGAAAGTAGATTTCATAATTTTGGTTATAAACTTCATAAAAACATTGAATATTCAATCTACTTTTAAAAGTAGGAACAGTAGTCAACAAATCTAGCTATTTTGTTAAATACTTATAGCAGTAGTCAACAAAAACAACTAAAGCAGGGCAGGCTTCAGAATTGACAATGAGACATTAACATGAATGGTTTCAAATTCTCAGCCCAAAATAATTAGGTATCTTTTTTTTTTTTTTTTATTAGTACAAGTCTAGTTTTGATTTAAATAAATTTAATCTGAAAGGATGCCATTTTTAACTAAAAGAAAAATACAGTGAATTTATAAGTTCCTTAAGAGCTCCCTGCAGAATTCAGGTTTCTGAAGAGCCTTTGTGAATACACCAAAATTTCATTTACAGCAATCATAAGAAATGTTGAGAAGCACTATACGTTCTCTACTAGCATGTCAAGAAAATGTTTTGGCACAGTCACTGCCATCACTCAACATGAAGCAGTAATCCTTACTTAAAATGACAGCACTCAGGAATTTGTATGAGTTCTCAGCATTGCTAATGACAGATAAAACCCAGAAGTATTTCATGCACACACTGAATAGTGTGACAAAGACATACTAATGAAGAGGTAAATGAATATAAAAGAATCCTTCTTAATCCAGCTGAATTTGATGTGGAACTAATGGACAAAACAGACCTGATAATTTTTTAAAGTTTGTTTTTTTTTTTCCCCTTCATTTATGGCACAGAACAATAAAGTATTTAACTAAGGAAGGCCTAAGTAAAGGTTTCATTTGAACTTAAACGGCATGCCAAAAATAGCAGTACTAGAAGACATTTGTTCCCTGTGTGCTCCCACATTCGCTCTCCTGTCATCTCCCCATGTCTTCTGATGAATGTTTCAGTACATTTATCATTCTACACCATACATCACTGAAACTCTCCTGTGAGTAACATGGGGTAAGTGACAGCCCTGGTGAGCAGTGTTCCTCTTGAATGAGGGACAGCACAACAAGAGTGGTCTGGCCTGGAGCATCCAGGGAGAAGCATTTCCACCAGACTACAAAGTCTGTGAGTCAACAAAGACTCACATAAACTGTAACAATCTATTATACTTGGCAAAAACATCCAAAATTATCGCTGTAAAGTTCTGAAATGGACCTTAAAAGTGCAGGCATGTGTGTGTAAAAACAGGGAAAAGAAGGAAGAAGAAAGGACAAGATGCATATTTCCAACCTGTTCTAAAAAACATAGTTTATTAAAAACATAGTTTGCAACTTCAGATGGATTTTAAAGTTATCTATATTGAAAAAGTATTTGTACCATGCGCTAGTGCCCAGGTGCCAGTGGTAGCACTGGGGGGTCTGCCAAGGTGGGTCCTGTGTGGAACAGCTGGGGCTAAATCCCCAGCAGGGATGTCCCTGTGGCCCCTGGTGGGGCAGGTATCTGCACTGTGCCCTCTGGAGGACCCCAGGCTGGAGCAGGTGGCTGTTTCCTGAAAGAGGCATCCTGAGGAAAGACCCAAACAGTTATTCTGTGTGTAGCTAACAGCATGCTTCTACATCATTATCTCTCTTAATGAGCCAAATAGCACATTCTTGCATATTTTTTATAAAACTTTCTGTGGGAGTTTGTAAAGATGACTGTTATACTCCAATAAAGTTATATTGAGACATTTTACTCAGGCTTTCATGTGAAAAGATAAAAACTTGAACCCCTAAGGATTACCCTCTTCTATCCCCCAAGGGCTTAAGTATCTACCTGAGTACATTCAGTACTCAGAAAACCATGAGAGACAGTTATCTTTTATTCCAGTAACTAAAGAATCTCCCTCCCTCGAGACATGGAAGGAATTTCAAACATTTCTCTTCAACCTTTCATTTTGAAGCACTACCTTTAATTATTCTGTTACAGAACAGCTTTGGCTACTTTGCTGTTTTCCACAGTCATGGCATTTTGATTCAAGTTTATCTCACCTCCTAGATTTCAATAGCAACATCAAAGGAAAGCAAGTAAATTTTACATTTGCATATGGGACAGTGAGATTTCAGAGAACAGCTGGCTATACTCACCTGTAAATGGATTATACTCATTTGCAGATGTAAATATTTCTATTTGAGTATGAAGCTCAAACTCACAATTTATTCAGGAAAACTAGGTTAGCTGCAGCAACTCTTACTGAACTCCAAATTTTAAGTGAAGGCCTCACAAAATGTGCCTAATTCACAGTAATTTTTTTCCCTTGGTTTTGTATGCTTGTTTTACTATGGTGTACACAGAAATAAGAAAATTTAAGAACATGCTATAAAAAGCAGACATACATAATTTACCACCTAAACTAGTTATAAAAGCATCTGAGACCTTACTTGTTTTCCTTTAAAGGAAACAAATAGAAAAAGTTTTCTTCCCTACAAGTTCCATTAAGGTGTTAAAAAAGTTAACAAGGATCAGAAGATACTACTGAATTATCAACTATAGTGTCATCAAATAATTCCTAAGTCTGAAAATACCTGAAGGAAAAAAGAGTTGAAATAGTAGTGTATCAAAGAGCCGAAATTTAGAGGGGTTTGTTTCTGTGGCATGAAAATATAGCTTCTGAATGCGTATCAGTTACAAATTCAAGGCTGAATAAAGAACAGCTGCATCAAAAAGAACAAGTCCCCACAGGTACAGATTTTTCAGAGATTGTACAGGCACTTGGCCATCAAAGGGGAAAGAGTGCTGTATGACACCTGATTATGCAAACTCTTGTTTCCCCAAGTTCTAGAAAAGAAATGCAGTTATTTCACTTCAGTACAAATGAAATCAGGAACATCATATGAAGACTCATCAATAAATAGGATAACATATCTAATTTGATAGTGATGAAATTACTTTAATTAAGATGGCATTGAAGAGATAAGGTAGACATGTAGTCTGACCAGTGTATATTCATACCACTTAAAGCCCGGACAACTAATGATAAAATATAAGCACAGACTTTGCAATGTACAGTCCAATTCCTCATTTAGTGTGATTTTCTGTTTTCAAATCAAAGATTCCTAATGCAATTTTTTTCCAAATAATTTGAAGACTTCAAGTAATAGCTAGAAACACCCAATAGAATGAAACTGAATAGCCCAGAAAAGGCTACTACAGTTTATTTTCATTTTTAGATCTTTGCAGAAGTACAAACAAATCCTACATGCAGTCCTTATCTTACTGGCTACTATTTGGAAAGTCCCGTATGTTCCATCACTTAATTAAAATGTTGATAAAATCCCTTTATCCTCAATGATCCAATTTGTCTGGGTTTGATTTTTTCTTTCTTTAATATTGTACAGACTGGCTATTGTTCTTCCAAAGGTAGAAGCCAAGTTTAGTGATCCTTAGCAGAAATAAAATGAAGACTAAGTGCAGGCCACAGTATTTATCTTTGCTCCCACACTTCTTCACATTGTCTGAGTTCAGGGCAAAGAAAATCAATCAAGTCTGTCAGCTCACTGCTCTCTGATGTAATGTTCAGTAACTACTTCATAGTGACTTTCTGTCTTGAGTCCTGACTACCTTCTCAGTGAAACACTGTGTACTCCTGAAGCAGAAGCAGATCAAGCATGATATCGCTGACATCTTCTTCTGTATTAGGTTTACGTGGCAAGGTTTTGACAGCGGAGAGGGCTCCAGGGGTGACTTCTGTGAGGACAGCTAAAGCTGAGCTATCAGGAATAGTGGTAACACTTTTCTCCCCAAGAAAAAATATTTTTATGAAAGAGTAAAAAATTCTATACAGCTGCAACAAAAGAAGAGTGAGAAAAACATGACAGAAACAGCTGGGTAGATTCTGAGGTGAGTGGAGAAGGATGGGGAGAAGAAAATCCACTCAGTGGAGCAGGAATTCCTCTGCAGATCCCAGAGAACATAGCAGTATTGAATTGTCCCTCTGCAGTGCATGAAGGCCCTTGTCAGAGCAGACATCTGCCCTGTGCTCTGTGTGAGGGACACCATGTGGAGCAGGGAAACAGTGTTAGGAGGAAAGAATGATGGGGAAAAAATGTTAAGAACTGACCACAACCTCCTATCCTTCCCTGTGATGCCTGGGAATGAGGAGAAGATAGGACAAGTAGGAGTGAAATTGAGTCTGGGAAGAAGGAGGATGGGAAGAGGTGTTTTGGATGTTTTTGTTTCTCATGACTCTATTATTAACTGGAATTAAATTAAATTAATTCCCCAAGCTGAATCTTTTCAAACCACAACAGTTATCTCCCTGTCCTGAGAATCCATGAAATTTTTCACTGTATTTTCTCTCCCTGTTGAGGAGAGGGCATTAAAAGAGCAGGTTGGTGGGCATCTAGCAGGCAGCCAAGATTAACCCACCACAGCATTGTTTGAACCAAGGCATAGAAATATGTATAACTGGTGACAGTACATCAGTATTTGTTAACACTATAATGCCACTAAGTATAAACAGTAGGCAACTGCAAAAACAAATAGGGGCTTGTAGGTTAGTTGTACAAACAAGATACAGGAAAACATCCACATACTAAAATCTGCAAGATCAGAACCAAGGATGAGCAAAAAGATATGTGGTAAAACATTATGTAGAGAGTTGTCTGGGGCAGCTAGAATGATCCTGCAGAGCAGAGGAGGAAAATGACTAACAAATGACTCCAGAATGAGTATTGCTTCAAGAAGATTAAGATTCTCCCTACTTTTCTCTGTAGGAAACTGAGGAACATTAACCAAGGAAACTGGAAAGGTGGGAAATAAAGTAATAGCCCACAGCAGTTGCCTCATTGAGAGCTCTCAAGCCTCACTACTTTTATCTCCACAGCTAAACTCACCAATGGCCACAGCCATCAGAGTTAACTTTATGGCAACAACTCCCTGAAGTAGTGTACTCTTATGTCACTGTAGAAAAAGTCTTAAAGTACTAATTATGTTCTATATAGAATGATAATAATGGATACTATATAGGAACTAATTATTAGCAGTATGTATTAATAATTAATGACAGTCTATTTTTCTTCTGAAGTTTGAAACTCTCCTGAATTATCAGTCTTTTAAACAACATAAAGACAGTGATCCTTGATATGTGTTCAGAAAGGCATGCATTCAATTGAGAAAACTGCACAAATCCCAGATTACCTATTTTTAAGAATTAAACAGAAAGTTGGTGTGTTCAATGTTGCATTATACACCTCAAAGGGTCAAACATTTTGGTACATTTAGACTCAATGATTCTTTTGAGAAGATACTCTGAAGTAGAATAACAAGGCCTACCTTTTCCTGTACCCTCAAAAAACCCACAAACCAAACCAAACCAACAACAACAAAAACCCAAAAACATTAAGCCCTAGAAAACCCCAAAACAACAACAAAACACACCCCATTGGTTGTTGCAGCGATAGCAACAACCAGTTGCTCCGTGTTTCAGCATGGGACCCAGCTGCTGCTATAAAGTCTGGGAGTGTTGGGAAAATATCCATGTTTTTGTCTTGTAGCACTCTAATTAACTGCTTGTGTTTTGGTGATGCAGCTCCTTGGCTCCCAAGACAGACTGATATGCATATGAGGAAGTGAAGTTTTTCTAGAGTGTCAGATATAGTTACAAAGGACCTGAAAAGCAAAGCAGATGTGGAACACTATCCTGTAATACAGCAAACATGCTCAAGGAAAATACAATATATCCTTTCTCTTGACATTATACATGCAGTGTATACTCTAGTTCTTCTGACAAGCAAATCTCATTGAAGCTTTAGAACATGTCATATAGGGAAAAATCATACTCTATTGAAATTCATTTAGTTGAGAGCACAAGGAAGTCTCTTCCATAGGGGACAGGATGTGCCTCTCATATTACTGAATATTTCAATCCAAGCACAGTTTTTCAATTGCAGCCCCTCTTTATAATTACTAAGGGTCTAATACCATTTAGGATCTTTACTAAAGCTGTACCACAGATCCTGCTGCAGTAGATGAAGAGTCTACTTGTCAGAGGCATACTTTCTAAAGAAAAAAAACCCTCCACTTTATCCTTTTGAGCACTCCCTCATTCTCAGATGAGAATTTTAAATAACTCCCTTCCATATGAGATTAAATTAGTTAAAGGACAGGTAACATGTCAGTACTTGCTGAACAGAGTGTGAAAGTCAGTGGTTTTGGCTGGAGTGGTGTTAATTTCATTCACAGTGGCTGGTGTGGGGCTGTGTTTTGCACTTGTGCTGAATACAGGGTTGATAATACAGAGATGTTTTTGTTACTGCTCAGCAGGGGTCACAGAGCCAAAGCCTTTTCTGCTTTTCTTACTGCCCTTCTGGTGGGGAAGCTGGGGGTGCTTGGGAGGTTGGGAGGAGACACAGCCAGGACAGGTGACCCAAACTGACCAAAGGGATATTCTGTATCATATATTATTCTCAGTATATAAAGTGTGGGGAAGAAGTAGGAAAGGGGGAGCAGTTGGAGTGATGGTGTTTGTCTTCCCAAATCACCATTACGCGTGATGGGGCCCTGCTCTCCAGGAGACAGCTGAACATCTGCCTGCCCATGGGATGCAGAGAATTAACTCCTTGTTTTGCTTTGCTCGTGTGCATGGCTTTTGCTTTCCCTCTCAAACTGTTTATACCTCCACCCAGGTGTTTTCTAGTTTGTACCCTTCTGATTCTCTCCCAGTTCTACTGGTGGGTGGGCAAACAAGTGGCTGCTTAGAGCTTGGCTACTTGGCAGGCTGAGGTTAAACCACAAGAAGTCAGGCTTTTATTTGCAGAAGATCAAACTAGCCCTTAGATTTAAGGTAAAAATGTCTTCCATTGTTAAACATGACCAAGGTATCTGGGTATGCCAAAGTGGTTTTATTTAAGAGAAATAGAGAATCTGTATTTTTGTGGTAGTGATATAATCACAGATAATGCCATATTATTTAAGCAACTGGTCAGTATTAATGGGAATCCTAGCTAAATCTGAAATACAACATAATGCTGAAATATTTAGGATATAATTTTGGGCAAGTTATCTGTACTTTCATTCAGTAAATCAGAATATATTCTTGTAACAGCAAAGACTAAGAAGTACTGATATACCTTGTTCCTATATGCAGCAGTTCTTATGCTTCTTCCTCATCTTCCATCAACCATCTAATTAGAGATGTCATTTGGAAGTGCAGTGACCTTATCTTCTATAATGAAAAGAAGTATCCTTATGTTCCTTAAATTACATCCCCTTCCTCTTCAAAAAAAAAACCCAAAAACTCCACAACCCCCACCCCCCAAACTCAAAAACAAAGAAAACACCCCCCAAACCCTGAGAAGTTTAACAAAACTACTGCAGTATACAAGGATAAGCCTACTTCCTACTTTGTCTGATGCTGATTAGCCCACTAGTTTTCCAAGTGTCTTTACTGATCTCAGGGTGCCTAATATTTCTTTTACAGAAAAATATGATGTTTCAGCTGGCAGTCTGCTTAAGTTAAGCACAAACTAGTGATGAGCTGATGAGCACAAAGATGATGGTGGTGCCAGAAAGGAAGAATGAAGCACTAATTAAACCTGAATAAACACTGACTAAAACATAAGGGAATGAATTTTAAAAAAATGAGGTAGGGTACCTAACATGAAACTGCCTGGAGTCTGACAGATGAAGAAGTTTGCCCTTAACTTGGAAGCATAATCACTGTCTACTGGTTAGAGTATGAAGCATATAACAAAAGAATTTTCAGCCCTAGAAGTTAAGACAAAGAAATAAAACAGTACTACACTTCTGTAAGGTTTTGTCCTCATTACTAAGAAATAAAAGGGAATTACACCTTAAAATAACTTAACATTAAAAATTCCAAATCTCTGAACCACTGACAAACCAGTAAACTCCATTAGATATATCCTAAAGTTAAAATTTCACACCATTTCCTATTAGACCCCAAGTATTTGAAATGAAGTGTCACTGCCACAGACAAGACTGGAAAACATTTTTTTTTAGGATAGCTTTATCCTATTTTGCCTTATAGTTTTCTTGTTTCTGCCTACTCATTACTCCTTTCTTTAGCATTTGCTGGGGGGAATATGGGAAAAATTACATTTCTTATATAACTTTATTATTATATTTAACATCCAATAAATAAAATTACTGTACTTTGCTGTACTGAAAGTTCCATTAATTCTCGAGAAGAATGATTATATGCCTTGCCTTCCAAAATGAAAGGCATGTTTTTACAAATTGTTTGGCTTGTTGATTAGTTAAGTACAAGTTTAGTATAAGTTTCAGGCATAGTTGGACTACAGATATCCTCACTCCACCTTCTGGTTGACAGTTCAATACATTCCTTCATATACTGCATTCTCTGCAGGAGTTAGTGATCAAGTGCTTATTCAAATACTACCAGAGTTACAGCAAAGCAATTCATTTAATGAAATGCTTTACTGTCATTTCAGACTCATGTCCTCCACTGCATGTTTTCTTTATGTGTGGCCCTTTATAATTTATATTTCTTTTTTCATACATTAAGGTCCTGTCTGAAGTTTTATAGATTATGAATTCTCCCACTTTATCTCTTA
The DNA here is from genome assembly GCA_034509185.1 of Euphonia xanthogaster. Taxonomy (NCBI): domain Eukaryota; kingdom Metazoa; phylum Chordata; class Aves; order Passeriformes; family Fringillidae; genus Euphonia; species Euphonia xanthogaster. The sequence goes on from JAYDZK010000113.1 coordinate 74,125,806, forward strand.
ACAGAGGTGTGAAATATCTATGTTAGATACCATCTGCTTCTTTGATCCAATATCACCAGAATACTGGGATTCAGAGCAATACTAGATAAACTTTATGATTTCAGCTTGCATTAAATAATATAATTTTGTTTATGAAGCTTTAGAATAGTCATGGATGAATGACATAGATGACTGCTAAACCTAAAAATATAAAGATAACAAGCTAAGTTTACTCTGAAATTTCATTCAGCTTCTAGCAACATCAAACAGCATCAGAACACTCATGAAAATAGAATTTATATCCTAAACATACCAGGTGTCTGCTAAGACAAAAGAAAGTAAGCAGGGTTGGCCTGACAAGTCAGAAAACTAAGAGAGTCAGAAAAATAACAGATCAGGTTTTACCACCAAAACCCAGTAACCAAGAAGTGTGATCTTATGGTAAAGGATATGCTGTTAACTAATTTCAAATGTATTAAGTTCAACAAACCAGTTTACTGAGTCAAATTAAATTGATAATTTACAAAAAAAAAAAAAAAAAAAAAAAAAAAGGCAA
>JAYDZK010000113.1:74126440-74151804 GCA_034509185.1 Euphonia xanthogaster
AAGTTCAACAAACCAGTTTACTGAGTCAAATGAAATTGAGAGTTTAAAAAAAAAAAAAAAAAAAAAAAAAAAAAGGCAAGATATTAAAAGTACTGAGAATTGTTATGAGGAGAAACATCTGACAGAAGCCAGATCTGAATTTCCAGAACATCACAGCAGCAAATTTCTGCCAGCTCTAACAGCATGATTGCAGGTAACAAGCAGAAAGACACTTGTGATCCACACATGAAACATATTAGTGCTGGAGGGTCACAGAGAAAGCAAGCCCAGCAACTGAATTAGTAACAAGAAAGAAGTTTATGCTGAGCTTGAAGAATTTTGAAATACTTTGGATTCAGAACACACAACCCATTCTCTTACAGAGAATGCTTGGGAGGGGTCCTTAGAGGATAAAAAGGCAATGGCAGGCAGAATGGTTACTTGATGAGGTGAGGGGATTCTGTCCATCGATGTACTAAAAAAAGAGCCCTTCTAATATAATACAAATTAAGACAACACTCCAGAGCACTGTCATTTTCTCATGGGAAGGATCCTAGTCGCCTGTGGGTGGACATCCAAGACATAAAATAAACTGAAATAGAAAACAAGAGAGCAATATATATTTTTTTAATGACAGAAAACAATGTAAATACACTCAAGTATTTGCCTTCCAGTTCAGAGATGATAGGCTGCAAAAGACATCTAAGGATTCAGAAAACCCTGACCAAAAAATGCTCCAAAATAATAGGAAAAAAAATATCAAGCACATGAGTAGTCCTGTGGTTTACTAAATTGCCTCCAATGATGTGAATTTTTAAATTGTTATTTAGGCAAGAAGGGATTTATTTAAGTAGTCTTAAGAAATAATATATTAAATCTCAATAGTTTCAAGATAAGAACTAATCTCTAAATTTCTGAACCAGTGGAGTTCTGTCATTAAATGATTCATTGGTATCTACTAAAGCACAAGTTGTTCAAATGCCTTTTTTTTTTTTTTTTTAATTTCCTAACATGGCCATTATACAGAAATTACTTATATTAATCCAGAAAACAGGACCACTTTCATCTTTCTTCAAGCCTATGACACATGTGGGAAGGGTTTCCATTCTGGATTATTGGGAGCATGCAGTATTGTCTATGAGCCATACAAATACCAGGATATTTATTGTTGTTCTTGTTGTTGTTTGTTTGTTTGTGTAGTGAAGGCTAGTACCTCAGTATGAATATGTATAAGTACTGCTGCACTCCATTTTTAGGCTGTATTACAAGACAAAATAGAAAACAGGTGAAGAAAGATAGAAACCAAGCACAGAAAAACTGGAGTTTGCAGTGTGTATTGAAAATTTGAGTTCAAAGGTTCTACACACTGGTGAATTTTCAATAGTATCTTGCACAGACCTTTGAGCACTTTATTGTACTAACTTGGCTTGTCCTTTTGAACCAGGCCATCACCACCATTATTTCCAGAATATAAAATAGTCACAGATATTCCTTACATTACTTGCAAATAAACAATACCATTCCTGAGGCTAAAAAATCTCTTATTAGCTCTGTGGTTTTGTCATCCAATGCTTCTTTACAGAAGCATTGACTCCTCAAGAAACCACAGCTTAACCTACTCTAACAAAAAACATTGAACCTTTATCAATTAATCGCTTAAGTATTGTTTCTTATAAAACTATATAGTACCTCTTCTGGCCCAAAATATTCTATGCAGTTGTATTATCACTCCATTTTCAGTTCTAAACAAGTATTACTTATCTGCTTGACTCATATTTAAACATGACTCATATTCAAACATTATTTAATAAACAGTAACTGTAAAATACCTAGCTAAGCATAGGAGTTAAGATAAATGCAAGTTACAAAACCAAAAAGGGTTCAGAGAGATAAACAAAAGTTTCATAGCTTCTATTTCTGTAAAGAGGATAACTCTTCATCACTAAATTAATCTGATTATTCTGTGCCAGAATAATCAAACTGTTCACTCAAGTAAAAAGCACATATAACTCACAGATATTTACTACATGCTATTTCCCATAGAAGCTGGATTTTCCCTGTAATCTTAACTAAAAGAAGTAATTAATTATAAAAGAAGTTCTCATTTTAATGGAGGCAGAAGGACAGCAAGACAAAAACCAGACTGGAGTTTTTGCCCAGCTTTTCAAGGAGAGTTGGATAACAAGAAACAACTTACAATTTTCTTCTTTTCTACCATGGCTGTTACAATCTCATTGACAAGTATGGAAGCACAACTTTTATTCTTATGAAGTTAAAATGAAAGCATGAAAGAACGAATAGAGAGTCCACATGATACAAAAAACTGAATTTTTGAAAGGCATTCTTGACATAAATGTCATATAACCCTGCAGTAAATATTGGTATTGAGATGGTAATTCAGGGGTAGTTTTTAAGATGACAGCTGCTTAAAACTTGAAGGTTAGAAATCATGATGAGCTTAACTGCGTAAGTTGTAGATAGGAGAAACAGGAACTCAGCTGTTCTTTCTGTAGGTAAAACCACAAAAACAAAGCAAAAAGAGAGGCAATATGGATTTTCAACTGCAGTTATTTTGAGAAAAATTACATCACTCCCAACATTAAAAATTTTAGGTGTGTATTCAGAGGTACAGACAGAAATCACATAAACATCTCTGACTGCCATCTAATAAACTGTAGTTCCTCTGAACATCCTTTCAGCCACCTGCTAAAGGCCTTGCAGGTAAGCTAATGAAAATTCTGGATAATAATTTCTGTTGAATAATTAAAATGAAATAGGGTAAAATAAAACTGAGCTTTAATGCCATCTTCTCTGAAGTGAAAAATATATCAATGAAAAATCTGAGTAAAGCTAAACACAGTGAAGGGTGAAATACTACTGGGCATTCAGTTTGAGAGAGGCTTTGATTCATAAAGATTCATCTTTCAGTTCTCAAAAGGTTACAAGTCTGGACAATAGAACTATTCAAACTGTGTAATAGAAGGTCTCAAGCAATCACAAAAAGTATTAAAATTGCAGAAGTATTTTCAAGTCCATTATGGATCGGGAAAAAAAGTGAAAGAGCACAATAATATTTTGGTCTACCCCCAAGCTTTCTTTCTGTATATATAAAAATTAAACAGCTTGCTAGTGCTCCAGTGGCCACTAGATGTCAACAAAGTCTAGCAATATGACCCTTGAGTTTAGCTTTCAAATGAGGTGCAAAGCAATAGACCTGAAGCTATCTTTGTTACACACATTTGTATTGATGTATGCTCCCGTAAATGTGTACTACTTGGCTCCATACAAAATGCAATCCAATCCAGTCCAAAATCCAATTTACTTCATGTAGTGGCAGAATGGCAATAATCCACACACATCAACACTTCCACGTTTACACAGGCACATGTAGCTAATCATGCTGAAAACACAAGTTTTGAGGTATAATCTAAGCCTCCAGCAGGTGTCAAAATAAGCTGATCTTCCTTTCCTGGATAACTAGTGAACCATACTCCATGCTCACATTCAGCTGGGAAAAGGCTTGAATAATTCCTTCTCTTCCCACTTTAAGATCTGTGCAATTTTATGCAATAAAAGTCATTGAGAAGAGATTTGCTATGACCTACATACTGTATGCAAATGGACATTTTCAGTTTCCATGCTTCTTTCTTGGGCACCTTGTATCTTTATGACACATTTGTGTGTCTCCAAGAGACAGAGCTGAAGATTATTTTTATTTCTGTACTAATCAGGGGAACTGGAAGGAAAAGAAATAGAATATTCCCCATAAGAAGAAAAAAAAAAAGGCTGAGTAGTTCTTCAACCTGACAGGAAAGGGGAGGCTCAAACTTACATTGCTGAGAACCAGAAAATTAATGGCCCTTTTTCTCTTTGAAGCTCATTGGCACAAATATCAGAATGAACAAACACTGATGACAGTCTCTCACTCACAGCTGCCCCAATTTAAATCGTAACAAACCACTCTAGATCTACCTGATGTTAACAGATGATACAAGTGTTTATCAACTAAAATAAGGAGAACATAAAGACTACCCGGTACCTGCCATATCTCCCTCTACTTTTTTATGACTTCTTTTTCAAACATGGAGATTATGAACAAAATTATTCTATCCTATAAGACATTGAATTAAAGACTAGCAGATTTTCCTAGCTGAAACTCCAAGTATTTTTATATACAGTTTTAATCATGCAGTTACTAAATAAAAAACCTAGAAGAATTTTGTAATACTTCTAAAACTCATTCTGGCATTACAATTCTGGTAGTAAACCAAGTATTTATACAACAGCTGTTTCAAAGAAAAGCTGAGTAGAAATTCTGGCATCCAAATTGTCTAAATGCTATCAATTCTGTTTAAAATTTTCTTTTAATTGTAAAAATATTAACATATCCATGCTTTATATTTACTATTAAAGAACTCAGTCCTCAATTTTTAAAGACAACTAGGAATGATAGGCTGTGTAAACAAAAGTGCATATGCAACTTTCAAACAATGAATGAAAATGTGGGTCATAGATTTCTTTCCTTCTGGAGTTTGGAATAGGGAGATATGGTTGATACCAGATGAACTTCAGATGAGTACACTTCAGATGAAAATTCCTCTCTTGCTTTCCTGAGCTGTTCCAGGAACTATTCTGACTAATAAGATTTTTTTGGAGCAGCAACACATTCAAGTATAGAAGAATCCTCACAAGTCTAGGACAGATGTCAGGAAAAGACATCCCATAACTTAGAAGAGACAAAACAAAAAAATTGCTTCAAATCTAGTGAGTGATCGGTTTGTTTTCCTCTATCCTAATAATTATTGGTGAAGCTTAAAACCAGATAAGTCTCACTAATCTATTATAGTTTTTAAACCTCTCTATTTGCTCCACAGAGCCCAACAGTATTCAGTTATCTGTCCAAAGTTATTTTAGCTATGATCATCATAACATAAAAGACAGTCACATTGACTCACTTCTCCCTTACTGCTCTGAGCTCACACTATGAGGTCTTTGCTCTTTGGTCCATTTCATCTGTGGTAAAGTAAAAACAAACAACACTCTTTCTGCTCCCCTCTTCAGATGGAATGATTTGCACTGATATGCATTCAGAGGCCATTTCCATGTACAATTGTTTCAAATTAATAGAAAGCATTAGATTTTGAAAGCTTGGACTAAAATGTCTAAGACAAAAAAAAAAGAAAAAAACCTACAATTTGGAACGTCCTCAGTTATGAGCACAGTTAATTTAATAACAAGGTGTCCTTTAAGGAGCTCAAACCACTTTGTGAGGCTTTGAGTTTTCTCTGTCTCCAGAAGATGTAGTTTTATGAAAGTTGTACCTTAAGACTGCAGGTGCCAAAAGTTATTAAAAAAAAAAGAAAAGTTTCACTAGCATGAAGTAAAATATCTCCAATATAAAGGAATTTGGAATTTCTCACTGCAATGCATTTACTTTAGCAACCTTGAGGGTGAAAGTTTCAATAACCAATATATAAGCAGTTTCTCAGAATACATGATTGATTCCAGACAAGATAACACTGAAAATTATAGCAGAAGAGATTTCCTTCCCTAAAAGGAAATTGGAAAATGTGACAGAGACGAAGAAAATAAAAATAAACCCAAGAAAAACAAACATCCCCAAAAGCCTCTTAAAAGCAAAAAGTAGGAAGAATGAACCTATTTAAGCAGCTCAAAGATGATGACAGGGACTGGAAGAAGAGAAAAGCAATGAGAACTCATGAAAAACAGTGGTTACTGCAGCAGCTGGCATTTTCTAAAGACAACAGAAAGTTTATCCCTTTCACGACAATCCTATGAATAGAGAGGGTTACCATCAGCATCTTCTACCTTCTGGTATTTGTACTCCTATGCCAGAAGAAGACTTTAGTTCTGGCCAAATGGAAGGGCAAACCTGCCAGTAAGGTAGATTCTGGTATAACACCCAGAAAAGAAGGCCATCTTGTTGGCTTGAAATTCAGGTCTTAACTCTTCCATTGTAACACAGCTGGTCAGAACTTTGTAAGACTGTGAAAGGAAGATCCATTGATATACAAACATACATATTTGTAAATATATATATATTGCTTAAATATATATATATATGTGTGTGTGTATATATGTATATGTATGCATATGCATATGTACATATATGTATACATACATACTTATAGATACATTTTTCCAGTAACCCATCTCCTTGGAGCAAAGTCATGTATAATGTTGATAAACTTACACTCCAAGGCATAATTTCCATCTTCAAACAGTCACAGACACAATCACTGTTCTGTTATATATGTTTACACACAGGGGAAAGAGCAGAGTGGCTTAAAAATTCCCTGCTACATCCATAAGAAAGGCTAAGCCCAGTAAATTCTGCCTGCTGTTTAATTGCCTCTCTCTAAATCACTAGACTGTATGTGATTTTTCACTTGCTGTATATAATTTCTGAATGGCCACGGCTGGCAGATCAGCTTTCATTTTTATATGTGCTAACAATTTTATGTATGCATGTGTGCATATCAGTCAACCTATAAAGTAATTGGGACAAAGACATTATTATTTTAATTATATTGTAAAAAGCTAATTTTATAGTCACGTAAAACTGCTGGATTTCTCAAACAGCCATTCAGCATTGCATTATCCCTAGCAATTAGTTTCATCAGGTAATAAATCTTTCATCATCAAAATGGTACACAGTACCAGGAATGCAGCATTGGAGAACAATGGGATGACGTATACGGTGTGAAAAAAAGAAGAAGGAAAAAAAAAAAGAAACACATGTAATTCTGGTACAAATTCAAAGTTCAAAGTAAGCTCATAAAAAAATCAAGGCATTTACTCCAGTCTGTCTGAGAACCATCCCATGTAAAATAGATTACAATGGATCATATAGTGAATCTTTTAACCTGCCCAGTGTCTATAAACATCCTGTATTTATTGCTATGAATAGTAAGAGCAAATACGACTAAGGATACTTAGGGTTTTTCTTTGCTTGTGCTCATGGTCCCAGTGCATATGAACCATGAAGTCCTGTAGGCAGACTGCCAGGAGGTACTCAAAAAACCTTTCCCTCTTTCCTCTCCCTATTGCTTCTTGCTATCAACAAATAGGTCTCAAACAGATCTAGACAGCCTCCCAGGAAGAAAACTTTTGACATCTTAGTGCACATCATATGGAAAGTCACAATGCTGTCATATCAGCAGAAAACACCTGTCTGTCAAAAAAGCCATTCAGACTGGCATAAGGTCTGCTAAAACTTCCATAACAACAAATTAGAATTCTTACAGCATAGATAAAGTCCCTCTTTTCAATTCCTGTTCTTCTCAAACTGGCAGTTTCTGGGCTGAGATTTTTTTCCTGTAAGGCTGTCTGAAAATTATCTTACTAAGTTATGCAACTGCTTTACTCTAATAGGTCTCTTGATGAAAAAGTTCCACGGACAAGGGAACTCCACACCTAGCAAAAGAAAAATCCTACTCATATTCCAGAGTTATGCTGGACAACTTTGAGTTCAGATCCAGCAGGATAAAACCCATACAATCAGGTTTCATTTGCTTTTCCTATGTTAAAAATCTTAGAAAATTGAGTTGCAAAGTTATCGCACCTCATTCTTGGTACTAATTGTTTTTAAAGAATAATGTCAGCTTGTACTCCCTCATAGTCCCCCACCCTTCTTTTTCTAAAATCCAACAACAAAAAAAAGTTTCAGATGAAAGGCAAGAAACACTAGTTGTCAGGAGGATAAGGTTGTCTCACTGTCTCTTATTCATTATTTATCTGTCACTGAGATACTAAACAAGAAACATAGGCTTGAAACTGCTCAATCTGACTCATCCATTTTTATGTTTATAAAGAACAGTATGAGGAAGTGCAAGCAAAATGAGCTGCATGTTCTGCTACACAGCACTGGATTTATTTAAGGAGGTTGCTATCATAGTGGGACGGAAAAGGATTCAATAATTCAAAACTACAACAGATGATACTATGATTTATTTTTCAAATTTCTCCTGAAAGCACAAGCTAATTACCATCTGAAATGGGTTGGAAGAAACTTTACTTGAGGTAATTATCTTTTCTTATGACCTCTTGTTTTTTCTGTGAAGGAGCTCCATCGCTATGGACAGAGAAGGCCAGCCTAAATTGCTGTTGATGTTACCTGTGGTTTTTGTGGCCTCATTATGCATGAGATCAGCATGGACTTTTTTCCCAAAACCAACAAAATATTGTGGGGTTTTCCTCCATGGATTTTATATGATAAATTTAGGATTGGCCAGCTTAGAAGTGTGACAGCTGTGAAACTGACATCGAAGTATTCAAGAAAATGTAATGCAAAGAATTTGAAAGGCATAGGATTTTCAGCTACCTTTTAAGGCCTCTGTTTTGTTTGCTCTTGACATCTTCACTTTCCATCACATGTTTAAAGACCAATGCCTAGTACATTTCCATGAAAGATTATTTGTAAAAAGTCAGTGTCGGTGCTGTGTCAATTACAGAAAAGATTTGCAGTGCAGGAAAATGTAGGGAAAAATACTGACAACTGTGAAATTTTGGAGTGTCAATTGCAAGGTAAGTAAATATACTCCTATTCCATTAAATATTAATAACCACAAAACTAAGTTAGAGGAAGATTATTACTCAAGTTCTATCAAAATCATGATGAATACAAATATGCATAGTTTAGCTTACCTCAGGGGAACAAGATTGATTTGTTCTTGAGAATCCATCCCCAAGTATAGCAACCTAAGAATGTCAGGAAATGGTTCTGAATAAAAGCCTAAACCTTGCCTTACTTTTTAGTTAATTTGTCTGATGTAAATTTTTATTATGAATTTATGGAATCCTTGATATTTGTAAGTGCTTCCTGTCTGTCCTAGGTCATCCACTTGATAAACTATTCTCAAAAAAGATGACGAATATTTTTAACTATATCATTTCCTAATTTTTGATAGAAAAATCACTGTAACACATTAAGAAGCAGATTAAAAAAAAAAACAGAACAAAACCAAAACAAAACCAAACATTTAGATATCAACTGTTTGACTTAAGGGATTGATAAGCAAATCAAAATTTAGAAAGCAAGATATAGCAAGAAATTTGGAATATTACTCTGAATAATTGGTCATGCTTTTAGTGTTCTATTGCAGAAGTTCTTGCTGGCTCAAGGCAAAGCTGATTGGACTGAATGTTTTCCTTCAGATTGCCTTGTGCTATCTTGACATACAGAAAAATGAAAGGTAAAAAAAAAAAAGTTATTTCAAATATAAAGTCTTATACTTTTAAATTATTTAAATATTTTTTCTACCACTGTGGCAAGAGTACCTGACCCACCTTGGCTGATACCTGGTGGCCCCAGTTTTGTCAATTACACAATTGCCTCTCTTCCTCCCCCTTCCTGCCTCCCACAGTGGAGGGAATAAGAAGCACAGATCCCCTCGGTCAGCAGGCTGGACCTCCTCCCAATGAGAAGCCTCGTCCCAGAGAAGTTTCCGGACAATGACTGCATACAATAATGAGCCCCAAACCAACCAGGTTATAGATAGAACCTCTTACTGAAATCATGGCAGTTTTCCTTGGAACAGAAGTTCTTTGATGGCAAACCTCCCCTTGGGGCTGGGATGCACTCAAGAAGACTTCCAGGGACTGAGAGCCTTCATCCCTTTGCCTGGTGAGTGGCTATTTCTAATGGGCATCTGTGAGTGATCCTGTGACCTTTCTGGCAAAATGAACCCACCTCCTGGGTACCCCTGAGGGAGAGGCCTCCCATGCACATATGAGTGCAGGTTCACTTTGGGTCATTGCTCTTGTCCTTGCAGGAACACAGGGACAGTATCTCTGACTGGTAACACTGAACTTGTAACTACTATGGAGTAAAGGCATAGTTACCCTTCCATTTGTTAGTTTTAGCCATTGGGTTTTGGTTGCAAATTTATATTAGTTTGCATTACCTTTGCAAAGTTCTTTTTGTGTATGTCCATAAAAATACCCCTTATATAATGGGAGAAATTTCTTCCAAGGATCCTGCAGTTGAGTGTTACATACATGGAAATAATGCTTTGAACGTCTTTTAAATCAATAAGCCAAACTACCATGGCAAATTCAAAAATTACTACATGGAAGGGACGAGATTGATTATTTTGTCCCTTGCCTCCTAAGGTCATGAAGTTACGATAAGGATAGAGCATGTCTCCTGTGAGGAAGGCTGAGAGGACTGGGATTGTTCAGCCTAAAGAAGAGATAGCCGTCTTCCAGTACCTGAAGGGGGCCTACAAGAGAGCATCTTTTTACATGCATGTAGCGATAGGACAAGGGAGAGGGCTTCAAACTGGGAGTAGTTGAGCTCATGACTGGGGATTCAGTAGTTTGTCATGGCCAAGAAAAGGTGTATTTCCAAAGTCAGTTCTTCTCTTATATAATCAGCTAAGTTCTGAACTACCAGTATAGAAGAGATCACTGATTTAATGCTCCAGAAATGTTGCTGCTGGAATAGGAGATTATAGCTGTTTTCTTTATTAGTACTCTAAGTCAGGGATTTCTGAAGTATACTTATATGTTAAGTACTAGCTGAACAGCTACCTCAGGCTACAAGAAGTTCAAAATGATGCTTAGAGGCAATGTCAAAAACAACTTGGAGAGCCTAATTCCTACAATGATTGGGGAGTGAAAAGAGTAACTGGAAAATGCTAGAGAAGAAAATGCTTCCAGATGTGACTATTTAGCACAGAGGAGCATGCTTTTTGCATGCATGCTTCACAGTGCAACTAGCCAACGCTCTTGGCCTTGGACTAATAAGTGGTTGCAGTGACTTTGGGTGGAGAATAACCTTCCAGCCCAAGCTGCTCCAGAAGACCTTGGAATTGACCTTTTAATCATAAAAGTTTTACTGATATAATATCTACTGAATGGCACATTTCTCCTTCTTGTAAGACTATAATTCAAATCACTCTCAGATCAGATTATTATCTATTAGGAGATTTTCCAATGCATAGAGATGAATTTATTAATTACAAATACAAGCAACAGAAATTCACAAAGGAGCAGCAAATTTCTGATTTGATCACTGTTAGTAGTTTAGTTCAGGTTTTAGGGCACTCAGACAATACTGGAAGAAGGTAAGAAATCCGTGTCTGGATGAACCTGAAAGCCAGATAAAGTTAACCTTCTGCTAAGATCCTGGATGGTAATGGAAAAATAATATCCTCAGGACGCCTAAACTTGTCAAATTTTGCAACTAATCTAAAGGGGAGACTGACTTCACAGTGACTTGCACTTTTCCCACTGATGTCTGATAGAATGAGATACTCTAATTGAAAGACAGCAAAGCAAGTTTTGGGTACGGCACAGGATCTAGAAGTCCAAGGATTTCCCACTTAGTCATGGGTATGTCAGATGGGCTGAGTTAAGTCCAATAAAAATACAGAACTTTTCAAGATGGAAAATGTTATTTTAATGAATCTCTTTAAAAGAATAAATGAGGAACACGCAACATGGGGAATTGGACAGAACGCCATACTTCATGCCTTTGCAGCCCACCACACCACCCTTGAAAAGGAGGATGTCAAGGTTTGGGAGGGTAACTAGCAATCTGTATACTGTACAATGGGCCAGCAGTCCTAATAAACACACCAGACTGGCTGTTTTAAAGGGACATGTATTAGATGCTACACTTAATCATCATGTTGGACTGACCAGCCAGAATGAGCAGCTGACAAACATAATACTGAGGTTAGAGACTTTAATAACATAAATACAATGGACCTGCTACTGAAGGTGTCATTAGCATATAACATTAAGAAACACTGCCACTTCTCAGATATTTCCTTTTTGATTGTTTTTGTTGTTGTTGTTGTTGTTGTTGTCCTGAAGATGCAGTGAGAAGTAGATGATGCCATTAATGCAAACTCACCTTTTTGAAAAGGTCATCTTTCCATTTGAAGTTAATCTCCAAGCCAATTTCTTTGGCATAGTGGCCGAACAGGAGTCATTCCGAGTCATTTCAAGTGTCATTCTAAGCAGCATTCTATTGACTACTTAACAAAACCTACTAAAACAAACAATAAATGAAGCTTAATGAGAGTTCCAGATGTCAAATTTCCTGCACAATTCTGAATTTTCAGCAAGTATGCAACAGTTCGCTATTTTATTTTTTAAACAAATTTTATAAATCCCCTTCTTTTCAAAATGTGTATGTGTCCTGGTTCGGGCAGTATATAGCATACTGCATTATACACATTAAAATAAACCTCCTGCTTTGATGAATTAATATTTTCAATCTCATAGTAAGCAAATGCATTGCAAACATTCAAACTCAGAATACTAAAGCGTCTGGTAGTATTATCTGTACCTGTCAAACAATTACACAAAATAAAAATTGACCTTATTACTGAACTTCCACAGAGTTCTGCTTTTCAGTTTCCAGTTGAATTTAGGTTTAGGGTTTTTTCTGTTGGACTCCAGAATTCTTGGGAGAAGTACTGATAGGTTTTTGCTACCTATGTTTCCTTCAGTCTGAAAGGAATATGTTGATATAAAGAATCTGGAAGAGAAGAAAAGTCTACTCCCTCTCAAAAAAGTGTCTGCTATGCTCAATTCTTTGTCTGTTGAAGTCAGCTGATTGGCACCAGTGGTCCACTCTTCAGAGTGAATATATTTAATTCTTTCATATTTGTGAATGCAAACCCAGAATACTTAAAGATACAGAGCATATTTGTTTCTCAGAAAGAGCGAAAGAAAATTTTAAAAAGGTACTCAATTGGATAACAACTCTTTATCTTTTGGAAGCTGACTGTAGTGATTATATCAAATTAACATACTTTGTTAATAGAGCTAATTATTAACATAAGTCACACTCATATGCAACTTCAGTCATTTTCTATCACATTTCTAAGGATGTATGATTACAGACAGAAAATGAAACAAACTTATAAAAAATGGTTAATATTATAAATAAAATGAATAAGTGGGAACACATTGAATGTACTCCATACGGCATATATAAACTAAAAAAAAAAAATCTCCAAATAATACAAACTGAACAGGAGATACAGTGGATAATGATTCTTGTGAAGACTTCTAGAATGTAAATATCTGAGATTTGGAAAGTAAAAAATAAAATACCACAAGATCATGCAGACATGAATATTTACAAATACTAGCTTTTATTAAAGTAATGTCTGTAATGAGTCCTCTGGACTATAAAGAAACAGAAAAAGAAATACTGCTTTGTATTATACCTAAAAATCTTAAGTATTGCTTACCAATCTCAAAAGAGTTTGGATCTTGAACTGAAGAAATCTCCTAACAAATAAAACATTTTACCCCAACTTGAAATTTTTGTCACAGAACTACTACAATATTCCTTTGCAATGTTTGTGAAATGGTGACTTTCACTTTTATTACTAATATAGACTTCCACTTTACACCAGAAATCAAACTGAGTTCTCCAGTCTTGCCCAGTCAGCGACTCAGTAGCACTTTGAATTATGCTGCACTCTCTTTTTCCTTCTTCCTTTCTCCTACCCATCTATTTAATGATGTATTCCAGCCTCTAGGATACTTGTACCCACACAGATTTTTTCTCCATGACTGCAGTGGGGAGGAAGGTAATTATTCACCAGATGAATATTTTATTATTTTCTAGAAAAATAAGTACAATTCTAAGACAGATAAATGTGTTAATTGGTATTTAAGTAGTATTGCTATGTTTATACCTCAGTCAAAAATTGCCACTCCACATCTTTTTTTGCTATCAGTAAGAGCAAAAAAATGTAAGTTTTGAAGTCTTGGGTTTTCTTTTGATGTGTATGCATACCTCAAGGAAGTGCATATCTTTTTAAGTGGATTAAAAGAACCCCAAACAACAAAACTTACTGTCCTCTTGGTTGAAGTGTAACCAACCAACTTGCAAATAAGCTACCTTTTAAAAATGTGTTCTGATATTAATTTCATTCTACACCTTATTTCTATACCTATGATATTGAGAGTGAAGCTCAAAATCTCTATTTGCATCTCAGAGAGAGAGGAGTGCTGCTGATGGTGCTCAAGGCATTTAATATCAAGAATTCTATGTTCACAGATTTCACCTGTTAATACATCAGCACTACACTGAGGTTGTACAACATTTGCCAACATATTTCTGACAGGTGACTTACTAGTTAAAACCCACATGAACAAATAAGAAAATTATAATGCCCTAATTGTAGTCAAATTTCATTATAGTCAAATTCAGTGTAGATTTGGGGTTTTTCTTAATTTGTAGTGTTTCTCTTTGTCAAGTGAAATGTTTCAAAGTCCTCATCTGCTTGTCTTTGTAAATTTTATATCTATCTCTTTACAGACTACCAAAATTGAAATACAAGGTAATCAGATATGGTAAGGCACGTCAAAATTAAATATTTGATTTATAGATAATGAGCGCTCAGCATTTATGATAGCTAGATGCAGTTATAAATGGATGAATTTGAGAATTATCAATAGCAATTTACATTCTTAAGACAGGCAGTTGTAAACACAGTTATCTGCAAGGAACAATTCTTTGATTACATTTGGTTTGAAAATGCCTTGCTAGATTTTTAATAGATTATCCAAAGCTGAATGAACACTATTATTTTGCTGGTTTTGCTTTTTTTCTAAATGTTAGGAAAATATTTCTTTGTCATCTGTACTAGATTTGGCTAGGATAGACTTAAATTTCTTCATAGCTGTTTATATGGAGCTGTGTTTCGGATTTGTGATCTAAAAAGTATTGCTAACACACTGATGTATTATCCATTCCTGAGCACTACTTACACACCATCAAGGTGTTTTGTATGTCTTGCACCATCCCACCAGCAAGGAAGCTGGAGGTGCGCCAGAAATTGGGACTTATTTGTGCACTGGAACAACTGATCCTGACTGACCAAAGGGTTATTCCATACCATGTGATGGTGTCCTGCTTTCACCTGGGATGGAGTTAATTTTCTTCTTAGTAGCTGGTACAGTGCTTTGGTTCAGATTCAGAACAGTGTTGATAACACACTGATGTTTTAGTTGCTTTGATGTTTGATGTTTAAGTAGTGCTTACTCTGAATCAAGGACTTTTCACCGTCTCATGTGCACAAGGAGATGTGAAGAAGCATAGATGGGAGTCCTCCTTTCTTGGACATGCCAGTATACCAACCTGCTGAAGGGAAGTAGTGAATTAATCCCTTGTTTGGCTATGCTTGCCATGTGCCTTTTGTTTTTCCTATTTAACTGTCTTTATCTCAACCCATGAGTTTTCTTACTTTTACCCTTGCAGTTCTTTCCCCCACCCTTTTGGGTTGCAGTAAATGAGTTGCTGTCTTGAACCACTTAATTGCCAGATGGGGTTAAACCCTAACATCTATTTGTCTATAATTTTTGGACATTCAAACAACTAGAACCCATATGCTCCTGTGCATTTTGCTTCACCTGTGGATCTTGTCCAAAATCAGAAGCATCACTGAGCAATATAAATTTCAATAAGGAAATATCATCTATTCATTCATATTTATTTAACCATTTTAATCTGATTATCTAGTTGTGCTGCACTTGGCCCTAGAGTACTTAGTGAAAGTGTATGTCAGATATCAGAATATAACCAAATATTTCCCAATGGTTTCAAAGAGCACATATAGTCCAGGAAATGCAGAATACTGAGACAGCAAAAGCATGAAAGAGAGTTTGCTAAAGGATCTACCCTGTGAAACATCCTATGACAATGTCAGATTCTTGGAGCTATTTTTTAAACCCTGACACAACAGTTGAAATTGTGTGTGTTATCCTAATCTCTTTTTTCTTAAGAGAAATGTCATGGCATAAGTCTCTCTTTTTTGACTTTAAAAAAACATTCTTGATAAGAATAAGGCTACCTGCTTCTCATTTTTGATGTACTCAATTCATGTCAAATTTGAAGATTTGTGGTCCTCCTAAAAACCATTACTATCTTCTGTCATTTCTACTCTTTGTCCTTCCACTGCAATGCTCCTGTCATTTCTAATGCCAATGCAAAATGGCTCATGCACAGCTGGCATGATGAACCTTGCTACTCAGCATCTTTCAAAAGAAGGGACTGCTCAAGAAAACAACAGAAATTCAGCAATATAGAACCCAAACTGGAGCCCAAGCTGGATTGCAGCAGGCACTTAGGCAATCTGAAGAGAATATGTGCCTGGACAGAACACTTCCTTGGATTTGTGAATGACACCACACTGTTGCACCAGCTCTTCCTAAGAAAACAGAAACATGGTAAATGCAAGGCATGAAGATTTTGAATTACCAACTCCAACATAGAGATTTTGTTGTACTTAAACTGGCCATTTATACAACAACATGCCCATGTTATTAGTCCTAGTGAACTATTAAAACCAAACAGATAAATTGTTGTGTTATTCCCAAAAACCCTGTTCTTAATGAGATAACTTGAGGCTTACTAGTTTGTTGAATTCTGTTTAATTGTTTTGCCAGTTGATCTTTGCTTAAGAGACTTTAAGATGATCTCTATTACATAATCATTATTACTGCTGTACTTAGATAAATGATTGAGGATTTGAGAGTGCCGTAAAATACTCTTAGAGAAGAAAAAGAACTGCTAAGAGTACAGCCTAGATAGAACTAGTGAAAAAAAAGTAGTAAAAAGCATGTAAAAATTTAGCAACAATCAAAAGGTTTGTGAACAGAAATAAATTTTTTTGAGATATATGAGAAAATTTGGAAAAACATGGCTGTTTGTACAAATGATAGAAATACACTTTGTGAAAATATTTTAATACCTTTTGCACATAAGCAGTATCAAAGTTAGATCAGATCTGAATAAAACATACAACTTGAACAAGTTTTCTCCCAACAGGCATTTAAAAATGTTTGAAGTGAAGACATTTAAAGCACCATCTGATATTCCCACACAAATTCTAAAGCACTATATGCATTCAAATGACTTTTCACCTAAAAGTTCAAGGAAAATATAATTTGAGGGATAAAAACCCAGAGAAATTATTTTTAGATTTGTAGTAATTGTGATATATAAACACAATCAGATGACAAATGAACTAGCAAAATGCATATTGGCACTCTAAGTATATATTTACACATATAAAAAAAGCCCAAATGTAACTTGATTAAAAATTAAGGCCGACATTAAAGACTATTTGAGAAATTATTTTATTACAACACAGGAATTTTTAAAGCCAAAACATAAAAGTCTCCTTCTCTCAAAAGACCACTTAAAAATCTGACTGAAGACGTTAATTTCCTGTTTAGATGACAACAAATGCTTCACAAACACCTCAACATTGATTCGCACAGCTTCTGCCAAAGGCTTGAGATTTGCAAACAGCATGAAGTTCAACTTCATGATCAAGTTCAACTTCAAGGTCAAGTGCAAGATCCTGAACCTGGGCGAGGACAATCCCAGACATGAGTACAGATTGAGAGAATTTACAGAAAGGCCTGAGTAGGACTTTTGAGTTCTGGTGGACAAAAATCTTGACATGACCCAGCCATGTGCATTCCCAGCCCAGAAAGCCAAACGTGTCCTGGGCTGCATCCAAAGCAGCATGGCCAGCAGGGCCAGGGAGGGGATTCTGCCCCTCTGCTCTGCTCTGGTGAGACCCCACCTACAGTGCTGCATCCAGCTTTGGGTTTTTCAGGACAGGAAGGACATGGACCTTTCGGAGCAAGTCCAGAGGAGGGACACTAAGATGATCACAGGACTGGAGCAGCTCTCATACAAGGAAAGGCTGAGAGAATTGGGGTTGCTCATCCTGAAGAAGAGATGTCAATCTTCCAGTACCTGAAGGGGGGCTAAGAGAGCTGGGGAAGAGCTCTTTACAAGCAAGCCGTGGGAGGCCAAGGGGGAAGGGCTTCAAACAGAAAGAGAGTAGGTGTAGATTAGATATTAGTAACAAATTCTTTACTGTGTGGGTGGTGAAGAAGTGGAACAGGTTGCCCAGAGAAGCTGTGGATGCCCCACTCCTGGAAGTGTTCAGGCCAGGCTGGATGGGGCTCTGAGCAATTTGCTCTAGTGAAAGATGTCCCTGCCCACAGCAGGGGGGTTGGAATTAGTTGATCTCTGAGATCCCTTCCAACCCAAATCATGCTATAATAAACCCAGCTTAGCTGAAGTTAGAACTGATGAGAATAGTCTAAGAATGAAGAAATAAGGAGACATCTGCATCTGCAGTAATGCAAAGGGTTATTTTCTGACAATTTAATATTCTTGCAACATACAGTACATTTGATCTGAATAACCAAACTAGATTTTCTGTCCTCTCTATTAGTTCCCATTTTGCCTATTTTAAAGAGCATAAAAAATCATTTATCATATGGATAGTTCTAAAATTATGTGGAATTTTATAGAGAGGCTAATACTTTTTAGCTCACTTCACTCACACTTTGTTATCCAAATTTTATCAAGGCAAGATAATTCTAAACTAAGATCTGACTCACCATTTGATCAAGTGGTTAACAACATTGAACTTTTAAAAGTAGCTCTTGCTCAAGAAAACATTAAGATTGATGCTTATACTACTATTCCTTTAAAATACAATCGTTACACATGAAAGTCAGCCTTTTTTATCTACAACATATGCAATTTATACTCCAAAAGGAAATTAGTCAAGACACTTAAATGTACATAGAAAAAACCATCTGCACAGATAAGGATTTTTCCATTTAAGTGATCACAAAAATGACAGCCCCTGAAGTGTCTTTGTGCACATCAAGAATTATCACAGACTTGTTCAATCATGCTCTGCAATGCTGAACAATATATACTTGTTTTTATACGAACCAGTAAGATCTATGGCTTGTGTTTAGTACTCATTTTAAAAGGTACTAAAGCAGAGCCAATCATTGTACATAAGATGAAGTGATAGTTTAGGAAGAAAATGTGATGAAATGGTAACAAAAAAGGGCCTTTTTTAACCACAAGGTGATAAGAAAAATATTTCAAGAATAAGTAAGATATCAATTCATCAAAACTAAATTATAAGAGCTGTTGAACTGGAACCTAATACACAGCTAATAGTAAATGTGACAGGGAAAATAGTGTCTTCTATTAAACTGCTAGAAATATGTCAGAAATTTCATTGCTTATTCAACATTATTGGATGAGAGCAGATGAACAAAATAAATTTCAGAATTTTCTAAGGTTTCCTTAGATTGTTTGTTTATCCCTGCTTCAGTGTGTCACACCAATTCAGCACAATGTCAGTAAACTTTTGACCAATGGGACTATTTCACCCAGCCTTGACAAAGCAATAAAGACCACAAATGAGAATCAAATTCCTACAGGTTTTGTAGAGACAGAGTGAACCTCTGCAGTGGGGAACGCAAGAAGAATGCAGGTATCACATATTTTTTTATCAACAGACATTGGCCATAAGGATATGCTGATCAACAGTGGCAAAGCCATTTTTGTCCTCTGATGGTAGATGTTACAAGTTTGAGGAACAGCTAGTATTCAATGAAGAGGAACGAGGGAAGAAACCCGAGAATATATAAAGCACATACCTATAGGAAATTGGGTGTTATTAGCTGAACTGTTTTTAAAGGATGTTCTGTCTTCTAGGATGTGAATAAACTACAACTGACCTTGACAAAAAACAGTTTGGGGAAGAAAAAATGCTTTTGGGTGAGCAGAAGACATGACATCAAAGTGTAAGAAGTGAGATTCATATATCCTGAGGAATCACCATATATCAGATATAAAAAATACCCTATCCTGCTTCCAACAATGGAAGAAGGAGAATGTATAACACATTAAGGGGGCAAAACTAGTGAAATTTCAGAAATCCTTTACTGTTGTAATTTAATTTGCATTAGCCTCTCACTGTAATTATTCACTTTGATCTTCTGAAACAAGAAGTTCAATTTGAAAATGATGCCTTAGAAAGAAAGACAGTTTTAATAAAGTGAGGGGGAAATAGCATTCACACTAGCTAAAAACAAATTCTGAGTGGAGGAAAACTATTCATTTACAGAGGAAAATATTACACAATTAACCTACATGAAAACCTGCTTTTAAATCAAATAGACAGTGGAAAAGTTATCATTCTTAGTGTTAGAACTATAAAACAGTGATCACTAACTACACTGAAATGAAATACAATGCCTTTAAAATCAATAAAAATACACCATCTGAAAATTTTAAACATTACTTTCCAAATTATTCTTTTCAGTTTAGCATGAGAGGAACCAATTTGGGAGAAGGCAATTTTGTCACACGAGCCAAAATTCATTCCTGAGTGGACCTTGCCCAAAAATTATCAGCTGAGATAATTGGTAGGTACTTACCAAGTTTCTACTGTCAATTCTACCAATGCCAAGTCTGTTAATAATTTAAATATTTCCTAACATAGGAACCGATCCATTAATTCCAAACACACCAACATCTCTTACAGTTTTATCACAGTAGTCGTAATTGCATTTGATTGCATTCAGTTGCCTGAACAGTCTTGCATTTCAATGTTATACGCAGAAATAATTGAAAGAATATTTTTTCCCTTTAAAATTCACTCATGTTACTAATACATGCAGACAGTCCTTTGAAAGAATGCCTTTTCATCTCATTTCCCAATTAATTTTGAAACAATTTTTAAAATATATATATATAGAGAGAGAGAGAGAAGTTTGGGGTATTTTTCAGTAGGTAGAAGCAACCATTCAGAATCTTCTATTATTATTATTATTAACTGTATTTTTTGCTTCTAAGAAGATCCTTTACTCTGATGGTTTCTAATTCCCACTAGAGAGAGAAGCAAAGAGAGGCTCAGCCTCATTCCAGACCCTATTGCCAAGCACAGCCTTTCAAATCTGGAAGTATAACTTTCTCTTCAGATCCCTGCTTAAAACTTCTTGCTGCCCACAGAGGTTTACCTACTTGTGTATCAAGTAATCCAGTCTTGACAAAGCTCTGATGTAAAACTGCATGACCTTAGCTCAGGTTTCAATAAAATTTTAAATAGTGAGGAGAAAATGTCAAAATGTTTGGAGACAAATAAGTTAAAATTCCAGACAGAGGCTAAAATGAATTGAGTTGGGATCATTAGTAGCTAAAAGATGCAAGAGGAAAAGTAAATTGAGGGTATGGTATAAATAATTTAAATAAATGGGAAGGCTAGTTGGGAAACATGTGGTCAAATCATTACCATCATGCCTAGTGGCAGACAGCAGCTCAGAAATGTTGAAGACTCTGGAGACAGACCTCCAATACAGTCAAACGTATGCAATAAAACCTCTTTAGATAACCGACTGCTGAAGGTGAACATAGAAATGCTTAACCAAACAGCTCATTAACCAGGGCCAGGAGCAACAGCGGGCAAAGCCAACCCTCCATAAGAAGTCCTTCTAAGCTCTGCTCACACAAGTGATCCAGATACCCAGACAGGCCTCGTTAGGACCACGGTGGCACCACGGTACCAGCTGTGGGGTGTGCCTTGTTCTTGTGCCATTACCTCAGAGCAGCAGTGAGCACCCCTATGGGAGTAATGCCCAGGCAGAGGAACTTTGATTAGAGCTCCAGGAGGAGGTGAGTAGTTTGAGGGGTTCAAGAGACAGACTACTGGAGTCACACTACCTTCCCTGGGACAAGCCTAGAAGGGACAAATGAGGTATGATATGGAGGATTCCATATTCTCTCTCCCCCTAGCTGGACATGGTGGCTTAAGGAATAGGGGGGAACAGCAATAAGCTCCTGCCTTGTGCAGAAGACAAATCTCCTCTGTGGCTACCCCTCCTCCCCAAATGCCCTTGCATAGTGAGTATGAGGCTCTGCAAGTGGACTTGAACAATGATGAAGATGATAGTCCATTTAGGTTGGTGTAGTTGCCATGGTTACATTGGCCTATACCCTGTTTCAAAGTCAATTCCATAAGGAAAAAAAGACAATTCATTGTCATAGGAGACTTTCCTGAGGGGCACAGAAGGCACAAAGACCCAGCTAGATCCATTTCTCAGGGAAGTATGCTGCCTCCTGGGGACATGGGTTAAAAAAGTGATGAAAAAATTTCCTACTATAGCACAGCCCTCACATTATAATCCATTATTGTTTTGGTTTTTTTTTAATGCAGGAAGTGATAAGTTGCCATAATAAGTCCAAGGGCAATCAAAAAAAGCTTCAGGACCTAGGCATGATGGGTTAAGGAATCAGGAACACAATGTTCTCCTCCATCCTTCCAGTTGCAGGAAATAATGTGGGAAGAAATAGCAAACCAATACCTTGTTGGTGTCACTAGCAGAATTTTGGGATTTTTAATGACAGAACAGTCTATATAACACCAGGCCCATGGGCAACAGATGGGGTTCACCACTTTCAAAGAAAAAAAAGGATCTTCACACAAGGATTAGCAGACCTTACTGAAAGAGCTTTAAACTAGTTTTGAAGGGTAAAAGGGATAAAACCAGACTGACTAAAGAAAATATATTCTATTAGTCATAAAGTTTAGTTTTAAACTTTATAAAGTTTAGACATCAACTTTAGTCATAAAGTTTAGTCCTACAAGGAGCAGGGAGTTGGACTTGATCCTTATGAGTCCCTCCCAGATTGATATATTCTATGATTCTACCTGAAGATATATGAACACAGTGGCCTAAAAGAGGGATGGCAGCAGTGCATGCTTGAATCTGCATACAGTCCAACCTGTTACATCAGTGGGAGAAATGCTAATTTATATATTTGCAATCAAGTTTGAATAAATGAACAAAATAATTGAAAAAAGTTTCCAGTAGTTTCCATTGCTTTAAGAGAGTGAACAAAATAAATCTAACCAGGGTAAATATCAGCATGGGAACATTGGAACAATGCACAAACAGAGAAGATGCCAAGAAATCATTTGTGTTATCTCCATCCCTCTAAACTCTCTTTTCCTGAACAACACCCACACACCTCTGCTCCCTCAGTTCTCAATTCCACTCTTTTAGAAAATCAATAGTGAAGAGTATTAACCCCACATGAGTTTCAGACTTGGGCATATCAAACCAGCGTATGTACATAGATGTGTATGAGATATTTGTGCCAGTATGACGCATGCTAGTTTCCAGAAACAAAATAAAGAAATAATTTTAAAAAAACTCAATATGGCAGGTAAAGTTGGTCATTCAATGCTTGCATTAGTCAAAATATGCCAAGAAAAGAAGCACAATAAAATTCTACTACTAGCCAGGTATCTGTATTAAGCAGCAAGACAGAAGATGCCCTGACTCTTATTCTCTAAAAACATATAGATAAAAATCACTATAAGATGCCCTGACTCTTATTCTCTAAAAACATATAGATAAAAATCACTATATGTAGGACTCTGTATATATGTTTAAAAAGTCCTTGAATACTTTAAAATTTTTCTATTCCTAAATTAATGAGTTAATCATCATAAAAACATTACCTATTGTTCAACTAGTTTCACACACCTTCCAAGCCTTCTAAACAGACATTCCCAAGAGATTCTAATTTGAATTTTTGATGCAAGCTCTGAAGCTGAAATCTTCTCTCCAGCTCACAGAGCTCCCAATTCTCTGAGCATGAGAAAAACACATTGCAAAGAAAATGTTCTATCCAAATGTTATGCTATATCATTTCTTAATGTGTAAAAGAGCACGTCTCAAAGAAATCCAAGCAACTTTCAAGGAAGAGTCTCGTGGTGGGATGTTGAATGTAATGCATGCCATGGAGCTAAGAATTGATAGTCTAGTACATGTTTTAAGAGACCAATAACATAAATTATTAGTCTGTGTACAACACAACTAGTTCAAATTACTACAAGATAGCCTCAATGATACAATTATTTTTTTTTTTCTTCAGAAAAAACAACTGTGTCTCTACCTCTCTGTTTTGGTGTTTTTCTTATCCTTCAGGGCTCTTCCACCTCCTAAATTGAGCATTCCAGTCCCAAGCAACAAAAGCAGAGGTAGTTGTAAAACGGCATCACTCTCCTCAGGTCTCTCCCGGTAGAAATACTGTGTTTACCACCTATGAAAGGGATTTCCTCCTCCTCAGCCCTAAGACTGTGTAGGTTTATTTTCATACCTTTCCTCAGAAACTCTTTGCAGCCTTCTCCAGGTACCCTGGGCAGCATGGCTAGTGCTTGCTGGTCCAGCCTCTGGGAAAACCCAGGCTGAGTTGATCATGCAGCAATGACCACCACTGTCACAGCATCAGCACAACTGGCTTTGCACAGCCCCGTTCACCCCAAAGACATAAAAGTCATCCCCCAAAAGTCAGGACAGCCAGTCCAACCCTTACAGGGCCCAGGTCCCACAAGCCCCAGACTGTGCCTCCCAGGGTCCTGGGGAATTAGTCAGTTTATGCTAGTGATGGCCAAAAAATTTAACATTGGCTCTGCTCTGCGTGCAGATCCCATGCTTCCATTTTGTTCTTCAGAAGCATTACAGATTTCCTGCAATCTCAGTGGTGTCATAACTTCATAAGAGCATTGTCTGCTGCTATTTCCTGTAAGGCATCACAGCCAGCACATTTTTAAAATGTGCTTTAAGGCTTAATTCTTACTTAACATTTTCACCAAAACAAAGTTCCTAGACTTATAATATCTACAGAAGCCTTGTGGAAGGAAAGAGGGAATGTTTTCTCCTTTGAGGGAGACAGCAGAAGTGAATTTGTAGGAGTGTAGCTTCTACATTAGGCACAAGGTATCCTGAAAGTATTTAAAAGTATTTATTTTTTATATTTGAACATTCTAACACAAATGCATTTATATAGAGTAACTAGTATTTTCAAGTGTTTTAAGAGACTATTTTAGTATCGGAGGGCATTGAAAAAAACCCCAAGTGTAACTGAATATAGTTTTTGAGAAGTTTAGGGACTCAAAGCTCCTCTTTGGTGCCAGTATCAAGTACAAAATATATTGCTAGGAGTTTAAACTAATGTTCTCTGACCTTACAGTAAATGCAATACTCTTTTATCTCTGGGTAGCTTATTGAAAGTTCATCTATGACTTCAGTACCTCTAACAAGCTCTCTGAACAACCATCACCACAAAACAACTTTGAAACTAGTTAGCAACAAATCTCAAATTACAATTTAATATATATCCCAACAAATAAACAAACAACCAGCTCACAGAAAGTTACATGGAAACTTTTAGTAGGAGGGAGGTGATAAGCGAAGAATTGTAGGAGTTTCAAAGATGTTTTGTTTACAAACATCTTAGTAATGGGTTTTATTAAAACAGTCTGGAAGGCTACAGTAAACATTTTACAAAACAGGTCTCATAGCACTGAATCTTTAATACAATATGCTTGACAAACACTGACCACAATTTTTAAATTACTTTTCAGTGTAGTCCTTGGCAAGGTGCTGGCCGTGCCGGGGTGGTGCTGCCCGGCCCCAGGCGGTGCCAGCGGCTGCAGCGGCCCCAGCGCCGGGCACGGCTGAGCCCCTCAGCCCCGGGGAAAGCC